>KQ061689.1:199422-368401 GCA_001008035.1 Atkinsonella texensis
CCCCCCCCCCCCCCCCCCCCAAAAAAAAAAAAAAAAAAAAAAAAAAAAAAAGAAGAAGAAGAAAAGACAGAAAACAGAGAAATAATCAGCCTAACGCCTTGCCGGCACCCAATAATATGCACCTAGCTTTGTAGCAGCAACGCCTCCAGATTCCTTACCCAGCACATAAAGAAATGGGGAAAGACAGAATACCAAGACGTGTAACGATAAGCAGGAGAAGCTTCCCACCCTATGCTGTCTCTTCCTGCTTTCCCCACGTTGTCAAATGACCAGTTACCTTGGATGACAAACCTCCCAGGCCAAATATATACTGCTATAGAGCGAAAAAGAGAGAGAATACGGGAACTGTCGGTGGTCATCGTAACGTGCTCAGTCAATCAGCTGTCTGCAGACGAGACAAGCGGCTCGTTCTGCCCATGTGCGATCCCCTCCTACGATATTTGACCGCAAGTCGGTAATCTCCCATAACATAGGCCCGTCGTTCATCCTTAATCGCGCTTCAAACAGCCTTTCGTATGGCTTTTCTTTCGCCGCCTTCTTCCTTCGGCTCTTCTTTGTAGGCGCTGATTTGGCATGGCTTTGGCTCACCGGATTCGTGGGTCCAGGAGTTGGCGTTTGTGTGGTTGCCTTTGACGTACTTTCCCTTCTCTTACTCAACGCCATATGATCACCATTCTCGCTGGGTCCTTTGACATCAATCGCAGACGGCGTGCCTTCTTCTTCCTTGGTTTCGCTCGGCGTAAGTGGTCGGTGGGGGGGTTCGGGGTTGGCTTCTGACTTGAGTCGTGGTTCATCCTTCTTCTCCGACTTGTGTGGAATGGTTGTGCCCAGTCGCTCATATACCTGCATTAGTGTATCATGCAGTAGGCATTCGTAATGGAGCCAAATGCCGCACCCTGAGCTAGTACAGCCGATCAGGGTCTTATCTGGGTTCGCAGGGGTCTGACATTTACATGTCAACTCGACAGACTGAGACGCGTAGTCAGTACAGATACAATATATGGCTACGGCCATGGAATAAATCAACGCTGCATACTGAGATTTGAGATGTTCGGCAATTGAACGCCTGCCTCCAGTATAGAGCATCTTGTACCTCCTCATCGTCTGACTCGATCCAGTGATGCACAGTTGCCTTCATGGCAACACTGACCACGTTGATTACGTCCACTACAAAGAGAGATCAGCATGACGACAAAGCGAGTACAAGCGGGTTGAGGGGGAATGCGGAGCTTACTGTGATTTGACGCTATCAGCTCGTTCTGCCCATGATATGGCTGACGGCCGCGGATAGTCTTCCTTCCATCAATGGTACCGGCTGGCAGCTCATCTGGGGAGTACATCCAATAGATTCGTGCATATACATGGAGCTCGTCTACTGCCCTGACCTCGAGTATTCTCGCAACCCAGTAATCCGTCGCTTGAAGCATAGTTGCGCCATCCGCATTCTTGCCTATCGACCTTTCAAGCTCAATCGTTGCATCGTTCGCGATATACACAAACTCGTCATGGGTGTATTTGGAGCCATTTACTGTCCAGGGGCGTTAGACGGAGGGCAACGAATCGCAAGCATGCACACGACAACCGACTGCGACCGGCGATTCAGACTGTCAAAAGCATGGACGATCTTATGTCTGATCAGTTACACTTACAGATGAAGCTATTATATCGCGTCATGTCCAGCCATTGCTTCCGCGGTTCGATGTTGTAGGCTAGGGTCATGGATTGATTGGACCTGAATTTGCCTCTGGGTTGGAAAGGTGATATCTGAACCAGCTCCCTCGTGCCGTTTACGATGTTTCCGATAGCAGCATCACCCTCTTCGCCATTGCGTTTCCTTTTCTTCGCTTGGTGTTCGCGCTCCTCGGAACCCGGAGCGGCGACCTTGGTGATAGCAAAGGGACAATCGGCGCGGTTCTCGTTATTCGTGGGACGGGACCGCTTTCGAGATTTGGGACTCATGGTTCACGAACCCAGCTCGACGGAGGGATCAGCAAGGTGACAAGAGAGGCAAAGGAGACGCGCTGGCTAAGCGCTGGCCTCGACGGACAACAGTCGCGCGTTGGGAAAAGAAAAAGAAAAACAGAAACACAGCGAAGTGCGGAGGATGGGAAGGTGGGAGGCTATTCGCGACGGTTGGGCAAGGGCTAGTAGGCAAATCACAATCGGCGGCTGGTGGATGCGTGGAGCGGAGTACTGCATGCCGGTCAATAATGCTGGCACGCGGGGGTCAATTTAATCAGATCCCAAGGACCAACGAACGGAGTGAGCAGCGAGGGTCGGAGGGTCGGATTAAATTGACCACCCCTTGACTGGGTGGAGTCAGCATATGTACCATCAGAGTCACACTGTAGCTTTCCTGTACATGGCACGTGCTTTTATCCTTCCTGGGTGGGGGCACTGTGCTCATCTTATCTTGTATTTTTTTTTGTTCTTTTTAATCTCATCAAAGTAGAAACAATGACTTGGAAACCAATGAAAAGCTTGGTAAGTAAAATACTTACTGTCTGATAGAACATACTTCTGTAGAACTTGTGAATAATTAATTTAGATTTACTTACTATCTAGGTAGGTAGGTAGGTAGTATGAAAATGAACGTGGAGGTTATACAGGAAAAGTACGATCTGGCGCCCCTGCCACCAGGCGCCCAACCCAGATCCCGAAGACACTCTGCAGTTATGACAAACACAAAACAGCCCAATAATATCACAGCATTCTTACTAAAGCTTTGTGACAAGTTGCGCGTGGCTTCGTGACTGTCACCAAGAACCAGCCTAGGCCCCAAACCATTGCGCGCCACCTCGACTTCCTGGTAAGAGCACTGTTGTAACGGCCACTCTATTAAGGCTAACAACATCGATTCCCCAGTGACAAACCTTGTGGGTCTTGTGGAGGCTCTTGCAAAACGTCTATAATGTATTCTACATCATGCCTAAGTTCGTTATCTCTGGTACAAAGCCTGAAATGCTCTGACCAAAAAATTGGGTTTGGTGGCAAAAGTAGGTAGGCGCACGTGAAATCCTAGACAAAGTAGAATTTAAGGGGGGGTGGCGGGGGTGGGGTCGCCTCGGGTTGGTGGGCAAGTAGGGTCGGCTGCAGTTTCTCGATGTTAATGCGGAGTACTCGAGGACCGTAAGGCTCCAGGTACATAGCCGACCCACAATCGGATTGTGGGTCACTTTGTCAGTGACCTGTACATGAAAGCGTTATTGGAACATATGTTATAGTACAACTTAGTATAATAAAGGAAGTACCTTCTATAGCGGTGATATTAATTGGTCTTAGTCACCTTTGTACCTAGAGCCTTACGGTCCTCAAGGAGATATCAACGCACAGCAACGGCACCGACTAAGCCTAAAACGGATCACGTACCTCCAACTTCTTCACAATTCATAGCAATTACAGCCGGCGGGGGGGGGGGGGGCCTCGGGCTGTTATAAATAGGCGCCTGACTTAGTTATGTCCCTAAATACTCCAACTTACTCAGGGACTGAGGGACTTAACCTAGGACTATAATTGCGTAAGTCGATGTACCTCTGCGATTGGAAAGGGCTACATGTGATTTCAAGTTACCTAATTTAAGGATATATATAGCACTCACTGCCTTAGGAGTGCGCAGCAGCCCCACTGACCTTCCGGTTTCAGATTAGCTACCTACCTAGGTAGGGTACCTGGTAGTTAAATGTTGTTGCCAGCACCCCTCCGCAAGTTTACGTAGGCACGCCCTATAGGCACGCCCTATAGGCACACCCTAGGCAACAAAAATTATTGACGTGATTATAACGCAACATACAGGGGTGCTAAAGCCCGCACCCCGAACGAAGCCGCTTTCAAACGCGTTTTTCCGTCGTCGTTTTCATTGAGGCTGCTGCTGCCGCTGCAGTGCTAGTTGCATTGCAGGGATAACCTCTTTGAGCCTGCAAACATTGTAGAAGAAAGTAGTGCTGTTGAATTTCTAGGGCTCTCATACTTCTATGTTCCTTCTATTAATAGTATTTTCATCACTTTGTAACCAGAGAGCTAACTTCTTCTTAGATTAGCCCCTCTTTATTGCTGCAGCTACTGCAAGCTTGTTGTATGTAGAGTTCTGTATATGCTTAAATAAGTAGCAGTGGCACAGATATCGCGTGGTGGAATCGCATAGTGGAGCCGTGTAATAAGTAAGGCACCACGCACCCCCTTTTCGATCGGATATATGCCATGTACCTCTGCTGGGTACATATCCCGTTTAGGTTTAGTTGCTACTGTGCGTTCATCCGTTGCTCCGCGCTGCACTCGTCAACGCGCAGCTTGCGTTGCGCGTATTTGTCTGTCAAGGGGCGGTTAACTACCTTTGCGCGCTGTGTAGTAACTTGGTGATATATCAGTAAGCAACATGTTTATTATTATAAGATAGCCAAAGACTGTCGCAGGCATACCGACTGTGACAATAAACCGCCTGAGCACGTGTGCAATTGTACCCGACCTCTAGTGCTGCAACGAGATATACTTCAAATAAGCGACTTGTATTTACCCATGACCCTGAATACACCCAACATATTCGCCGTTCACTGCTGTTCCAGCCACGTCCACGGGTGACATGTGTGCTTTGTGTAGGAATGAAGTCACCTGTTCCCACGCGCAAGATGCAAGGCTGACTTTCCGCCAATCGCAAAGATGCGGCTGTTGGATGGCCTAATATGGCCTGGGTCGCCGACCTGTAAAATTTGTTCACGAACCGTGAACCACAGATAGATATACCGCGATTGTATTATATGGCAAGGCGTATAAAAAACGAACACCAGCGCCACGCAAAGGATAAGCCTCCCGTCGCATCCAAATTCGCTTGATTCCGTAGATTAATAGGTCTGATCGTTTTCCAATGACCCATCGTCATGTGATGCGCAAACTTCGGTGCCCTCGATCTTCGCAATGAGTTTCTCTCCTTCTCTCTTGCCCCTCTCCACGTTGATTAACCATATCATTGGCGCTGGCAAACCTACCAGCGCTCCGAGGAACCAAAATGCTGGCCGAATGCTGCCGGTCTGGTCAATGATCGCACCTACAATGGTCGGTCCGAACACACTGGATCCTTTATCTGTGATGGCGTACAAGGCGTAAAATGCGGCCTCAGAACCTGGGGGGATAAGCTCGCCATATAATGAGCGGCAGTAGCTGCTCAGCCCACCCATCACGAGGCCGTAAATCGCCGCCAGAGGATACATCTCCCAAGGTTGTTGCAGGCCAATCACACCCCAATTCTTGACGAAGGGTAGATAGCCCAACAATCCGTAGAGAGGAATCAGTTCGAAAAGTGCTATGCATACGAGAATGGTCTGATGCGCCTTCAGTCCTAGAGCTCGAGACACCACTGGCCACCCAAAGGCGCCTATGATTCCCGCCATTGTTGTGATGACATTGATCATGCCCAGCGCCCAAGGACGCATATGCAGTTGGGTTTTGGCAAATAGGATCGCGGTGGACGAGGTTGTGGCAATAGCGTCGGAGAGGAGAAACCAGCCCGCGAGGAATAGCATGATGTCTGCCAGCCTTCTTGCCTGCCGCATAGTGCGAAACAAGGACTTCCACGCATAGGTCAGATACGGAATCCATCGAACGGGTCCCTTACGGCCGGTATTGATCAGCGGCGGACCGGGTCTGGGACGAAGGAAAAGAGCGGAGGGTATTGTAAAAATAGCCCACCAGGAGCCGATAACAAGGAGGACGACCCTTTGCGACCATGTAGTGTTTTTCATCGCCACAAGGATGCCGATAGCCATGCACTGTACAAATAGTGCGGCGATGTAACCTATACCCATGCCCTTGGCCGACATTCTAGCCGACAGTTGTAGCTCCGTTGACGTGATTTCTTCCTGTGTTGGTGCTTTATGTAATCGCGATCCGGGCATAGCGTTCTCGCCTGGTAAAAGAGGCGAAGCAGGATTGGTGCTGTCTTCTTCCAGTGTGGCCACAGAGTCATCTAGCGCTCTTGATTCCAGTCCGGTGTTTGACAAGTCAGGAGTCATGCCTCGCTTCACATTTACCACCTCCGGATGGTTGCGCACGAGCAAAGGCAAGAAGGAGTTTAGCAGGACAAAGGATGCGCCAAAGGATGCGTTGGAGAGGATCGTGAGCAGAGCGCCGGCGATGTATGTTTTCTTATCTATAAATACGTAGGACATGACGGAAAAGGCTCCAAGCCAAGCAAAACAGAGGAGTATTTTCTTTCTGTAGTGTCCGTGATCGGCGGCGCAACTGATGCTGACCACCAGCAGCGCTTGTAGCAAGACACTGACGGAGAAGGTGTACATGGCGAAACTCGCCGTGTTGATCTGAATGCCCAGGACGTAAATAATGCACTGTCCGTCGTTTTCGCTTTTGCTGTCGCTTGAGCCGCAGGGTTTTGTTGGGTCCGACAGAAGAACGCCATTCTCGCGGGCCAGTGTCTCCAAAAGGATAGGAATAAAGGACCCTGACGGTCATCCTCGTTAGTGTCACGGCCGTCTCGCGAGACCCAAAATCAAAGTCGATGTAGGAAACACCTCGGAGACGGGGCTGGGTCCCAATCGCATACTCTCCCCCCCAGCAGACTGCACTTACCGATGCCGCACACAACATAGACTTCTGCGGCGAAGCCATACATGTACCATCCGAGCAGCTCCTTGGAGCTAGTGGGTCTCGCGTCGTGGCCAGAATAATGAGGCGCCGTCAAGCGCCTCGGATCGCTCTCGCTGTTGTGGGAACTCATCCTACTGTCAGTCGAAGAGCGCTCATCATCTGCTTCGAACGAAGAGGTGGCGAAAGAGTGGAATGAGTGCTTGGAGAGGATCGAGATTCCCGACCAGTGTCGATGTCCACGAAGCTGTGGACGGCTGAGCTGACTGGTCGCAGGTGGCATGGCTGGAGCGTCGGGAGCTGCGAGCATGAACATGGGGCGTGAGTCGCTCGCTGCGGTCTTCAGCGGTGCCTTTTCCCGCACGTGATTGGTGCGCGAATGTGACCGGCTGGGCCAACGGCTGGGCCAACGGCTGCTCTGTCGCCCGAATGATCAAATGCAGAACAAGAGCAGTATTCCCATTACCATGAGTGTCCCGTCCTGTTTGTGGTGTCAAAAGCAACTTGCGCCTTCTTGTGCTGCTGGCACAAAGCCAGTCGAGGAGGCTGCTTCCGAGAGACACCAACAGTTCTTGGATAACGTCCTTTCCTCCCGAGGATATTGAGCCCGAAATTGGTTTCCGACTCACTCCAATTCCTCCGGCATTTGTGGACGCATGTTGAGCATGGCGCAGAATGCGACTTCGAAGCTGAAGCTGGGTAAGTGGCAGGGACGGAGAAGTGTGATTGGAATGATAACTGCTGGCCAGGCACTTGTTATATCCTCATCGGCAACATGACTACGCCAAGGTTATCCCCCCTCTCTGGCCGCAACCAAGGGATTTGCAGTGCCGAATCTGAAAGAAGGTCTAAGGGGTGGCCTAATAGGCGCCATTAGCCTGCAAGTCGACGCACGATGAGGCAAAACAAGCAGCTAGCCTGTTGAAATCCTCACTAGCGATTCCAGGCTTAGACATGCTCTAATCCACTCTAGTCTCTGGCCCCTTCCTTGAACGCTCCCTTATGAGATAGAATAGAGCCGTGGTAGCTGTCTCCAATGGGGGTATCGTGACTGGGCTGAACAGTTATAATCACGAACTGGTTCGTCATGGATCCATCAACGTGCATCCGATGCCATCCTGAGCTGGCAAGCTGGTCGTATTAAGACATAACATTCCCTATCTTGGGCGGGGTTCTTGGGCGGGGTTCTACTCCAAGTTGTGGGGGGACGATCACAAGATATATGATGGGTAGCCGGGTGGAAAAGGATAAAGTTTCTTCGCAAGTGAGGCTGAATACGAAGTTTAAACGCTTTGTCCAAGCACCCAGAAGGCACCCAGAAGTACAGCTCAGAGCAACGCCCACCCAATCGCACCTGCACTCGGCGCCCTCGGAAGAGCTCATGGGATACAAATAGACCACAAGACAATAACCGATAGCGCTGTTAAGAGTCGAACTTAACTGTCACTATAATCTATTGGACCAGATACGATGTCAAGGCATGCTCTAGCCGCAACAGGCAACGGGCGTCTCACAAGCGGCGTTCAATGGTGAAAGTGCACCCACATAGTGACGTAACTCGACTCAGGGAATGGTCGTTTTTGCCCAACTGGAGGGGACGACGAGGCGACAACGGTGTGCACAAACGGTCAACGGCAGCTACCCAGACCGAAAATTCGCCGCTTCCTATGACCCTCCAAAAACTGAGCCATCTTTAGTCGGCACGCCGCTATTTTTGAATCATGCCCAAGAGCTTCCGCTTCAGCCGATCCGCCAACCCCCCGTGCGCGCCAGTCTCACTTGACTTCTGAGTAGTCTTCCTCTCGAGACGTTGCGCGACGTACTCGTTTCCTGCACCGCCGCGACCGGTATGGTAGTCCTGGTTCTCTTGACTTGCGCGGTAGGCGACCTCGGGAACGACGTCGTGGTCTTTGCGTGGTGTTGGCGCACGGCCAATGTCACTGATATTACCAGCACCTGGACAGCAGCCAACAGTCAGCCTGCTCTCTCTGCGCCTCAAAGGGCATATACGTTGACGAGCCCAGGCGAGCCTGCCCCGAAAGCGACGATGCAGCGCGATGCAAAAAAAAAAAAAAAACTTCCTTCAATTGCTTCACACATGGCATTCGGCCGGGCTGCGAAGGCTGACAAGAAAAGCCACTGCGATGCACCGAGCTAACCGGCCATGGAAAGCCTGCCACAGGTGTCTTCCTCAGCGGACCAAACTTTGGTCGCTGTTGTACTCTCCCAGTTTGCGATGGGGGTGAAACAAGACACCTTACCTCCTCGACCAGCACTGTACGCTCCATCGCCATGACTTCCTTCGGTGCCCGCGCGAACGACTTCTCCATCAACGTACTGGGTCTTGTCCTCATTGATGTTTCCGGCCCCACCGCGGCCGTGGGATACCTCAACAGCCATGTTCGTAACGTATTACCGTATGTCTCAGAGTCGGCGTTGTGAACGAATAAAGTACCAATGTTATGCTGATGTCAGCGCAAGATTTATGGCAGGGAAGAGACAAGAATACCAAGTCGTAAAGTCGCTGGGCCCCATGGTCACACCTTATCACTCCACCGTCGCATCATCAATTTGCCCTTCCCAGATAAGATAAGATAAGCTCGACTGGCCGCCTGACGCCACTCCACCATTTTTAATGCAATACGTACGCCGCCATTGTCTGGGCACCGCAGGCGACGCGGGTTTTATCAGTCGGCATCCCAGCCGGGGAATCGTCATTATCGTTTTTTTTTCTTGTGGAGAATTTACCAGCGAGACTTGAAGAGCAGAGCCTGGGAATATGGTGACCAGTAGTATTGGACTGGCTGCCCTGCGTTGCCCATTTTACTCGTTTTACTCCGTACGGGTAGCTGAATCCGGTGAGGCGAGGGAGCAAGCACCGGCGGTGGACGATAATCCGACTTATACTTTGGCGAGCTTATCTGCTCCATGCCAAGGCTGACTTATGGAACTCGGAACTTTATCACTTTTTGCGCAACGAATTATGAATACCTTCAATCGTATGTGCTTTGTTTATGGAAGCAGGTTATGGCGGTGGCTTCTTGTACAAATGACCTTTCAAAACTGAATGCCGCTGTCGGGTTCAGCATGGAGCTACTTTCTGAACGAGTGAAAAGAGCTTTTGCATCTAAACACTTTGTCAACCACCAATCTGGCGCGCCTCCAAAAACTCACACCCCGCTCACCCATGCAATAACCAGAACTCCTGTCCTCGGAAAACATTGTTCTCATCACTGAGAGATCAACAAGTCTATCTATGCTCTCCCCGCACGTCCTATTTGCAGTATCTCTCCAGTCAGTGCTTCGTCGCTTCTAAGCACCGGCCACGATGCGCCGTCCGCCTTTACCAATGTGACCTCCAACTTGGTTCCGAGGATCTTGGAGGTCGATTTCGCTGCGTCTATGACCCCGTAGAGCGGCACCTCCGCCTTGTACCTCTTGGGCGGAGAATCAGTCGTAGCCAAATCGAGCAGGATTTGTTTCTCCTTCAAGTCCACTTTGGCGGTTTCCTTGTCGATTTTCTTGAGGAAGAATGACGCGATGACGTTGGAGGCAGTCTGATAATAATCATGCCTGATTGAAGCGGAGAAGATGTCAGTAAGGTTTGTTTACACATGCATAACAGCCTCAGAACAAGCGGATGCAAAAACAACAAGGAATAGGGCAGAACTGAAATCGCACAGTACTACGTACCTAACTGTGGTCAAAATCTCCTCTCCGGAGGAACCTGACTTGTCTTTCTTGCCACTTCCGATGAACAGGTGCCTGTCTTTTGTCTTGCAGCCTTCGATTTTCAAGAACTGGTCAAACTCCAGCACTCTTCTCTTGCAGCACGAATATCCTTTGCTGCCCTCATGAAAAATGGGTACACCAGGGTGATGTACACACTCCTCGTCGTCTCTCGAGCCTCGCTTTTTGTACTTTCTCCCACATGTTCGTCGCCGACAGGTTGCGCCATCGGCTATCTCCAGGCTGGGATCGTCATCCTCGGTTTCCTCCGCGGGCGGAGGCGGCGCCGGTGCCGACTGAGCAGGCTGTACGGGCACCCGAGGTGGTGCGGCCGCAGTATTGAGGGCTTCGATTTTCTTGGCGAGTGCACATTCGTCTTCTTTGGGCTTTTCCTCAACCGGCGGGGGTAGATCGGTGGTGGAATGCACGCCCGTGGTGCAAGGTGGGATGTTCATGAACTCGTCAAAGTTGAGGACGCGAGGCTTACAACACTTCCATCCTACAAGCTGTGAATGAGCGCGTGGAACTTACACTGGAAACGAGAATGCAGGGGACAAGAAGGGGTGATTGGACAACAGCTGCTAGGAGGAGGGGGTCATCGCTACCTTTTTGTCCTTCGTGAAAAATGGGAGGACCAGGGTGATATTCGCACTTCTCGGTCGGATCACTAAACTGCTTGCCACAGCCCTGGTGGACACATTTTTCCGTCGTGACCATGGCTACGCTGAGCGTCGTCGTTGGAGAGAGATGAATGCGAGGGAGACGTCAGATGTGCTACTGTTTTGAGGACAAAATTATGGATTTCAGGCACAACGTCGAAGAATCAAAGAAACCTAGTCACTGATACAAGATGACGAAGAGGAGAGAAAAACTCCCAGACGAAGCTTCCACTTTGGCCGCCGTTGGTGGGGTGGGATGTTCTAGAAGTAAAAGGCGTCGGCGCTGGATCGAAGCTTGAGCTCCAACTGACCGCTTTCCCAATTCGGTACGGGGGGAGAGATGGAGACGCAGCTTTGAGTGACCTCCACTAGCTTGTGATCCAACCAAAACCCCTCGCAAGCGTCAAACCTGGCATCTCCGTCTGTCACACAGATGTCTGCACGCTGTTCATCTCTGATTGGCATGTCTATGCTTCACAACAGTGCCGTTCCTTGTGCTCCCGTTCCTCCAATCGCACAAGAAAAAGCTTGATTTACCATTCGTTTAACAATACCATGTTTGTGTCTCGACGCCTCATGCAGGCATGCCGCATTACATTGTTCTCGCGCGATAACTGCGGGCTCTGCACCCAAGCCAAGGGCGTGCTGTCGGTTGTGTGGGAGAAGAGGCCGTTTGCTTACAAAGAGGTTAATTTGGCGTCGGCGGAGTCGAATGCATGGAGGGGGCTTTATGACTTTGATATCCCTGTGGTAAGCATCAGCACAAGATCCTGCTTTGTGAACAATCAACTGCATTTGCACTTAGTACATTGCGCAGTCACCCAAGGGTGAGAATGAATGGCTGTTTGAAAATGACTGATAGTGAATATCCAGATACACATTAGCAAATCCTCAGCTGGAGAAGAGCAAGTCCAGTCTGCGGGCAAAGCAGTCAAACTCATGCATCGCTTCACCGTTGACCAGGTCCAGGCTAAAATGGACGAGGTGGAAAAGCAATGACTCAGGCGTCTGAAAAAGTATTCAAATAGTTGTTCACTTCACGCAGTCCTTGTTCCTTTTTGCCCGTTACACAAATTTTAATATGAATTACTCTTGTTGGGGGCTTGGCCCCCTCCCACGGAAGCACTGAACTGCTGTTTGAGGACGAGTTCCAAGGCAGTGTAATCGGTCGACACGCTGATCATGTCGAAGCCTTGTTCGGCGTACGCTTTGGCTTGTTCACCGCTTGTTGCGTACATGCCGCATTTCTTGCCAGCCTTGCGACATGCGGCGAGGATTCTGGCGATGGCTTCCTTGAGTTCTGGGTCCATGACGCCGTTGAGGATAGGGTGCCCGATATTGCTGCCTTTTAAGCATTAGTCAGAAGAATGAAGCGACTGTGGAATGCCATAGGGGTTCATCTTGGCAGTTGATGAGGGTTGGGATGGAATTGAAAGAAGGTCCCACCAAGATCAAATGGCCCTATGAAGAGTACGTCGATTCCCTCGACGGCAGCAATTCCCTCGACCTCATCCAAGGCTTCTTGGGTTTCAATATGCACCATCGTGAGAAGAGCATCGTTCGCTTGCTGCAAGTACTCCGTATACGACGGTACTGGGTCGAAGCGTTCCGGAGCGTAGGGCGAGCCGAAACCTCGCTTACCCCAGGGTGGAAATTTGGCCGCTTGTACGAGGTCTCTGGCTTGTTCTGCAGAGCGTAGCAGCGGTACGAGAATCTCGAATGCAATATTAACTCGTTATTCCGGCTTTGCAGGAGCTGGTCATGATAGGACTGGGAAGCATTGTGCAATGACATACCCCATGAGCCCCAGCATCCAAAGCACCTGTCATCGGAATGCCGACCGTCATCATCACAAAACCAAGAGGATTCGGAGAGTAAGTTTAATCATACGTTTTACCATCCACGATTGCATATCAGGTAGTCTGACCAGAGGGGTCACGCCCAGTGCAGCAATGGCCGGGACGGCATCATGCATTGCCCCATCTGCACATCTAGATCAGCCACTTTCTCTTCGTTTTGCCAAGATCACGCGAGTACCGTGTTCAGAAAAGTGAACATGAATTAAAGCTGTGCCACGCTATACTCACCGTCGATATTACCGTGTTCACAATCCACCAGGACCCAATCTACGCCAGACCTAGCGAGCAGCCTAGACACATTCGCTCCAGGAAGCATCTGCCACATCCCCATAGATTGCTTGTTTTGCGCAAACGCCGCTTTCAATTTATTGCAACCTTCCATTGTATATCTCCGGAAAGATACTGATTTCACGGACTTTGATTCAAGTGGAAGGGATCGAGCGAAGCGTAGGTGTCGGAACATTACAACGTTCTGTACAGTGTGTGAATGAGTGTAATGGACAAACTCCGGGCTGCGGGGAAATGTTCGGTTTGTGGACCTTCATGCGCGCCGACAGCGGCATCGGCGTGGAGTGCGGATGCGAGAGGAACGCCGCTCTAGGTTTAATCGTCACAAATGGTCTAGTTGTGCTCTCGTTGTTTTATTTCACAAGGTGCGTACGCTCGTCGCTGGCTCTGATACATGTACGCCGGGAATGTACAAGCCGTTGGGCAGTTTGCGGCAGTGGACGGAGACATAGGAGAGCTATTAAGAAGACAGCTTTCGTTGGAAAGGATCATGGAGCTCCGTGAGCATCGTGGTTTGGCCGATGTACATCCTGTTTCAACTTATAATAGTACACATTCACAAGGGCATAGGCTTATGTCTGACGACTTGGCTCATAAAGATAAAGGAGAGACCGGTTGGCAAGCGCATGAGAAATAAAAGGCACTCCGGACATGTCATGACAGCGGCCAGAACAAGTGCATCAGCTCACAGAGGCGCGGATCTGAAAGTGCCACTCCGCTTCCAAGCGGACATGCTGTGCTTTGTCTCCTTCTTGCTACACTCTGTCATTAGTCTAAAAAAAAACGATGTTTGTCCTGAATGAGAAACATTCTCCGTGAACATACGCCATGTTCAATCCTTAATATTACAGGCAGGCTTAAATTTTGCTGAATCTTGAGCAGTCGTGCCGGCGATACCATGATCCTTGCTGATTTACCCTCTATTTCTCTCCCAATCCCGAAAAAGTCTGGTACTAGCGAAATATATTCATAAGGAAGGACAAATGTGATCACATATTTCACCTCAGGGGAGGTATATAATGTCGAAGAAATACTCTTCATGTCGAAACTCATCAATCCTGAAGACAGCTGTCGAACTGTTAGAAAATGCCCACTAGATGCGATGATATGATTGCAAGTGCGACATTGACGTACCCTAAGTAATCTTCCTTGATGCTGCCAATGGCCCACATCTCTCCAACCTCTGTTCTCGTACCGATTATCTTGACGCGGACGTGTGTGCCAGGTTCAATCACGGTGTCCTCGTTGTTGGTAAACTGCGGCGGCGTGGCATTGGGATCCCATCTTATGTCGCTGGGAATCAGCTAGATCCCCGGTGTTAGCACACAGTCCTCGATGAGTGCTATGGTTCTTCTTCGCAAAAGGGTATTCTCGTACATGTGCAGAGACGAAAAGCCTCAAAGGTCCGGCTTGCGCAAAGAAACCTTGAGGGTTAATGGAGTAAACAACGGCATCAACCTGCTCTGAAATTAGACGTCCGAATGAAGTTCAAATTTTGGAGCAAACAGCGCCCGCCGCCATACCGTCTCGCCCTTGAAAGGTCGCCAGACGACAGCTCGGTATCCGACCGTGAATTCTGCTAGGCCGTTGCCGGGAAGAATGCGTCCCTCGGAGATGTCAAAGGTGTCCATGATGGATATTATGTAGTAGCTGCCGGCACAGGTGCCTTCGACATCTTTCAGGAGCTTGCTCGTCACAAGATCATGCATGTTGCGACCAAAGTAGGAAGGGTGGAGGGTCACCCTCCGTTCCATGTTGTAGAGGAAGAACATGGTGGAATATAGACAAGGGACCGCGTCAGCAGTTCGATCGCAAGTCGGTATCGTCGGCGGGGTCTCCAACGACAGCCTAGGAGCGAACCCAAGGCGCTGATAGCCGTGCGGACTCGGTTCGAGGGGGGGGGGGGAAGACCTGTCGCAATGGTGACCGTTCAAGACCAGGAGACGGCCCTGCGCCGCTGTATTATTCGGGGTGGCAGGGGGTGCAGAAGAGCCAAAAGTCGGTCGAGATGCAATAAGGTACTCTCCACACCCCTAAACGAGCGCGGCCAACTCCCTACGTAGAGAAAGTGATTGACAAGATGAAGGTTAATAAGGCGCGGCTGAGGAAGCAATTGCGGCGCCCTCACAAGTGGTTGAAATCTCAGCTAGTGAAGGCGTGGGCAGCGAATAGGTGGTCCGTGCATCGCAGCCTTGGTCTACGTAGGTACCTAGGTACTTAGGGTAGTACAGAGCACTTGTTATTGCCTGCGCCAACCTGGAGCTTGGAGACACTATTTTGGCTCATCATCATCAATCACAGGAGAGCCTAGAATTATTGCAAAAAAATTTATAATCTTGCTGACAATTCCTGGCGTGTCTTGCGAGAGTCTATGGGTCCGTAACTGTCACTAGGAGCCAGATTGGCGCGCGTACCTAGGTACCTGGGTAGCGGAAATCCGAAGCATGGTATTGGCGCTCCTCTTCCAACGACGACGCTGACCGGTTAGTTCCATGACAACGGTGTCCTAGGTTGCACAAATAAGGGCCGAGATTGAAACCGGCCTCGCTGCGAGTCTTCCGCTGCGACTTGAATGCCTTCCATAATCCGCGCCAACAAGGCGTGTGCGATCGCAGCTTTGTTCCGGCTTTTCATGGCTACGTCGGTCGAATTGATCCGTTCACTTTCCACCCTATCCTTGGACGGTTCATCGGCGATAAGTTTCAGCCGAGGGCGATCATACTCGAATATCTGGCAGACACTGAAAGGCTAAATCATGTCAATTATTCTAAGGACCTCTTTCGCGATGCGATTAATGGCATAAAAGAGATCCACTGTGCCTTTGTCCATCACCATGTATGGATAGACTGTAATGTCGCGACAACTTTTCGCAGCATGGGTCCCCGTGAGAAGGCATATCGCGAATATGATACTGGACTTGCGAAGAGTTTCGGGAAGCCTTTGGTTCGCCCAGACTCTTTGCCTCGGGGATCAACCACTAACAGATATCTCCCTTAAAGCGAGGACCAGACACAGGGTCCTCTCCTCGACACAAAATATTATTATTATTATTATTATTTTGAGTTCCTTTACCAATTTGTGCCAGGCACTGCATGAGGTAAGGCCTAAGAATGAACACCGTGTGCCTAGTCGTACACTAACTAGAGAACCATGAAATACCAAACAAAAGACCGTACAAACACCATGATCAAGCTTTCAGAATCAAGGGTCGTGGCTGCGGGCAGGTGGCACGCCCGCGAAAGCTAGCTCGCAAGGGGTGTAAATCCTAAGAAGACAACCAGGGATTCTGTAGCTTAATAGCACAATCCGTTAGTTTTGCCCCTTCCCGGAGGGACACAAAATATTATTGATTTGAAATGTCAAACAACAAAGCAAGCTGGTACTGTTCTGGACCATGAGAGGTATTACACACGCAACCAGCCTATGCTACTCATTGCGGATGCCTCATTTTCGGAGACCTCGGCCACTCACTTTCTATACTGCTGTATCTGCATGTCGGGAATGGCCTTCAGCGCTATGTCGTTTTGCAACAATACCATGGACGCACCGTCAAAGGAAGCCATGGAATCCTTGGTCAGGATCTTTTTATACAGGTTGGCCAAGCTTGCTTGATGCAAGCCTCCGGTTTGGCAAGGATAACCCCTCGATAGCGTTCAATATCGGAGAGCAAGGCGGTAGATGCATCATTCTGACTCCTGCGTCAGAGCGCAACTGTGCAACTGATGGAAGGATGGGTCAACCATAATAGCACGGATGTTGGCTACGGTCACCTTCCAAGTGCTGAAGAGCTGCTCAATAAAGAATGGGAACAATACCGCATCGGTTGATTCTTCAAAAAATACAAGACAGAAGGACCCTGTCTTGGAGTAACGCTAGCAGCATCTGATAGTATTGACTGATGAAATTTGGGTAAGTTATTCTTGAACTACAGAAACACGGACGAGTTGTTCCTCTACCTATGATAGCCTATCCTGACACTAGTCTCGATTGTCCGTCGGATGGAGTTTATATCCAGCGGGTTGACATTTGAAGAATAGCGCGAGGCTTTCTGGTTGAGCCGTGGGCGACAAATGACGCTTGTATCCGCAGGGTGCTCGCGTGCCCCCTCGAAACCGATCGTTTCGTAAACCCCCAGATCTTGAACAAATGCGAAATTATTTTCTCATGACGAAGACTCGGATTTACTGAACTTATCCACTTCTTTGTCGAAAGTGGTTCATGTTGCTGCATGTTTGCGTACTCGAAAGAACTGCTAGCGGCCAAACAAAGATTATAGAAAGAGGCAGCTCGTTCGCTCAGTTTTCTCCTCCTGGAGATACCTGAGGTGCCTCGGCTTACTTGTTTTGATGTTGTGTATCAACCAATCGTGCTTGCTTGGCTCCTTCCCGATCTGTCATTGTTCGATTTCGTCAACTACCTAGGTACCTGCCTAGATACCGGTAGATATCTATCGTTGTTGGGCTGCACCGGCCCAGACCGAAGAACCACCAATAGTGGGGAGACCAGGGGGGGAAAGGCACATGAACGGCGCCACAGCACTCGGCCTCAGCAATGGACCACAGCACAGCCAGGCCTGCAATGTCAATCGTCCTAGTATTTTCATTAGGAAGGTACAAGGGCACCCTTGGAGCTACCTGAACACATTGCTTCAACATCTCAGTCGTGCTTTTCCCTAGTCTCCTCATCTATCTCCGTCCTCCTTCGTCTTGCTCTCGCTCAACCGGGTCGCCGGGAGCCATCGTTGCTCAATCTTGCTCTTTTCGACCTTTTCTCTTTGCCCACCTATTCTTGTCAACCTCTCGCCGCTTGTCCGTCGTCCCACATCGTCGTCCCGCGGCTATCGTGTTTCTTTTTTCTTTCTTTTCTTTTTCTCCTCTTCTTCTTCGTCGCCTTCTCCTTCTCTCCTGGTGTCGCGTGCCCACCATGTCGCTGGACCTGGAATGTCACCTTACCTTTGTGAGTCATATATAGCTTTGGACTTGGACTTCGCATCTCCCATTTCGGATGTTGACTGCTTTTTGCACCCTCGCGCCTGCTTGAGAGCGACATCGCAGCAACCTCAAGTCCAATATTAACTCATCTGAGACACTCACCTGGCGGTACGCTAACCAACCCTTGCACAGTACGGTGCTTATCACCTTAACACCGTGAACAAGGTAATTCACATAATATGTGTGCCCATCCTTCTTTTCTCGGCTTTTTGCATGGTATGATAGAGTCCTTTTCATCATCTGTCAGTCTCAACGCTGCGTTCCATATCACGCCCCCTGACAATCTCTTTAGGCCACGTATACAGGACCTCTCATTCAGACCCCAGGCTGGGCTACAGTCCCATATCTTGACCTGAACCTTGGCACTATTGCCGCTCTCTTGTACACAGCCCTCTACCTACTGCTCGAGCCTGTGGCCGGCTTTGTGCTGTCCGTCTTTTGTTTGGCTGCTACCGCTTACTCCAACTACCTCAAGACTCAGGACTCGGCAACTACTTTCAAGGTCGCGCTTGGATTTCATATCGTAGCCTGGATTGCCCAATTCATCGGACATGGAGCTTTCGAGCGCCGAGCACCCGCTTTGCTGGATAACCTCATCCAGGCCATCTTTCTTGCCCCTCTCTTTGTTTGGCTCGAGCTTCTTTTTCAACTCGGATACCGCCCTGAGCTTCAGGCCCGCGTTGAGAAGAAAGTGCAGCAAGAGGTTGCCAAGTTTAGGGCTGCATCCAAGAATGGTAAAGCGAAGTAAAGATTGGAGGGTCAACCTTGCCGGGCACATAACTACTTTCCACATCGAACAATTGTAAGCCTTGGGTACGAAAAGAAAGCCATTACGGAGTGCAATCTCATCCTCCGACTACACTTCCATCCTCTTATTTATGTCAAACACAATCCGGCATATTGAAAACAATCAACCAAACACATTTGCACAGTGACAGGATTGTGGCTGCTCGTGTGGCTGGCACTCACCACGTCACAAACATCACGACATTAACTAATCGCACAATAGCTAGCGCATTTAACTACTCAAGATGTAAATATATGTTCTAAATTAGCGGTGTAAATTCAACTCAGTGCCAATATCTCTCCAGATGTCTCGTGGGTATCATGATAAGAGCAACTGTACGATGGTAGCAGGCGTCGCTCGGGAGAAGAACAGTCCTTCTCTCACAGCCAGCCCCCTCGCTTGGCCGCCCATGAATTTTTGCATAAATCTGAATCCCTGTTTCCCTATTCGCCCTTACGCTGATGCAGCCGCATTTCTTCGTATTTATAAAGAGAACCTGGATTTGACTCGGAATCGTTCAGGCTTTGTTCCTGATAGCGTCCACTCAAATCTCCCTCCCAATCTCATCCACTCCTTCCCGAGTTTTCTATCTCCCGCGCTGACAAGCAAATGAATGATTCGTCCGAATCGACTGACCTTTTCCTCGATAAAACTGGGTTGCGACGCCATTTTTTGTGTTTGCCGGGCGCTGTCCTCCTCGACTTCGACAGGTGATCTTGATGCTGAGAGGATCTGGTTTGTTTCCAGCCGAACATCTCTGCCAAGCGATAACGGTAGTGACCATGAACTGAGGTCGATGACTCGGTCGAAGATGTTTGCTTGCAAGCTTCGTCCTCATGGTCCAAAGACAGGGGCGACGGCACTTTTGGCATCGGACGAGGGTAAATGTTAACTTCGTCATGGAAACCGTCGGTCGCCAGCTGACCCTCCGATGCTGCTGTCTCCAACGCTCCAGGCTGGCGTGATGTGACCTGAACGACCCTCGGCTCGGTGGTCGCATTGCCTCCAAACTCTGTGCTGAACCTCGGCGACATAATGGTGCTGTCGGTACATGTGCTCTGACTGTATCTCAGCGACGGCGCGTCACCGTCCTGCGTGCGTTCATGCACCTTCAACGCCTCCATCACTTCGACTGCCTCAGAGGCACCTTCTGTAGTATGCGGCGTCTCGGTGAGCGTCTCGGTGCTTGCAGATACATCGAGGGCTCTGGCCTGGCAGGCCGGGCAATCCACCTTGCCCACCTGACGTATAAATCCTCCTGGACATGATGCACGCACAGGAGGTGTCTCGGGATTGGGGGAGGAGGCTGGGCTGGCAACGTCGCCATTTCTCCTGCCCGGGGGACTCAAACAATCTATCATTGTCGGCAGCTTGTGGTTGCAGCGGTATATGTACTCGAGCATGCACATGCTTTGCTCTTTCGTCCTGTCTATGCTTTTCGTGATGTAGTCGCGGGGGGGAAAGAGAACTGTAGAGACGCGACACTGGTACGGGATGTTGAAAGGAGAAAATTTGGAGTTACACGATGGGGTTTGAAGAGCGTCTTTCGTCTCGTGAGGCCGTTGGTCAGTGTGCTGAAAGCTGTGAAACACAACAAAGGTGGTTGGCTGCCACCGGGGACAAAACGAACAAATGGGGGACGCGGGAGGGCTTCCATGGCCATTTTTGGCGCCTGGAAGTTTGTTCTTCTTGTGGGTGATGAAAGTCGACATTTGTACTTTGTTAGCCGTCATGTCGCTGAAGTTCGGGCTGCGAAATATCAGCTTGGTTTTGAGCGATTTCGTCGACCGGTGACCCATCTAAGCAGAGCGTTAATATTTCAGGCTGTCTCTTAAAGGGGAATTTTTTTTTTAAAGAAACCATCATACTAATTTGCAGAAAATGGGCGCTGGCGTATTCTACAGACTTTTTATTGTCCCCTTCGAGAGGATGTTGGACATCCAGTCACCGAATAGCACGTCTTTGGTCTTTGTTGATAAAGTCGTTTCATCGACGTCTTTATTACGCTCAGTACGAACATAAAAGAGATTCGATTCGATTCGACGCAACTCGAAGTGATAATGAAAAGGCTTCAGCCTCGCCAGGCCCCATCTCATTCCATTTCTCCCTGTCTAATCGAAGTTCAGGGGGCGGATCCTCAGGAACATCCATACCGAGATTCAATACCGCAATCTTTTCCATCTCGTTTGTTCTCGCACGCGCCGCCTAATGCCATCACCATCATGCTTCGATTCGACCGCTGCCGCCTTCCCATACACGACCACCGTTGACCCGAGCAAACTTTCCTCCAGATGAGCCTGCTCCCGATGGACCTCCGAACTCAAACTCGGACGAACTACCGCCTGGTTTTCCACCGACGCTGCCGCTCACAATTCCGCTGATAGCACCTTTTCCATTCTGGCTGTCCTCGCCACTTGCAGAGACACCGTCCATGGTACTTACTGTTGCTGCTTCACCCAAAGCGCCACCTAGACCACCGCCTGCGCTTCTGCGGGGCTCTTTGCCGCCCTTTCCCAGAGCTTTCAGATTGCTTTATTTGATTGTTTGAGATCCTGATTACCTTGTATCTGCCTCGGAGCTCCAACCCAGAATAGCCCCGACTCCGGCGCCGAGGCTGCCGCGGCTTTCTCCCTTGGAGCCACCAGACCCTTGGCCATATCTTGCTTTGGATTCAGCGTCCTGCTTGCCTTGCGTGGTTTCGCTAGAGGTTGGACTTAGGCAGTTGTGCTGCGACTGCCGGTGCCACTGTTGAGGCTTTCATTTGGGCTGCCAGTAGCATTGTCCTTGGAACTATCTGGCTCTTTGCTGTGTTTGGGATTGGTGGTTCCATTCTGTTCGTTATCCCAGTGGCTTTCTGGCTCACACTCGAGCTGCTCTAGCTACCCTCATTGGTTGTTATGCTGTGGCTAGTCGGAATGCTGAGAAGATGGGAATGTCTGGTTGGTAGGAATACCTGTCTCGGGTGATTGTGAAGCTACGGATCTTCGTCCTTTCCACAGTATTCTGGCAGTGGGGTATATCTAGGCTGGCTCGGCTGCTTGGGATGCTCAGCCTGGTTTTGCCGTTTTCTGAATCCTGACTAGTTCGTATGCCAATAGATTGTTGGTATAGGAACTTTCTGTGGTGATTTGGCTAGTAGTGAAGCTGCCCCTAGTCTTGGTCTTTGGGCTTCTTCCAAAAGTTTCATCAAGACTTCGGCAGGGACTACTCTCGCTACTCTCTGGATCCTCCAGAACTCTCAACGTTTTCCACGTTTTTTGGCCGTCCGGTAGGGCCGCTCTGGCCTGTAGAGCTTTCACTTGTGGACGCTTTCCTGCTGTATTCCGAATGCGCAGTGAGGCTTATGCTCAAGTTTTCACTGATGCTACCACTTGTGCTTGCTGTCGGAGCCCTGGTCTGAATCTGATTGTCAGTCATTTCCATGACAATGGCCTTGACATTAACCTCCATCACTTTTGCTTCCGTAGCCTGCAGGAGGCTTCAACTGTCCGGTAATCTTACTACTAGCAGAGCTTAGATAATCATTGAGCAATCAAGGACATCAGCTACACCAGGGTAAAAAGAACCCCTATCCACGCTGCCGGATGAGTCGGTGTTGACAAAACCATCGGTGCTTCCGGAGGTCGCTCCATTGTCCTGCCTATTTATCTACGCTGTTGCTGCCAGGACCGTTTGAACTAAACTGCCATTGCTGGAGTTACGGACAGCAGGTCCTTCCGAATCGTTGATAAGCTGCAAAAGTTCGGAAACCTAGTGGCTGTGGGCGGCCAAACATGCCATCTAGAGAACCGCAGTTGCTTCCGGGAAGTCCCTCTGTGACTTGAAGCAGGTTATTCCACAGCAAACTTCCACCCGTTCCTGTGCTGGTGCCGACTCCCGGAGCTGGAGCCACCTCCAGCTTGGAGGTCAATTCTGGGGCGAAATTCAAGCCGTGGCCAAAATCTATGATTTGGACACCGTTTGGCCCAACATCAATGGACGAGGTTGCAGCCCAAAAAGGTGGTTGAAGTAACTTGCCAAGTCGACGTCATTACTTCCGAGATCTCTATCAGCATAGGCAGAGACGACCCCGTTGATGCTACTATCCTTATCGAGGTATGCGAGATGCTCTCCTCTTGATGATGGTTGGCTCCTCCGTTTCCTTTTTTGAAGCGGGCCAAGGTGGGCTCCGAAAATGTCAAGGACATCGTCATCTGGATTCCGGCTGTCATTAATGCGTTCTGTAAGGCTGGAAAATTGAACACTGGGAAATCTCTCATAGTTTTTGTTGTGCTCACCGATGTTGCCTTGTACGCTTCTCCCAGGTCCGTTCTGGGTATCTGCTTGGCCCCCAGGTGAGCCTTTCGAAAGTTCGGACAAGATTACATCGAGAATTTCCTATGCCGGTTAATTGAATTTTCCCACCAGTGTTCGCGGATGGAGAGATGCTCTTTAATGCCAAGGAGAGCAAGGCCAAGATGACTTGTCGCGCCTTGGCAGTTGTTTCTGTGGTCGATGCTTGGAAAGAGAAGCCCCAGAAAACCCATCAAAGGGACGGCCAAAAGTGTCCTTTGGTGCGCCAGAGGATTCCCGAGGAGTCTCTGATATTATGCCTTCGGCCATCCAAGATACTTTGCAGTTAAGTACTGGCAAAGTCAAAGCTTTGTCGTAAATGAGCAGGACCTTTATATCCGAGAGATTGAACGTGGCCAATTCGCGCCTTTCATCGTGTGAAATTAAGAAGCTGCAATTCCATCAGGGCTACTCTTAGAGTAGAGGCAGAGGCTCTTCACTGGTGAATCACGAGCAGAGTAGTACACGCTTATATTTTTTTTTGTAACTGTTGCGCCTGCAAAATATTGATATAAACTCTAAATGATTAAATTCCGTGAAAACTACTCCGTAAATGACGTTATTACATGCCCTTATAATAGTGTGGGGCTAAAGTGGGGTCCCGAGCGCTCAACAGGTCCCATCCCATCGCGCGCCAACCCGGTTCCTCACCAGCCTGTCATGGATTGTATGTATCACAGTTCGCAATTCTTACAGCACTGTGTCTATAATGCCATACAAGAGCTTTTCTCTTAAAAAAAGTTGTCATCAGGAACCGGATTGGCGCGCGATGGTAGGTAGACCTTAGGTGCCTTGCCCATTCCGCAAAGTTTACTCCGTAGGTACTTAGTGAATTGGTAACTAATCCATGTTTAACCAATAGTAGGCCCACTTTGAGCCCCACACGTATGCGTAATGTATATGGTAGTTTATACAATTCTACTACAGTATGAATACAATCATTTGCACCGTCGGTACTCTGCTCGCGAGACTTTCGTTTAATACCAAGATGTTGATGAACAGCAGCCACCTAGCCGGCGAATAGTATTGCGTCCAAGGCGTCTCTATCTTATCGGATGACTCGTCCGGCCTCGGACCCGGACCCGAACCTGGGGTGGGGCCCATCTTTTTTTTTCTCTGGAGTACGGAGCACGAGTTTTTTTTGTCCCACACCCACGCCCCTTTGGCTTTTGGCTTTTGGAGCTGTCACCGACTTCTAACTCATCACTAATCCCTCACTCCATGCTCGAGCGCTTTGCCATCAACACCTGTTCAATTGGTACGCGAACTTCCAGGTTATCCGAGGGCCGGTGCCATTGAAGCATTGATCCCCCTTGGGAGTCCTTCGCAATGCTTTCCACCATACCTTCTTCAGTCGCTGGTCGTGCTCCGGTTTTGCTCCGACATAGCCGTCGCATACCTCCAACTTTTCCTGCTTCCGCCAGGACGCTCACGACCGCCTCATTGAGGTCATCCGCTCCATCTCTGCTGTCCCATAAGCAGCAGCTCAAGAAACTCGGTACAATTTCTCTTGTGCGGCCATACAGCTCTTCAGTCCCCCAATCAGCCCCCAATCCAAAGGCATATCTCGACAGCGGTGTGATCAAGCCCAAACAGGACATCAACGTCAAAAAGGTGCTCGTCATCGGTAGTGGTGGTCTTGCCATTGGGCAAGCTGGCGAATTTGATTATTCAGGTTTGTTGCCCTTGCATTTTGATTAAGCAATGCCTCCAATCCCTTTATTCCGGCATCAGATGTGACTCAGTCACCGCCGTTGTTGAAAAGGCCCAGAAGTGAGTGACTCACAACCGTCTGACCGCTTCCTAACAAAGTCGAAATTGTACAGGTTCGCAAGCTCTGAAAGCTCTGAAAGAAGCCGGTGTCGCTTCAGTGCTCATCAACCCCAACATCGCCACTATCCAAACCAACCACACCCTCGCCGACGAGGTTTACTATTTGCCTGTCACCCCCGAGTACGTCAGCTATGTTATCGAAAAAGAGAAGCCCGATGGTATCTTTCTGTCCTTTGGTGGACAGACCGCCCTGAACTTGGGTGTTCAGATGCAGCGCCTGGGCTTGTTCGAGAAGTACGGTGTCAAGGTGCTTGGAACTAGCGTCAGAACCCTTGAGGTTTCTGAGGATCGAGATCTTTTCGCCAAGGCTCTGGAGGAAATCAACATTCCTATCGCCAAGTCTATTGCTGTCGGTACCGTTGATGAGGCTCTTGATGCAGCGGAAAAGGTCGGCTACCCCATCATTGTGCGTGCTGCTTATGCCTTGGGCGGCCTGGGCTCCGGTTTCGCCAACAACAAAGAGGAGCTCCGCAATATGGCTGCTCGTTCGCTCACTCTGTCGCCACAAATCCTGGTCGAGAAGTCTCTAAAGGGCTGGAAGGAAGTCGAATACGAAGTCGTCCGCGATGCGAACAACAATTGCATTACTGTATGCAACATGGAGAACTTCGACCCCCTCGGTATTCACACAGGTGACTCCATTGTTGTGGCTCCCTCACAGACTCTGAGTGATGAGGAGTACCACATGCTCCGATCTGCCGCTATTAAAATTGTGCGTCATCTGGGTGTTGTCGGCGAATGCAATGTGCAATATGCCCTGCAACCCGATGGCCTTGATTACCGTGTCATCGAGGTCAACGCCCGTCTTTCCCGATCATCCGCTCTAGCTTCCAAGGCCACTGGTTATCCTCTTGCATACACTGCCGCCAAGATTGGTCTTGGCCACAGCTTACCCGACTTACCCAACGCTGTGACCAAGACAACCACAGCCAACTTCGAACCTTCCCTCGACTACATTGTCACCAAGATTCCCCGATGGGATTTGTCCAAATTCCAGCATGTCAAGCGCGATATTGGCAGCGCCATGAAGTCGGTTGGTGAAGTCATGGCTATTGGCAGAACCTTTGAAGAGTCTTTCCAGAAAGCTATCCGTCAGGTTGACCCTCGATTTGTTGGCTTCCAGGGGGACAAATTTGAGGACTTGGATTTTGAGTTGCAGAACCCGACTGACCGACGATGGCTCGCCGTCGGCCAGGCTATGCTCCATGAGAATTATTCTGTTGACAAGGTTCACAATTTGACCAAGATTGACAAGTGGTTCTTGTACAAACTTGAGAACATTGTCAACTGCACTCGTGAGCTGCAAGCCGCCGGTGACCTCAAGACCTTGAGGAAGGAGCAGATTTTGAAGGCGAAAAAGATGGGTTTCTCTGATCGTCAAATTGCCATGGCTGTCAACAGCACTGAGGATGAAGTTCGTGCTCGGCGATTGAGCTTTAATATTCACCCCTGGGTGAAGAAAATCGACACCTTGGCCGCTGAATTTCCCGCTGACACTAACTACTTGTATACCACCTATAACGGCTCATGTCACGACGTCACCTTTGAGGACAACGGCAAGGTTATTCTCGGAAGCGGTGTTTACCGTATCGGTTCATCTGTGGAGTTTGATTGGTGTGCTGTTGGCGCTACCCAGGCTCTCCGCAAGATGGGAGAGAAGACTGTCATGATCAACGTAAGTTTTCTTCTTGCTTCATCTCTTTTGCCCCTTGTTGAAGGATTTCGCTCGTGGTTGTTGCGGTCCGTCGACAGCTACCGCTTCCAAATGGACAGCCAATTGAGGGATGTTCTTCGGGCAGCGCAGCTATTGCGCCTTCCTCAACGACTTATCGTCAACACACCTACTGTGCCCCATTGTGCTTTCCCCTCTTGTAATCATCCTGCAATTAATGATATATCTGTATGCTTTTTATAGAGCATCAGCGACGCTTGGTATGACTGAACGCTAACTTGGCAACGCTCCAAGTACAACCCGGAGACTTATAGCACCGATTTCGATACCGCCGATAAGCTTTATTTCGAAGAATTGAGCTACGAGCGTGTGATGGACATTTACGAGCTGGAGAATGCAACTGGTGTTGTGGTGTCTGTGGGCGGGCAGCTACCCCAGAACATCGCCCTCCGCCTGCAGGAGACGGGTGGAGCAAAAGTACTCGGCACTGATCCCAAGGACATCGACAAGGCCGAAGACCGTCAGAAGTTCTCCGAGATCCTGGACAGCATCGGCGTTGATCAACCGGCTTGGAAGGAACTGACTTCCGTCAAGGATGCCGCGAACTTTGCTGAGGAGGTCGGTTACCCTGTTCTTGTCCGTCCCAGCTATGTTCTCTCCGGTGCCGCCATGACTGTGATTCGCAGTCAGGAAGACCTCAAAGAAAAGCTCGAAGCCGCCAGCAACGTCTCACCCGACCACCCTGTTGTCATCACCAAGTTCATCGAGGGCGCTCAGGAAATTGATGTGGATGCCGTCGCTTCCAAAGGCGAGCTCATCATTCATGCCGTCTCCGAGCACGTTGAACAGGCTGGTGTTCACTCGGGCGATGCTACTCTGGTTCTCCCTCCCGCTAGTCTGGAAGCCGCCGTCATGGAACGCGTCAAGGAAATTGCTAAGAAGGTCGCCGAGGCCTGGAACATCACTGGTCCCTTCAACATGCAAATAATCAAGGCTGACGATCCTGAGGGTGGCGAGCCCGCTCTGAAGGTTATTGAGTGCAACCTTCGTGCTTCTCGTTCGTTCCCCTTCGTCAGCAAGGTTCTTGGTTTGAACTTCATCGATGTCGCTACCAAGGCTTTGGTCGGTAAGGATGTTCCTCAGCCTGTAGATCTCATGGCCGTCAAGCGCGATTACCTTGCCACCAAGGTGCCCCAGTTCTCCTGGACTCGTCTCGCTGGCGCAGACCCATTCCTTGGCGTCGAGATGGCTTCTACTGGCGAAATCGCATGCTTCGGAAAGGACCTTGTGGAGGCGTACTGGGCATCTCTCCAGTCCACCATGAACTTCCGCATGCCTGAGCCCGGTGAAGGCCTTCTCTTCGGTGGCGACATCAGCAAGACCTGGCTAACCAAGGTCGTGGACTACGTCACTCCTCTCGGCTACAAGCTGTACGCTGCCGGCAACGACGTTAAACAGTTCATCGAGTCCACGGCCAAAGGCAACGTCACCGTCGAGGTCATTGAGTTCCCCAAGGAAGATAAGCGAGCCCTTCGAGAAGTGTTCAAGAAGTACGACATCCGCGGATGCTTCAACCTGGCTCTAGCCCGTGGTAAGACGACTCTGGACGTAGACTACGTCATGCGCCGAAACGCTGTCGACTTCGGTGTGCCTCTGTTTATGGAACCTCAGGTAAGATGCCTCGCAAACTCTCTCTCAGCCGCGGGATTCAGTCCCGACTAACATGATTTGTGTCAGACTGCCATCCTCTTCGCTCGGTGCATGAGCGAGAAGCTACCACGTAAGAAGGGTATCCCGTCCGAGGTCCGTCGCTGGTCCAACTTTCTTGGAGGCAAGCCCCTGTAATTCAACACCCCATTGATGACGAAGACATACACCAAGTCCCCTTGCAATATGCAGTCATACTTGCGTACATCTCATTCCCATTTAACGAGGATAGTTCGAGGTGTAAGACTATGTTCAGATATCACTAGTATACCAGCAGCATACACCAAATATGCTTGGACATATGCAAGTAACCTTGGACAAACACGAAATCTGACAGTGAAGAAGCTCTCAGTTTGCTCACTGTGCCATTAGCGTGATGAGTCGCAGTGACCGAGGAGGCAAATTGGAATTCCTTCCAGGTTTGCACGGGCTTGAGTGACTAAATCTTTGCTGTTTCGTTTAGTAACGGTTGTAGTCAATGGAGTCTGGATAGGTTCTTTGAAAGAAAACACAATTTTGTCCCGAATCGATTGCCGCACTGCAAGAGGAAATCACTGGTGTGAAGAAAACATGGTGGCTGTGCCTACGATGTTTCACTAAGACTGCCATCTCTCTTTGTGTTCCCCTGATGAAGTAGGGTCGTCCTCCAAGACGTGTCTCTTGGTATACAAGCCAGTTGCCTGACGACCTATCTATTGAAGAGCCTCGTGAATTGACTCCTAAGTCGTACCGCCTTATCAAATCCATCAATCAGTCGACCTAGCGAGCAACAAAGCACGGGATTCGCGCTTGCCATAAATGACTGCCCAGTAGAAGTCCCATGACGTCTGCCATATCAATAACGTCCGTCTTGCGTTCGTTGCGTCGTACAAACAGGCAACGAGGCTTAAACGCCTAGCCATGTCGCCAGCACGTTGTAAATTGTTCTCAGAAACATTCGAAGGTTTTGAATCGCCCCGTTTCGTCCATCATGATTCCTATGTTTAGGGTAGTTCCACTGCGGCTGGGTCCATAATCGAGTGTCTCAGTCGAGGTCGTTTAAGGTCGAATCCTCTTACGACTGTCCTAGGAACGTTTCCCTGTGTACACTTATTAGCACACCTTACCCTAGAAGCAACTCAAGACTGTCGCCGCGACGGACTCTCTCCATCGAGACCATGTTAGGAGTATACTCCCCGAGCTGTCTTCGACAGCAGTAGCTCGAAGAATTCATACAAGAACTATCCAAGGACATCCTCTCACTTGGGCGCTGAACGGCTTTATCAAGATTGGTAAATGCGTAAATACTGTCATCCTATAACCGTGATAACCCATATCATATAACGATGCATAGGACAGGTATGCACTTCTAATAAAACTGTCTCGAAATGAGCAGTCACACACGCCGCCACAGAGCACCCTATTGCTTCACTATCTACGTCGAACTCCAAAAGAACGACCTTACTAGTTCTACCTCAAGTTCCATTGTAAATTGCACTCGTGCCATCCTGACGGTCCTCGGTCATCAAGGTCAGCTCTCTTCATTTCGGTGATCGTCGCTCATTCAGCCTGAAGGCAGCAAAACGTTTAGTAATTGGCTCATCGGGGTCGCGTCGCCCCAAATAAGGCGATGTAAAATCATAGGCAGAGGAGTCTGTAGAAGTGGTGGCGTCATCGCAATCTCGCGGACGCTTGGGGAGTCGCTCACCAGTCGATTGAAGGATGGCTTGCAAAGTTTGCCAGCCTTCCGTTGAACGAAGCTGGAACGAGTCGGCAAGATCGTGTTGGCTCGCGACCCGACACAGCAGTGCTTCCTCATCCTATCCAAGAGAAACACATGTTAGTACGCGACAGAGCTAGAGCAAACACTTGGAATGAGAGAATCGGAGAATCGGAAGCAAGAGGGTGGCACATACCTTGGACAGAATACCCATCTGATGTAAGAAGCATAAGAGATGAAAGTTGGAGACCTCTTGACCATTGTCGACCGACTTTTGGCCTGGGAAGGGTTTCAGTGCCTTGGCAAGTGCGGAATGCTCTTGGCTCTCCCCAATATACTCCCGGTTCTCGATGGGAAACCCAGTTCTGGTAAAGATAGGTTTCGGCTCCGCAGGAAATCCATGAGTCAAAGTGACAAAAAGGTATTCCACGGGGAAGGCAGGTTTGGCGTTTTCTTGAACATTGGCGCCGTATTCGTTCTTCTTGCGGTAAAACACTTCGGGTATATATCGCGTTCGGCTTACGGATCCATCATCTTCTTCCTCATCTCGCACCAACATTACCGTGGGGTCCGCCGAGGGTTCAACAATATCAGCTCGTACCATCTCAACCGCCTCATTCGACATTTGATATGATGAAATTCCAATTTCACCTTCTTCATTGCCAGTGATGATGCACGTTACAAAATTGGACCCGTATCGGCCAGTATCACTCCATTTTGAGGGCTTAGGATGCTGTGCTTGTAATCTAGAAGAGAAGCAAATCTCCAACGATGACAGAAAGTAGGAATCAGCATGACGCTTGCAGATCACCGAGCCGTCACCGCGACCAGCGTCCAACAAGTCGGTCCAGATAACACCAACAGGCTCAAGACCGCATAAGCGGGCCACATGCTCAACGTCATTCTTATTCTCCCATGCGTTGAGAGTGATGCCGTCAAGCTCGTCCACTTGAGGTGGCTCGTATATAGCTTCAACCACAGCCTTGACGCCCAAGGGAACCTCATTGTATTCCGTGTACGATCCATATAGGAACCCAATACGCTGAGAGCCAGTTTTTCGCCAAGTATCAATGAAATTATCGATTATTGATGGTGATGCAAACTCGACATGATCGACCATGCGAAACTGCTGAGGGTTTAGCGTGATAGCACTTGGTTGACATTTTGTGCATACGCCTTCTGGCCACGGAGGATGACCAGTCGGACAGTCCCGTTTTACTCGATAGAATGGTTCCACGAGCGGCGGGATATAAGAGCTACCCAGTTCAGGTTTGTTTGTGGACGCATTAATTTTCCTCAGATGCGAGTGGAAGGACTGATACTTTATTTTCTTTTCGGCGAGATAAGCCGCGTCAAATGGATCGAGGGGCTGGCAATAATCGCACATCCCTTTCGGCCCGTGGCGGCACATCTTGTCTCGATCTCTCGGTATTTTTCCGTCCAATTTATCTAATCGGTCATCGAGGGCAGACTGACGCACTACCTCCCAGGGTTTGGAGATCCTCTGTAGTCTAGGGTTGATGGGGACGTCCTCGGTCGGTAACACGGGTTTGCCATTTAATCTTGCCGACGTCGTTTTAGATGAATCATCGCCGTTGATCGATCCGTGAGCCGCATTTAGTTGTTTGTAATTGATGAAAATTAGGTCACCATGTCTGGATTTCTAAGTCAGTAACAATGATAGTCAACAACAGCCGTTGTGAACGAAAGGATGTGTCATTTCAAAGCCATAGCACTCGAACTGGATGTACTAACTTGAGCCCGATTTGCCCGACCTTGAACTTGGAAATCTCCGCTAGCACTTTCGCATCACCTCCATTAGGCGCATTCGATAATGTGATGGTTTTTGGGTCGACTGTGCTGGGTAGTTGCGGCAGAAGCTATTGTGATTCTGTCAATACTGTGGCTTGATCATCATTTAGACATGAATAAGCATACCTTGTCGCCCAACTCGCCGAATGTCGTTGACTGCTCTACCGTCAACCGGATCATTCCATCCGGCCCACGAAGCCGAAGTAACATGGTGGCCAAATATACCTGAAAAGACGTAATGTGTTTCTGAAGACGAGGACCGGAGCTCAGCTAAGAGTGGTCGAGTGCCTGGTAGACTGAACAGTGCTGCGTTACCGTCGAGCCCGAGCTTCTGTATGACGCAAGCCGCTGATACTAGCTCTGACAGCTTTCAAATTGCCGCGCACTATGTCGAAGTCTGAAGAGAAAAGAAAAGCAGATAATGGAGCTAGAGTGCGATGTGATGGATGGAAGCTCATGGATGTTACCAACAGAAGTGGGGCGGGCCCGAGCTTGCGGTTACCTCATGTACCTACGACACTTGTCTTCGGCAAAAAGTTACATGTACTTTTGACAGGGAGAATGGCGTCCTTGCGTCACTGCGGAGGGTGCCTGGCAAGTCCCTGGCAAGTCCTGTGGGTATGTGTTCTGGAGGGGAGAAACGTCGGGCCGTCCACACGGTACCTCGAGACCCAATTTGCTATCTGGCCAGAAGGTCTAATTACGAACCAGACAATAAGTTCTCCAAGCTGTTATCGGGCGACTAAATAAGTCTCGTCCACGTTCATTTCGCATTTTCTTCTCCACGCACAACGGTAAGACTTGCCGCCTCCAAAGTCAGTGCCGCGAAATTATCGAGAGATTGATTCTAGCCAGCCTCCGCCGCAATGTTCGATATCGATTGGAAGGGCCTCGCCCTTCCCTTTGCATACCTCATTGTCCTTGGCGGAGCATTGATGACCTTTTCCACAATATATCGCAAGAGAAAGGCCGGTATGCTCATGCCTAACCCCTCAATGTGGGAAAGAGGACAGATTCGCGCAGAATATTGACTAATTTTTTCCGATCTAATAGCCGAAAGCGCCAACCTCGCCCCTTGGTTCGGCCCCAACCTTCAACGCAATGTCTATCTCTCTCTATTGCACCTGGGCCCCGAAGACGGCAAAGAGAAGTCCCCCAAAGTTCCGGACAGCATCCTCAAAGCAGCACTCCTACGGCGCGCCGTCGAAGACATCGACCGCCTTATTCAAATCAAGTCCGCTAAGCAGGCTTGCAGCTCACTGTTATTGAGGGGCAGTGTTGGCGATGATTTGTGGCAGAGATTTCAGCGTGCCGAAAAAGAAATGGAGGAGGAGCTGCGCGATGTTGTCACCGAGGCATGTATTCCCTCTGCGACTAGTGTGACAAACATGATAAAAGGCTAACCTCGCCCAAGGCCAACGCTCTGGCACCGAATTGGGGGCCTACCATCTTCCAGTCTGCTCATGAGATTGCTGCGAACACGCGACTTCGAGAGCGGCTAAACGAGATTGAGGCCCAGAAGAAGGCTGAGAAACAATGGTGGGAGAAGCGACGAAGTCAGATCTCATCCGATTTCATGAAGGAGCTGGATGAGACGACCAAAGAGGGGGCTAGCGAGGAGGATGCTGTATTGGTCGATACTCCCTCCAAGGGAAGGAAAGGCAAGAAATGAGCGATCTGAAATGGTCGTGACACAACCTTGAGAGCAGACCGAGAAGGGTACATTGTCCCTGATATCTAAATCTCGGGCATATTTGGACGTTGCATTTACGGATTGATATGGGTTTTGGGGACTTTCATGGGCATTGCTGACTGCATGATGTTTGACTGACCGACATCGCGTTCTAATCATTTTAAGCTGCGGCGGTGGGGTTTTCTGCACAAGACGGCGTTACGGCGGGCTTATGATTCAGGTCTTTGCTGCTAGTTAACAAGCTTTTAATGTAGACTCGTACTTGGCATTCTCACAGGAAAAGAAGGCAAATCTAGTAGATATAAATTATTTCAATTCGGCCGCTAACCACTCGCTAGTAGTGCCATCGACTCCCATGTAGCAGGTCATCTGCGCCGAGATGCACCGAGGCTTGTTCCTCGCAGCAGGTGTGTACGCCCAGAAAGTTGCCTTCCCAAAAGCCCAAAACAAAGCTCCAAATCGAAGGAAATCTCGCGCAATCGCTGATGTAGACAATACATACAAAGTCATGGAAATATATATTAATTCGTGGTCGTGAACATGAGGTCAGGCCAGTTTGGCTGGCCCAACACTCGTCATAGCAAGTGGCATTGCTGCCAATGTCTTCTTCTCTTCTATTCGCGCAAGGGGCGATTGCTGAGTTGCTGCGAATCATTCGTCTGTCGTCCTCAATAGTCAGACTTCACCAAGGATGCAACTTCCTTCTCCAAATATCTTCTTGATGTGCAACCATGCTGGCTAATCTGGCTTCAGCAGCGATTTCATCCTCTGACTTGAGCCACGGTGGTGAATCGCATCCTCTTAAGCCAATGAACTTGCCCATCCGGCGGCGCTTTTCTTCGAGACATGCATCTGAGTGCCACACAACTGGGCACGGATATTGTGATGTCCATGGAGATGGTGTTTTTTGGTGATAGAATTGGGCAAGCCCTTCCAGTTGAGTGTCTGTTAGGAGCCAAAATTGAAGCACAGTCCGAGGAAAGTCAGGATGCACAGCACCTGTTGTGAGTTGCACTAAAGGAGACAAGGGCAGAGCCATTTGGTGCAATTTGTATGCCAAGCCCGGGTTGCGTTTTAATCGGCGTTGAATAAACGTCTCGCATTGAGGTTGTTGCGTGGGCATCATCTCACGATGCATCATCTTGAGTGAGTTTGCGGTGTTGTAGGACCAAGTTGTCCAGCAAGGAGAGTAGACGCGCGTGGAGTTGGAAATCGTCTAATCGGCTATTGCTTCTTCTCTTGGCATCTAGAGGGTCCGTGGAAAAGATGCAGAGTGGAGGGATAGTAAGAATATATGTTTGTTCTCAATCTGCTGTCCCGCTGCGCTCTGTCAACGAAAGATCCACAGCTGGTTGATCGGAAAGAGAACAGAGTTTAAGCAGATATCCGAAAAGCCTCAAGAGTGAAACTAATACCATCGAAGACGGTAATGTCAACAAGTGAGGTTGCCCTCGATGCTTTTGGCGGCGCCGAGCCGGCTTGTTGGAATGTGTGGTGGGTTGCCGGATCCGTGGGTGGATTGGTATGCTACACTGATTGATGATGAATGTCCCGTTTTCGCTCTTCCTGGACGAACTATAGACAGTAGGTCACCGCAGCCACAAATTCTCGGCTGCGATCTAGATCTGCAATGACGACAAGTCGTAGCCCACGAATGTTTCCGTCCTGGTATACTTGCCTCTTGTTGTTTTAGCAGCAAACTGAGAACGGTACAAACGGTACAAGTGGCTAAGAAAACTAACAAGTGGCAAAAGAGATGGGAGCCAGAAACCGGGCAAAGGAGGAGAGGGGCTCAAGGGTGGTTAAAAATGAAATATGATGTAGCGGGAGCTTCACAGGTCATTGCTAAATGCAAGTTGAAGACATCCCGGCCATCTTGTATTCCTGCTCACCGGCCATGAAAGCGGTATCTGGCCCCTTATGAGGCGGTACCCAGCGCCAACAAAGGCGACTTTAGAAATAGACCGGTCCTTGAATTCAGCTATTCTCATTCCTGTATGAATCAAAGCGCCCGCCCCCTCCGTCCTCATGGCCATGTGTTTAGGGAAGGGGGGGGGGGGGGGTAGGCTATGCCTGGTGCCCGGGTCCTGTGGTGCTAACTATTACCCTGGACCCTGGTAGAGTGTCTTGAAGCGCCCAACACATACATAAAGCCATGCGTTGGGGCCCTCTTGCCCTCTGTTTGAACAATGAAGCCAGAGTCGGGATGGTACATACTGGGTATAACAGACATGGGGTGGACGTTTGTCTCGCTTGCTGGAGTGGCGGGTGCAGCAAGTCGGAGTCAAAAGATCGCAGGTGGGTACGGAACTGATGTTGATTTTGGAAGCCATCGTCATCGTGCTTGGATAGTGGCCGTCAAGAACCACGGGCTTTTGTTCCCTTGCAGGCTGGATCGTTGGATCGTGCCATTGATTGTATGTACGGGGTCGGTGGGTGCGTAATAAGAAAGGGCGGGCAAGCGAACAAAAGTGGATGACCCTAGCCATGCCACGAAAAATGGACATTGAAGTCGAAGCCGACTAGGGAGTAGGGATTCTGTGATTATGCAGTCGAAGCTAATCCTAAAAGGGTAAAGATATGGACCCTTCACAAGGGCTGCGAGGGAGGCTCCAATTGATAGAGTTCTTGATTGACGAAGGTCGCGATTAATGAAGATGCTAACTAATAATGAAACGTTGTGATCATTCAAGACCTCGATCGATGACAGAATACCTAACATTAGGTGCGAAATCCATCATGTACTCTTCGTAGTAGAACGCGTTCTAACGTACTTACAACTGTATGCTCAAAAAATTCACTACTGCATGTCTGGGTGTTCGAAGCCGAGACGAGAAGATGAAGACAGTAATAATCTCGTGATTTGTATGCGACGGACGCAGAGTCGAAGTGAGACATAAGCCTGACAAGGGGGACGGACAGCTTGTGGTTTGGCTGGAGGTTTAGGCAAAGGTCATGCCAGGTGAAAGCATGTTTGCAGCGCTTAGCCAGAATAGCTTGCTGAATAACAACCGCTCTCTGCCAAATGAAGAACATGATATTGCCAACGAACGCCGGTCTAGTGTCAGTGGTTGGGTGATCAAAAATCAAGGCTGGGGTCAAGGGCATGGCGACGGGGAGGGGCGGATCGAACGTGTCGATTGCGTGGACGAAGCAAATACAATACTAGACATTGGCATGGTCAGAACAATGCTGGATGGATCACGCGACGCTAAGTCAGATCAGACTCGACCAATACCTACCTACCTAGGTAGGTGACTATGCTTGATTGAGGCTGGTGGTTGTAGGGGTCTGGTTTAACACAATGCTGTTGGCGGCACGGAGACAGACAGACAGAGACAAAAGACAAAGACATTGAAACAAATCCTGATGCAGACACAGACAGATGCTGACCAGGCGCAGACGAGGTGCTGAAGACGGTGCTTGCTGACAGCAGTCCTGGCGTCGGTAGGTGACACAGAGGCATGGCAAGCATGGGGAAGCCATCGATAGGCAAAGAAAGCACGATGCATAGGTGGCTTCCTGAAGCATGGAAGCGAGGAACGGAACATGAAGGAACCCACGGCCATGGGGCGGGGCTCCCCTAGCAGCTCACTTGCAGCATTGGACGGAAACAGCAGGCGAGAGTATGTAAGTCTGCTGCATCCGGTTTGCGGTTCCAGAGTGTTAATGGATTGGCATCGCTCCTACTCCGTACAGTGCCAAAGTGCCTGCCGTCCGAAGGCGGCGGGGTGGTCTGAGGGGGTGGGGCCGGAGCCTTAGAAGCCCTCCGTAGCAAAGCCTGCCAGCTGTAAAAGCAGCAGAGCGACTGGCCAGCAATCAGAGACAGTCAGGCGCTCCAGCTGCTCGCAATCTGCCCTTCTGCTCACGTCACCAGACTGTCTCTTGTGGCCTTGTCGCGGAAAATCCAGGAATCAATCAACTGTTGTGCGAGACTGCAGATGATCCGAGTTCCAAGTGCACTCTGCGTGCACCTTTCATGTCATCTTGCACGGGCCAGCCAGTAGTGTTTCTTTTCTACTCCGTATTCTCTCTTGCTTTGTGATATCATGACACCCAACACAAACGATGCGACTTTATCGACGACTGCCCAATTTTGCTTCGGGACAGAATGAACTTTGTTTTCCTCCATCCAACACAGTGCTTGCCGACGCAGATTCAAAGCTCCTCAATATCAACCCCATCTTATACACAGTAGTGACTGACTAAGTCGAAGGGATAGAAATATATGGCATGATCACCGTCGGCTGAACGAAGATCTGGGCCAGTCAAGCAGATGCGGAACTGGCTTCCCACGGGTCAATGTCCCGAAATGGGCTGTGATGCTTTGCCTCTGCGCGATTCACCGGAGACTAACGATTGCGAATATTCTGTATAGTCCGCTATTGGCATCTAGTTCGATGCGGGAATCCACTTTCACCAACAACGCCCCCCTCCGTCAATTAGCAATTAGGAGTACAGTGCTTGATGTATTAAGAGGAGAGGCACATGTCACCCCGTACAACATGAACAATGTTCCAGCGGACCACAATGTCAGAACTCGGTAACACACATGGCGCCGGCACTGTAAACGGCACCGGCAATGCTCACCACCATGTAGACTACCTAGGTATGTAGGGACGCTTGCTTCTCGTCCTGGACAGTGCTAATCAATGAGAAGATAGGAGCAGCTACGGAGTCGCCATCTTGTCCGAGACATTATGATCAGTTTTAGGCTTGTCCTCCGCCCGCGCCAACTTGAACGAGGCGATGGATGCACTGCGCTCGCTTGTCTAGGGCAATCGCCAATACGAAGCCTAACCACCTCGCCGCATCATCAGCATGCATCATCAGCATGCTTGCTTGTCTCGTCTCTGCTGACTCGGCTTGCCTGAACTCGATTCCAACATTGCACCACACAACCCACACAACCCAGATTGCCCCAGACTGCCCCAGATGGCAGATGGCAAAGAATGGACAATGGGGCCTGCGTGGCCTGTGAGGTGTGTGGGTCTATCTATCACAATGTCTCTCCCTCACACAACACTCATCTCGTTGAATGCTGTCCCTCAGTCTTCCCAATACACTTCTTTTTTAGCATCTCAATTTCATCTTCTTCCATTTGTCTCAAACCGCATTGTGTCTGGCGAAAAGGCGCCATCACACACAGGCCTATCGCACGTGCGCGCACCAAAATCGCTAAAATGGCAACGGACTTGAGACGAGAACACTCACGTGGTCCAGGGCAGTGGAAGCCGGCGTTTTCTCTCTCTTCTATTTATTGCTCACGCTATGCATCCCCTTGTCCTGTCGGTCTCAGAATCCGCGAGCCTAGGAGATCAGACCTTGGCAAATTGGAAAGTCGACAATGAGAACATTCTTCCATAGCGACGTAGCATCCTGATTCTCGCAGTATCGACCGAAAATGCATGTTACTACCGAAAAGACTTGTCTCAACAGGTTTGATTATGTGGGGCTGCGATGTCAGCCCACGACTAATAAAAAAAACCTAAACAAAGACATACGAATCCATTATCCAATCCTTCCCAATCGCTCTTGGGCGGAAGGAGAGAAATAAAACGTTGTTTTATCACGCAAGATCCTTTTTGTGCCTCGTTAATGAAGAAGACCAGACCGGAGACAATTTCACCATGTCTTATCTGCTGCTTGCCTGTCATCATGCTAATGCTAAATGATTTGTTGTCTACCAAAACGATCGTACAAGACGCTAAAGCCACTTCACCTTAGCTATATGGTCGACCTTCTTCTTGCTATTCTTGACGAATCCGAGAGCTCGCATTTCCGCCAGCCCGCGGTAAAACATGACCAGCGTCTTGCGTTCATCACCACCCTCATGACTGACAAGAGCTTGGAAGGCTGACCAGAGATCGGCAACGTTGATTAAGCTGCCGGTTTCAAGGTAGAGCTGATATAAAATGGACGTAGCAGGTAAGGTTGTTTGCAGTCCATTGTTACCTGGCTTACAACATGTGCAATTGAGATAATCGTATGGACGACTTAAACATCTCTCAAACGCGACCCTTGGTCGGGGCATAAATACCTCCCTGGAGGGCGACATCGATTCGTAGAGCCAGCACTCGGAGAAGAGGACGGCGTCACAGTCAGTATCTGGGTAGTGCGACGATAGTGCCCCCGTTGACTTGTCGATGATGTCGGTCAGCATCTTGTCTTCGTCCCGAAGAGCTGCCGAGTCTTGACTGAGTTGGACTTTTTGAGCAATGACAGTAGTTCGTAAAACTTTGCTGTGGCCGCTGTACTTGCTTCTCAGCGTAATGCCAGCTCTCTTGGCCCTGTTCTGAAGTTGCTCAAGCTCCTCTAGAATCGACTGAAGTGTGCTCACTAGGCTCAGATCACCCTCGTCCACGGCCTCACCGAACCTGAGAAGTGGATCTCCCACTCTGAAGATGTCAACCGCCCGACGCAGCAGCGTAGACAAAGCGTTTGAATCCATATGGCGGATAAAATGCACTAAGGATGAACCATCCTTGGACAGACGTGCTTTGTCAACCAGATTGTCAACATATACTCTAGAAAACGGACCTCGATGCACACCAGCCGCTTGCAAGAGAAGAAGATGCCGGAGGAACCGATGATCCCACGAAGCCCGCGTTTTGTAGCCATTGCTGATGTGGGCGATAAGGTACTCATCATTCTCGATTAGCGACTTAGCATGCTGCAAGGACGACTGCGTATTCTTATCCACTTCGTGTTCAACGACACGGCGGAAAGAAGGTAGATTACGAATTGCTTCTAAATGTTGCGGCTGAGGCAACTCGGCTTTGTTCTCTGGGAAACAAAAGACGCTTAGAGGATTCGCATAAAAGTGACACATGTATGCATACTGCGGAGTGTCAGCACCCCAAGAAGGCAACATAGTGAAATTTAGGTCGCAAAATCCTACCTTCAACGAACTGATAAAGGACTGAATACCAGCGACGTGCTCATGCTGTCGATCCAACATACTTCGTAGGAGAGTAGCGCTAAGACGCAGCGGCACGTCGGCTGCCGCGACGGCCCCCTTGAAAACTGTTTCGAGGATGCTTGCTGTCTGGACGCCATCAAACCGTGCACCATATATCAGACGACAAGCCGATTTCAACAAACGTGACTGCAGTAGCTCCACCGATGTAGCAATGCCAAATAACAAAGTGAATGGAATCCGGGGCCGCCAGGAGCTGTTTGGGAAGGACGGACGTTAGCCAGATACCACGGGTTGACAGAAACCGAGAGCCTACATACTAGAATAGAGTAATCAAGTCAGATAGCAAGCTGCTCTCGAAGCCCTCGCTATCCTTGAAGGCCACAAATACATGATCGCACTTGAGGGGCTTGATGTACGCTTCTAAGGCCTCGAGGTCATAATCGAGATATCGTCGACTCTTGCCGTACATGACCGTTAGCATGTCTTTTTACCCATATCCAAACAACAGGAAAAGAAAAAAAGAGAAGAGAGCCAAAGACCGGGTTTGATTGTCCCCCGCTGCCAATATAGACAAACTCACATCATGGCCACTTTCAATTTGTAAATCGTCCTTCTCCGCGTCTCCCACACTCGCCGTTGCATCGCGAATGGTCTTCTTCAGCGCAGCCTTCAGCGTCAGGGCCTCGGAGGACTTCAGCATCACGAACTTGCTGCTGGCGCCCCGCTGCAACGACTCCGAGAGTTGCTCGAACAGGAGGTCCTGAGACGCCATGTTTGGGCCCGTGATGATGAATGCGCAGGGAATCTGATCGGTACTGTTGCGGATTTAGTATCTTGTCCCTCGCCAAAGGCGTAGGACCTTCGCAATGACTGCAATATTCCAGAATAAAATGGACAAGCGAAAACTCACCAGTCTCTGGACGAGCTCACGAAGCGAGATACTTCCTCCAAGGTAGCCGAGTTAGAGTCCCTCAAAATAGTCTGCTCCAACGTTATATTCTGTTCCAAGAGCACGCAAGACCGTCCAACGCACCTGTATCCTCTCCTCCACCACCCCCCACGATCCATCAAACCTCCTCTGCCGCAACCTCACGAACCGTTCCTCCTCATCCCCATTGAGCAACGGCACGAACGCAGGCTCCCCGTCTCCCGCCTGGCTCTTCTTCACGTCCTTGCCCACTCTGGGCTTTTTGCGCGGGCGTGCCTGGGAGTCGTCTTGCCCGGGGTCGAATATGTAGGCAGCCTGTACTGCGTCAGCTCCATGGCTCGGCTCGAAGCTTGCAAGAAAAAGACATGTCGGGGATGCTCCATCGGTACCTGATAATCCCGCTGGGTGAAAACGTCACCGGGGCCTTGGTCGCCCATCGTGCACTGGATGTTTTGATCATGAGGTAGGTATGTTGCCACCAATGTGCCTGAGACGCGTTGAGAGAGAGAGAGAGAGAGACGCGAGGTACAGTCTGCGCACTGTGATTATACTGTGCGAAGTCTGTTTGCGAGGCCGACTACAACTGCAATGTGGGACATGTATTCAGATCGCTGCGCGTGGAATAGTTTTGTGTAGGGATAAAATGGTATCTAGCCATGCCCGTTGTGTTTCTGAAATGCGCTCAGTCGTGAGTCAAGTCTCATGCAGCCTCTCACTCCAGCCTCCGATTTCCACATCCTTCCATCACCTCACCTCTCTACGTAGAAAGTAGGGAGCGCCAACACAGCACACCCCGCCGGAATCACGATTATCAAAGGTAAACGAAACGACACAGGTCTGAGAGACCTTCGTGATCCACGCGGTGTAAAACAAGGTCTTGTAAAAACAAAGTAGATCCCATCGTGAATTTCATAAGCTAAGATGAATATCCTCTGAGCTTTTCTAGCCAGACATCAAAGAGAGGAAAACACTCTCATTCCCATTTCTGACTACGTCTGTTAGCGGCACAACAAGACAGGGGGAGAGAAAAGGTGCCAGACAATATGATCGCAGTTTCCCTCCTCTGTACACGTGAACCAGATGAGTAACAAATCCTCAAGCCCAAAGACAGAACGCAGAGTCCTCGTTTGCATCCCCGGAATCCCAACCCGAATCACTCCCCGTCCTCCCACCCCCCCTTTTTTTTTGGTGAAAAACCATGCTCACTCGTCCGTCATGTCCTTCAAAAGCTGTGCTTCGGGGCTTGCACCTTCATTCCGTCTTGTGGGTTCGCGCATAGGTGCCATGCTTAGTCCCAGGCTCGAAATGCGGATGTATTTGTTGGTGTCCCCTTCGCCCGCCCACGATCGGCTCTTACGTGAGTCGCTATCAGACTAAGGCATTCCCGATAGAGGCAAAAGATAGATAATCATACACCTACCACCCAATATTCTTTCCTGCCCCGACCAAATTGGTAACACGAGCATGCTGCAAAGCATGCGACTCCTGCGCCAAAGAAAATGAAAGCAAACCATAAAGACACTTTGAACACTAGGACAGAACATGACGCAGTAATACCCCTCGAAGTAGTTTTACTAGAGACTGCGAAACCAGCGTATATGCTGTGCAAATGTGATATCACCTATTCAGGACAACTCCAATGAATTTCAGTATCGTGATCATGATTGATTTGACCACGCTGCAAGCTTACTTCGAGTGCCGTTAGATATCTCGTATGGAAGGTAAAGCCCCTGGAGCGACTCATACCTCATCAACAGCCCTCTCCGCAGCAGCTTCTGCTTTCTCGACCTTGGTTTCTGCGCTGGGCTCAACTGATTTAGGCTCGCTGTCTGCTTTGACGCCGTTGGATTCGGGCTTTTTACTGTCGCCAAGCGCATTGGTGCTGCCATTGACCCCATTGGTGGAGGCATCGCCAGCCAGCAGCTTGTTCCACTTGTCGAGCAATGTTTGCGAGCGCTTCTTGAACTGAAACTCCTCCTCACGTGGAATGGAATCAAGTTTCAGGATCGCCTTGAGAACCTTGTTGATCTTGGTCTCGCGGATGATGGACACTTCCAAATTGCCAAACTTCTCGAGTAGAGTGATGAATTCAGACATTGATTGCATTTCCTCCTCTTTGGGCTTCTGTTCTCGCGTCAAAAGGCCTTTCTGAAGCTTGTGACGAAGAAACAGGACTTCCTTCTGCAGACATGGTTAGCAGCAGCACTTGACAAGGCATTGTCATGTCAGCAATTTAGTCTCACGTACCACTCTGCGTTTGTGGCGAGCTTCAGGAGACAACTTGGGCTCAGAGTGTTCCGCCTTCTTTTCAGCAACCTCCTTCGTTTGCTTAGCCTTCTTGGTTTTGACCTTTGTGATCTTGGCGGCTGATCCACCAGAAGACTTCGGAGTGGCTGAAGTTGCTGCACCATTTGCTGATTTGGGCGTAGACGAAGTATTAAGCTTGATCTTGGGTTTCTTGGACGATTCCGGACGTTGTGGAGTCTGCGCAATATCTTAATATTAGCCCAACTCCGCTTAAATCAACGCTCACATCGCCGAAGGAAGGGAGAGAGAGAGGGGGGGGGGGCGGATTCCTAGCTTACGGCAACCTCATCCTCAGCCTTTCGTTTCTTTGACTTCTTCGCTGAAGCGTCGACGTCACCCATCTCGACATCCTCATCCTCCATGGTCTTCGCTTTGCTCTTCTTGCCTTTTTTGGGGGTGGCGGCAGCCTCACGGCGTGCTTCTTCTTGAGCCAACAACTCATCCTGAAAGCTCTGCAAAATATCTTTGTAGTATTCGACGGGATGGTGTTCGATAGCCAATTCGAAGGCAGCCTTCAGGTCCTTTCGCATCTTTTCATTGATTAAATTTCTGGCTTTCTCGGCGGTGAGCTCCGAGAGATTTGTGTTTTTCTCCCAACCACTATAGTCCAAAAATGTTAGCGCCACTACTTCAGATAATAATCTGAATTAGCTCTTTGGAGGGGCGGGAAGAAGAGCAATATTTAGGACGCTCACAATTCATTGGTATGAAGGTACATCACAGGGAACGTCCTGTCATTGATACGCTTGCCGCCGTCGGCAAAAGGTTCGGAAAAGGTACCGTCTGGTCGAGCAGCAGACACCGGCCGACTAGTAACAAGCGCATGGGGAAGCATGTCCTCGTCACAAATAATTGCGGGCCAGGCAGGAAAGCCCTTAAGTTTGACTAAGAAATGGTCACCAGGCTTGGCGTCAGTATGGGTTAAGCGAGCTTTTGAGCCCTTCCTGCTGAGACCACCGCCTGCTGATTTGCGACGACCGCCTTTGTTTTTAGTCGTTGGGTTCTCAGCAATTGTGACGGTATTGGCATCATGATCGACCGCGGTCGCATCCATTGCCTCTTTCGTATCGACATCCGCGTCAGCCGCAGTAGCGTCCTCTTTTGGCTCGGGCTTTTCGGTCGCGGCGTCAACAACATTGCCAGGTGTCTCGACATCTGCTCAGGCGCTCAAGTTAGCGCGCTTGTAATGAGAAACGACAGAGATGAGTTGCACGAGCCACGCGACAGTAGGTTGGTGATTAGCCAGGTCGAATTCACAAAAAAGTTTTATCATCGGGTATGGCAGGGACCGCGCAGAAACCCAGTTTGCGTGAAACCTACCATTCGAAGTTGTTGCGACCATTTCAATAACTTCACCTTCGGGCTTGGCCGCGTCAGATTCAACCTCTGGGGGAGGGTCAGCAGCAACGGGCGCTGCGACTTCTGCTGTCGCCTCGGGGGATTTATCAGCCATTGCGGCACAGTGAAGGGCACAGTTACTGCTGCGCGGCTAGCTCCAATGAGAGAGCAGACTTTGATGCAAATTTGACCCCGTGTGACCGATCCGTAGCCTCACGGGCAGTCAGATAAAGCTTGAAACGAGAGTGCAAACGCGTAGCGGGTCGCGTATGGGTGTAGAATAGAGGAAACCGAGCCGCAGAAGCGTCTTTGCGCGATGTCGACAGGCGTTGTGCAGAAGGATTGCGCAATTGCAAGAGATCACAGCCACTCCCACGTCTTGCCTTGGATGGGGGGTTAATGAAGGGGAAAACAGCAATAGCTGGGCACGACTGGCCAAAGCAAGCGACCTCCAGCCAACGTCACCAGCAGATTATCACGTGATCGCGGGATGTGGGTGAGTGGGTGAGTGGAGGAGATGACTGGGCCGAAACTCTTGGTCGCGACTCTCGATCCGTCTGACCAGCTCATCCAGTGATTACACGTTCTGTTCTGGCCAGCATCCCGACCGTTGACGCGCCAGACACTCAGACACTCTGTCCAAAGCCCCCGAGAAAGTGTCGCGCGGCGTTCTGTGCACCGTGCACCGCAATTCTTCGTGCTGAAAGCCCCCAAATGCAGCCACCCCAATCTGCCTTCCACACTCGCCCGCAGTTCGCGCCACTGATTTGTTGCGATGGACATCCCCGTCTCACAAAATATCATGGTTTTGCTTTCTGTCAAGCCGTTTCAATAAACACAAGGTCCTTAATTTGGCATCGATACATGCAGCATGCTCCTGACCGTAGTTTAAAAAGTAATATACACAATTTTCCACCTCTCACAAAGTATTAGCGGCTTGGTACCTACTCGTCGTCATCGTCGTCGCCTTCTTCGTCGACCTCCATTCCTTCTGCTGCTGTAACCGTGAACTCTCGTTCTTGATCGACTCCAACGTAGCTGTCACTCATGAGGAAGAGTTTCAGGTGATGCTCTCCGGCTGTAGGCACAGTGTACTCAAGTCGCACAGCCAATTCGCGGCCAATCGTTACGCGCTTGATGGCCAGGAGATTGCGAGTCTTATCATCACCAACCACCAGCCACCAATTTTCCATCTTTTTGCCAGGATAGAACGGAGCATGGACCGTAGTATCAACCTCGCCATCCTCTTCCACATTGCGAGTGATCTTGATTTGAAGATAAGAAGGCTCACCGGCCTGTATTTCATCTTCATCAAGAACCTCATGCTCCAACTCGAGATCAGGATATTTGTCATTGGTGAAGTTGGCAGCCTGGGCAAGCAGGTTTTGGGACAGCCCGAGACGCTTGACTAGATTGTTGTACTCGGAGTTCTCATCTGGGTTCATGGCTTCCATGAAATCAAAGATATCCTTGATACTGCTCGGACGAGTTAGTAATGAACATCTAGCTGCCGTAAAAGAATACCACAATCTTGTATACAGTTTTCAACTTACCCAAAATCATTTGCAACCTTGACAACCTCGGGTGCAAAGTGAGGAATTTGCTTAAGCGGACTGTCTCGGTCCCACATGGCTTGAACCACCATCTGTGACATTTCCATGGCGTTCATCGCATTTAGATGCCCGTCCGAAGACAAAATATCCACCATTGCGCTCAACAGACTCAATACTCTCGATAACAGGGTCTCTTGGTCCTTGGCCAAGTCTATTGGAAGCTGCATCCTTGAGAAGTGTGCTTGAAGAAGCACAAATGCTTTGAAATGCGGTGAGTCATACACAGGCTGGGACATCTTAACCGGAATTCTGTCATAGATGCGACGAAGCAGACCCCCTTCATGTCTGCGAACTTGGATGGACTCAAATTCAGTGGCTGACGTGACAATCTCCAGGATGCCCTTCAGTTTGGTTCGGGCGCCGAGCGAGAGCAGGAAGGTCTGCATAGTGATATATGATATATTGTAGTATGCGCCAATCATGGCAGCATTCTGGGGCGAGACACTTCCATCTTCATCGTCAAAGTCAATGATCTTAGATTCGCTCAATTCTCGCAATGTTGTCTCCACAAGGTCAGACATGTAATTACTCAGCCCGTCGTGTGTTGTGCTGGTCAAGCTATAGTAACTGGGGTTCGCCAGCAAACGGCGGTAAAAATAGGTGAACGTGGTCCAATTGATAGCGTCGTCTCCAGACTCGATCATTTTTGTGCTGATCTCCGTCACGAAGGCATCGTGGAGATAGTTATGCAGGTGTGACTCAACTGGTAGAGCTTCGTTCAGGAATTTTTTGTAGTATTCGCGCTTGACTGAGGGCACCATCAGAACACCACGGCCTCTTCCATCCTTTGACGGCTTCAGCGACTTCCCAAACATCTGCAACACTTCGCTGAGAGGGTAGTCGACATATCGATGCTCTCTACCCTCGAAATACTGCGTACCCATTACAATCACGAGATGGGCTATGCTTGTCAGCTCCCAGCAGACGTCTCTTGACGCAACAAGTACTTGAATGGCACCGTTATCATACAAGTGCTTGACTATACGCCTGTCGTTTTGACTAAGCGCCTCGTGGTAGTATCCGACTCCATGAGACAATGCTTCGGCTAAGGCCTCTTCGTGAACTCGCTCAAGAAGTGGCCGCATCTGTCCGACTTCGGCATGCAGGAAGCGGTCCTCATCATCGTCTGCTACACAGGCTGCTAGAAGATCTCTGGCTGTTTGTCTCGTTTGTTTCCTGCTAGCCACAAAGATCATGGCAGGCTGGTCTGTTGACATCTGTGTAATGGCCAAATAAGCGGGTTTCGCCATCGCCAACATAAGAGACGGGAAGTGAGGGTTGGAGTAAGATTGAACGTGAAGTTCCAGGGGAACAGGCCGGACATGAGGGCTGAAGTTGTAAATATCGTGCTTCGTCGCGTCAATCCACTCGCCGATATCGCGAGCATTTGCCAAAGAGACACTGAGCGCAACAATACGGAGTGGCAGTTCGGTCTGCGTTCGAATATAGTGCATACGAGAGACAATGATCTCGTAAACATACCCCATGTACCCTCCCACAAGGTGAACATCGTCAGCGATGAATAATTGAACGGTTTGGACATTCTTGCGTCTCTTCCACTGTCTTGACAACACATCCCATTGCGTTGGGGTGGCAAGAATGAGATCGCCTTTCTCGAGGAGCTTTAGATCAGTTGCCGTTTCGCCACTGAGCTTCACAATTTCCTTTCCACCGTTCAGATTTGCAAGTCTCTTCTGCCAATCCTGCAACCTAGCGTCGACGATCTCCTGGAATGGAGCGATGTAGACTGCCCTGCCTGCCCCCCCTTGGGTCCAGTGACGAAGAATAGCAAATTCCGCACAGACCGTCTTACCACTGCCTGTAGGTGCGCCAATAAAAACATTTTGGTCGGTTTTGTACAGTGAATTGAAAGTTTGCGTTTGAATTCGGTTGAACTGTTTCCAAGAAGGATAGAGGTCAATGTAGCTGGAGACTTTCAAGGCAGAGACAGGGAGAGGTTGCAACTCTAGCAGCTCTGTGTGAGGGGGAAACTTCTCGGGGAGTATGAGCTTGTGGAAAGGAATAGCCAGTCTGGTTTCCGAATGCATCCATCTATCTGAAATGACAGAGACGAAGTAGTTGGGGGGCATCGGATCAATAATTGGAACCGTGAAGTCAACAACGTGCTCATTAGACTCAGACTCGGCATAGTCCTTGCGGAGCATGAAGGTGTCATGAAACAAGATGTCCTCGCCATCGCAATCCTCCGCAATAACCCAGAAGCTTTCAGCAGCACCATGCAGAACATCATCCCACTCGAAGTTGGGCGTTATACTGAGCTCAATCCTGAGCATTGATCGTGTCATGGGCTGGACTTGAGCTTGGACATCAACTCTCGGGAACTTTCCAACGAAGCCGCAGACGGTTCTACCTGCCTTAGGCATCCCGAGCAGTTCGCCCATGCGTGGAGGGTCGAGATCAAAATAACTACTCCATGCAACATCAATTCGCTCCGCTTTTTGTATGATATCCTTGGAACAGGTTGGAAATTGGCGCAAGGGAGACATCGTGGGCCACATCCGCTTCTCGGCCATCTTGCAAAGGTCTAGGGCTGTCTTGGCAACAGATGCCCAACCTTTCTTGAGAGCGATTTCGAATATCGCGCGCAAAATTCTGCCGGCGCTTTGTGTTACATAGACCATATCGGCCATGAGTGCGAGCCCGTCCAATTTTAGTCGCGATATGTATGCTTGAAGAAGCACATTGATCTTGGCGTGAGGCTCTTCGATACTCTCCTTCACCGGAACAGGCACGCGACCCATAAGTTTAGCCAACTCTACCTTCTCGTCTTGCCGTACTGGGATGTACTTGAATTCGGCACTGAGGGCGAAGACTCGGAAGAGTTCGATGGTGGTGATAGAAGGCTGGATTAAGTTGTTGTACGTGTCCATAGACCCCGATGTGATATAGTAGTGCGAAGCGATCCGGCCAAGTTCTGTGGATTGCAACCTACCAGACTTCTCATCATATCGAATCAGATTAGACCTTTTCAGAAGTGATGCAGCAGAGTGAATGAGGTCGACACGCTTCTGCTCCAACGCATCATCATCTTCGTATTCAGCGCCAACTTGGTATAATCCTGGAGACCGAAGCATTCGAACAAAGAGGTATGTATAACCAAGCCACTCGACACCTTCATCGCGAGTGCGAACGTTACCAAGAACTATTTCGGCGTTCAGGTTATCGACCAACTTGCTGACAAACTGACTCTCAATGGGGAGCTGTTGATTCAGTAGGGAGAGGTAGTACTGGATTTCGGTTTGAGTTGTGATAATAATGCCCTCGCCGTAGGTGTCGAACTGGGGTCGACCAGCACGGCCAAGCATTTGCAAAACATCTTGCGGGCTCAGCTCAACCCAACTACCCTTTTCTGGTGAATAGATTTGGGTGCCTTTAATCACAACAGTATGGGCGGGCAAGTTGACACCCCACGCAAGAGTCGCGGTTGAAACGAGAACTTGGATGGCGCCGCTGGCGAAGAGGTCCTCCACATCTGCTCTGTCTACTCGATTCATACCAGCATGATGGATTCCAAATCCATAGGGCAATATGTCTTTGAGGTCTTTATCAGTAGCCTGACTAGCTGCTTCATTCAGCACCTCTCGGCTTCCTGCATCATGCCGCAGAACTTGATTAATTGTGTCTAGCTCCAATGCCTTGTCACGAATATACTTGGCTGTCTTGGCCGTCTCTTTTCTGGAATGCACAAATATGATCATTTGGTTTCTGCTGGACCCAACGTGCTCCATGACTTTGTTGTATGTCACATCGTTCATAATCTTGAGCTGTTTGATAGCTTTGCGATCAGTGACGCCAATGAACTCTTGTCTCAGCGGGCAAGGTCTGAAGGTGCTGTCGAAATGGTACAGATCCTTCTGTACGTCTACCCGAAGAAAGCTAGCAACATCCTTATAATTGGGTAGCGTAGCAGACAATCCCACAATCCGAACGGGTTCGCCACTTTGTTCGGTCTTCCTAATGGTTCGAGCCACGATACTTTCCAGCACAGGTCCTCGGTCATCATGAAGTAAGTGAATCTCATCAATAATAATGAGCCTCACGAGATTAGTGTATGTCAAATCAGTGGACTTTCGTGTGATAACATCCCATTTCTCTGGGGTTGTTACTATGATCTGCGTCTCGGCGATTTGCTGTTTGGTGAGCTGACGATCACCTGTCAGCTCAGATACGCGGATGCCATATGGCTCCAGTCTCTTCCCGAAGTTTCCGACCTGCTCTTGGACCAGTGCCTTTAATGGAGCGATATATACAATCTTGAACGCATCTAAGTCAATATCGCCAGTCTCGGGGTTTCGATTCTTGCCAATTTCCCGCAATATTGTCAACATGGCAACATTTGTTTTACCACTACCAGTAGGTGCACAAATGAGCATGTTGCCGTCGTCATGAAACGCTGAAGAATAACATTTTGACTGAATCCTGTTCAGTGACTTGGCGGTGCTGAAAGGCTGGCGAGACCATTCAGGCATGTCAGTGATGGGAATTAGCGTATCAGTCGGGTCGGTACGTTTTTTGGGAGGGGGAACATGGATTTCCTCATAACCCTTGAACGATCGTTTCGTAGATCCTTCCGGCAATCTAACTTTCGCGTTGGTCATTAGATGATTGCCCTGGTCAAAGACCAAGTTATCAAGGTTAACCACTTTTTTGGGCTGCAAGCCTCCGATCAAGTAGCCCTCACCGCGCTCTTTTTTGGGCGCGGTCCCGTTGAGGGACGCTGGCACGTCAATATCCATCTTGATTTCCATCTTTTTCTTCCTGTCATCTCCATCGGCAACCTTGCCATGCAGCTCATTAAGAATCCATTGAAGGCCTTCGGAACCCATTTCACGTTCGACCGCGGCGCGAGACTCCGCCGATTCTGCTCGGGCTAGTTTGTTAAGCCAGAAGACCTTTTCTCTGTTTTCGACCAATTTTTGCACCAGCTCGTGATGTTCGAAGTCGAATAATTCCATGAGATCGTTCTCAATCTCTCGCAGTGACTTCTCCTCCCCTTCAGACTCCTCTGGCTCACCCGATAGAATGCGCAAAGCATCTTTTGTCTTTGTAGCCTGTTCATGGGCGTCTGCATACAGTGTGCCAATTTGGCGTTGTAGCCAAAAGGCATCTATCTCTCTTGCGGGTATCGATTTCCTTGACTCGCCTTTTCCTTTATCTGCAAAAGGACCAGAATCTAGAATCATTTCCTCATCATGAACAACGTTCTCAGCGGGTTTAAGAGCAGGGGAGCGGTCTGCCTCGTCCTCGCCCTCTTCATCATCTTCGGAAGACTCGTCACGAACTTCACGAACGATTTCATCCTCATCCTCGTCTTCGTCGAAGGCAACAGCGACACCCTGACGCTCATCGATCTCAGCATCATCGCCATTGACATCACCCATGTTGACGTCTTCGTCATCGTCTTGGGCGTCGTAATCGGTGATCTTCTTCCCAAGATTCACTAGCTCATTGAATTGTTTTGGACTCAACGTTGCGCCAATGATATCATCAATTTCCTTCTTCTTGTCTAAATCCTTCAGGTCATCATCCTTCAAATACTCGAGTACAGCATCGGCCGCGCTGCGAACAACTTCATGGGGAACATCGCCCAGATTTGTTGCCACAAGTGTAAGGATTAGATCGAAAGTCGCGCGCGTTGCTGGCGTCCGAGGTCGGTAGGTAATGCCTTCAATCAAGGCATCGTTTGCGCCAAGAACTCCTGCAGCTCGCTGTTGTGCAGCCTCTGCCCTCCGTCTCTTCTGCTCCCTGAGCAAGACATCCTCGCCTTCTTGGAGTGACCCTCTTTCTACGTTGGGCATACCAGATTGTTTCTTCGGCTTAGGGGCCTCGTCCCGACCTACTCGAGCGCCCATGTCTTTGATGCTTAGTCTTCCAGCAAGCGACTCTGGATCACCCGTGGCCTCGTCCGTTCGTCGTGTGACAAACCGACGGTCCGCCTGGAGAACCAGGTTGGACATGGCCGAGTACTTGTACTGTGAGACATCGCGATGAGGGTCCGACATGTTGACGCGCGCTGTAGCTGTTGTAGATGGTCTCACGAGGGAGAACGCCGATACGCTCGACGACAGCTCGGGGAGCTTGGCCGTCAAATTACCATAGATGTCTCGAATATGTGGTTAAACCGGCGTGCGCATTTCAAAACGATGGTGCACGGGGTATTGTCGCTGTTGTTGTCGCTGTTTGAAAGAGTTGAGTTGATATCGTGTTGCCACCGCGATGCGACTGAAGCTCTCAATTCATGATGTTTGATAAATTTCGAAACTCGGCCCGCCAGGCTGCCGCACTTGCACTAATTAGTCCTCCACTCCCAAGTAAGGATTAAGGTGGCTGTGGAGACCACACACCCACCACCAACAACAGCATGGTGACGAGCTTGATGGAGGGGGGCGAGTTTCTAGGGCCATAATACTCCGAAAATCATGGCGTCTTCGGCAGAGTCTGCAGTCACAGATTTGAAAAAGAGATTGGAGCCATTCATAAAGCCCCGTGAACAAGTCAACTACATCAGACGCGTCTTGGCCCTTGAGCTTGGCTCCTACAACGGAGACGGCCCTATTCAGCAGCCCCTGCCACTCAACGACAACCTCGTCCACAGACAGATTGAACCAGAACTGAAAGGACCTTACAGAGACTACATCAAGGCTCTTGATGCCAGCAATTCTGCTAGACAAGCCTTTGATGAAGTTTCGCAAAAGCAGCATGAACCGTCACCTCCAGCCCCAGATAACGATAAGAAAGCATGCCTTCTGGAAGACTACTTAGCAGTTTCAAGGCTACGCAAGAAGCGCGATAGCCTCATCAAAATACAAAGCTTCCTGAAGCGCTTCGCTGAGACTTCTGTTGCACCTCTCGGACCCCGACATCTAGAGCAAACGTTGAAGGATGTGCATCCTCAACCAAAGTTGCCAGCGGAATTACTGAACAGTTTCATGGTGGAACAAACTTCGCCGGAAGTCGATGTTCAAAGCCGCGTATGCCAATTGGAGAAGACGGTTTTGAGAACAAAGCTGCTGTTGAAGCAAGAAGAGACCTTACTGGCCGAAGCAAGGGCACGATGCAAGATGACGCCGAAACTTGTGAGCAATGGAGCGAAATTGGAGGCTCTCAACAGCACACGAAACGACCTGATCAATTGGATCGAGAGGGAGCTCAGTAAGGCGTCCACAGAAGAGAACAGGAGTAATGAGGGAGTGCAACCGACGCAGAACCAGGCGGCAGTAACAGATGAGGCTGCGATTAAGCTCCAGATGGACCAGATCCAAGATGAATACAATGATTATGTGGTTGCGCGAAAGGAGTTGTTGGCCAAGTTATCAAATATTTCTCAGCCGTCATTACCACCTCCAGCATTAGTAGAGATGGATATCAAGTTTGCCGAACCCAAAGGACCCCCTGCCGCGGACTATCTTCTCATCCCCTACATCGAGGAACTCCTGTCGAGTTCCAGGCTGCAAAAAGCTCTCATTACTCACAAAACACACTTTATCACGACACTGAAGAACCAAAGCATGGAATCATGTCAGGTCATTAGTTGCTTGGCTGAGGAAAGCCAGTTGTTGACGACATATCCGATGAAAGACTCTGCACGCCGACGGTCAGGTGTGCCGGAACTCATGGCAGCTACACATCCCGAGCGCCCGGACTTGGCTAGCAGGGTCAAATCATGGATATTCGCGGTTGATGCTTCAAAAATCGGAACTCTGGAAGCTGTGGCCGAGAAGGTTGAGGTTGGCCAGATAGCCTTGGAGAACTCGATGAAGACTCTTCACGAAATAGAATCCCTGTTGGGTGTTCGAGGAGAGCAGGGAGACGGTGCAAGCGCTGTGACGGACTACATGGAGAATGATATGTTGCTTGATGATGGCGGAGAGAAAAAGGCCAGTGTCAAGACAGTCAATAAAAAGCTGCCAAAGGTGAAGTCCGTTGCATCTCAGGATAGGACTGATCCGTGGACCAGACTTCATGGAAACCTAGGGCTCATCGGTCACGATGATGTGCTTTAACAAACCAATCTTGCGCAAAAAAAAAAAAAAAAAAAAAAAAAAACTGGTTGAAGAGTCATCCTGAACTCATAACCCCCCTTTTCATGTACCAGTTCCCCTATATACCTTAACTCCAGACTCGGAACAATTCTGTCAAAACACACAAGGCCTCTATTTCCCTGCTAAGATGGTGGATATTCTCATCGCCAGATCTAAAATGGACAAGTGTTCATCTGCACCGTCCACCAACCTCTTGTCTACTTCAGAAAAGACTAGGACAATCTTGTTTTTATGTACATCTGTTATCGTCTCGTCCGTAGTCAAATACTGGTAGAGCTGTACAAGAACATTAGTCATAGTGGCATAAACAGCATCGAAGGAGAACTAACCTGGGAGACTACTTGAGTCGCACTCCATCCGTCGGCTACCATGTCTTCCACAAGCTTTAGTATCGAGCGACAGGTCTGTCCTGCACCGCGTGGACGCATAGCATCTATCAACGAAGAGATAGTTTCATCCGGGATGATACCGGCAATATCTTCCACAATCTTGACTGTTATGGGATTCCTATCGACGTCCATTCCCTCGTCGCCATCGGCGTCTTTATTCGCAGCGCTGGCTCCAACTAGCCTCGCGGCACTCTGCAGGAACGTAATCGCTTTACGCAGATCGCCTTCACTGCATCGAATCAGGGCTTCGAGAGCTCCGTCTTCCAAATGGACGCCTTCTGCATTTGCTATGTCTTCTAGTCTCTTTTTCGCATTGCCTTGGTCAAGGCTTTTAAATCGGAATTTACTGCAACGACTAGCCAGAGGGTCGATGATACGGGTGACATAGTTACAAATCAAGCAAAACCGGGTAATTTTGCTGTACGTTTCCATTGTACGCCGTAGTGCGCTCTGTGCATCTTGAGTCATCGAATCGGCCTCGTCGAGGATGATAATCTTAAATGGAGGACATGGGTACTTTGACTTATAGCCAGGAGTAGGATTCGTCAATTGCATACGGGCGAAGTTTTTGACCTTTTCTCTCACAATTGATATTCCACGCTCGTCAGAGGCGTTGAGTTCGAGAACTCGAGATTTCATCATTTCGGGCCCGAAGAGCTCTTTAGCCAGAGCAAGCACAGTTGAGGTTTTGCCCGTCCCAGGGGGTCCGTAGAAAAGCATGTGAGGAAGCTAGAAATTCGTGTGTTGGTACACAATTGAGCTATAAATCTTGCGCTTGCGTTTCGAATGAGAGAATCATACATTAGAAGCTTGCAGTGTGCGTTGCAAGACGGTAACGGTGTGGTCTTGTGCCGCAACATCGTCGAGGCTCTTAGGTCGGCTGAAAATGGATCGTTAGAAAGACGGCTCAAAGCCCAAAGTTGCAGGTAACACTTGGCAATAAACGCTCACTATTTTTCCACCCATGGTTGGTTTCTGGCATCGATTGGCTTCTGATTCTTTTGCTCTGAAGATGCGCTGGTGGCAGCCGCTGCTGCCTTCCGGGCCTTGAGGTCAAAGAAACTGGCCATGCTTCACCAAACTGCCCAGTATTGGGCAGGTGCTGCTTGCTGATGATCTTCACGTTGTTTGTACTATGTCATCTAGGCACGGAGGTTCACAGCATTGGGGTAGATCGGCAAAAACCTCAATCCAGGTCAGCCACTGCTTCGCAAGAAGAACACAGGCAGTCGTACAGCATTGAAGATGCCTGGTGCGTGCTGGAGATCGATTAACGCGTCTTGCGCGTCGAGCTAAACGGCGCGACTGTGGTGGACGCGTGACCCACTGGTGCCACTCACTGTCGGCCGTGGAAACTAGTAGCATCGAGCTGACAACCTGGGCGTTGATTGGTGGAGGTGGGTCGGAAAGATGGTTGGCCCGGAGCCCGATTGGGCCCCACACCACCACAAGCCCCTATCCCCACGAGCCTCCTGCTCACGATGATAGCTTCCTTCTTCATAGATCAATACATTCGTTACAACCCGTAAGCACTAGTGCATACACCTGTTCCCTTGGTCCTCCCAACACTGATCAGTGTAGGCCACATCAACGCCTTGAATCATGCCGTATAATTCGGAAGCCCTGAATTTCTTGTCAGAGGGGGGTTGCTTGTGTCTTTTGCTTTTCCACCAGGCTTCCTTTGCCTGTTTCTGTTCTTTCTCGCTGTGGTTGGAAGACCAGCAGCCAGTCTAACCGCACACGTAGCACTTTCGTGTACGTTGCCTATTGGTGTTGAAGAGACTGTTTCCTCTGTTGCCTCTTTGGGGGCCTCGTGAGGTAGAATGCCCGTATCTGCGGTCTGTGAACATTGCAGTGGCTTCATCATCGTTGTCAGCAGTCAGGAACTGTTGCCTTTGCTTCGTAGTTTTCGGTCTGCATGCCGATAATGCCAAAGTTGTCATTCCCGTCATTGGTGATTAGGAGGCACGGGTCATAGGTTGAGGTACTCATGTTGAGCTTCTCGCGACGATGCCGAAAGTAGGTTGACCACCAGTGAGTTCCTGCCCCTGCAATGCCGTAGAGGGGCTTGATGACTTCCATCACTGTGTTCTGACACAAGAGCGTGCCACCACTGCCAAATGAACACAAAGGCACCAGGAAGGTTCAAGTTCACATGGCAAGATCAAGGTCCCGAATTCAACTACGAAATCATCGTTGACATCACGCAACTTGACGATAGACCGGTTCTGCACATCGTGGACTATCCAGTCTGGGGGACCTAGATAGGTATCAATCCAGCACTCTTTGAGGGCATTCTAGATGTCGTGGGCCTTCTGCTTCTGAGGGTCAAGGAAGCGGGCTGCCTGTAAAGATGTAGCAGCATCCACGATGTGCAGAACCGGTCTATCGTCAAGTTGCGTCATGTCAACGATGATTTTGTAGTTGAATTCCGGATCATGATCTTGCAGTGTGAATTTGAACCTTCCTAGTGCCTTTGTGTTTATTTGGCAGTAGTGGCACGCTCTTGTGAGCTTTTGCACAGCTTGGTTGTTCACTTCGTGCCCTGCTCGTTAAAGCACCTTCGTAAGCCGTTGGACTGAGGGATGACCGAACCTGTGGTGTAGTTGACGAAGCTCAGGTTCAGAGAGGTGGGTTCAGAGAGGTAGAAGGATGTCCCCATTTCAACTGGGGGAGGCCGCGCAGGTACAAGTGGCTGTGGCAGAGAGAGCCAGACTCCCAGCCGCTTATGTATTGTACCCCTCCCCACTCCCCACTCTCCCACTGTACTCCCTATAAGCGAGCTTGAAGCAGTGAGAGAGGGCTAGTAAAGAAATCGACGTCATGTACAGTACGAAAGTATGGCTCGTATGCTGGCGGCGGTTGCCTCGTGAGCCGGCGGGCTGTTGCATGCATCAGGTTGAACGAAGACTTTCATGTTTGCTCTCGAGGCCACGGTCAGTAGCCATATCCGGTCCGATCTGGTCCGGTCTGGCACGTCCAACACAAAGAATCATATTGCCAACTTCATGACCCACTCAAGCAAGCAAGCACCACGAACCCCGTCGTCCCTCCTCCCTCTCCTCCTCCACGGAGTACTGTGCTATCTGAACTCGCCCTGTCTGTCCAGCTGCCAACTGGTGTCCTGGCGCCGCTCCTACCCACGCTGCAGCGATTTGCGGCGATTGCTCACCCAGTGCTAGGCGTGAACAGGCCTGCATCCACTTACATACAACAGACTGCACTTGTCCATTTCACGTCACTTCTCACTTTGCTTCATTTCAACTCACTTCTTTCCTCCCCGTTTGGTTTTCCCTGCTTCTCCATCATCCCAACCTTAATGCCTCACGTTCTATTCGATCGGGCATCCTCATGAGAGAACCCTACATCCGTCGGTACAGTCATCATGGATCGGTCTATTATCCGCATATCCAAAGTTCGTCCCTTCAAACCCATTTCCATCATGAGCATCCTCGCCCGACGCTGACCCATCGCCATCTCCATGACAGGAGCTCAGTGACATCCAGAAAGGATCTGATCTCGGTTCGTGAGCTCCATTCGACCTGTGGCAAATATGGTAAATCCTGATTTTCTCTGACATTTTTCTGACGTAGCCATCGCCGTTGCTTGTCGTGATGTTGATGTTCGCAATGTAAAGGCCATCATTACGGGGCCTCACGAGACTCCTTACGAATTTGGTTTCTTTGAGGTATGAAGCTCTGGAAGCGTCACTTGTGTCTCAACCTCGACTGACTCGCTTTCTGTAGTTTAGCATCAAGTTTAGCAAGGGTAGTTCTGGAACTTGCTTTTTGCCTCTTATTTGTGAAGCTCATTCGTCACTCACTTGCAATAGATTATCCATCAAAATCACCCAGCGTTCAATGCACTACCACTAACGGAGGTCGATGCCGGTTCAATCCCAACATCTATGCGAGCGGTAAAGTCTGTTTGTAAGTGGCTTCAACTTACACTTTGTTGCTGAGGTTGCTATGCCGTGCTAATTGGATAGATCGATATTGGGGTAAGGCTTCCCTCACTTTAGATGTCCACCAACGCTTTTGCTCCCCTTCATGTTGTTAAATATTATTCTCGTGCAGAACTTGGCGTGGTGAGCGAGGTGAAGAATGGTCATCGGCTCAAGGGCTCGAGTCCATCCTGCTGTCTATTCAGAGTCTCATGTCAGCCAATCCCTATGAAAATGAACCGGGCTTTGAGGACGCAAATGAGGAATCAGATAAGATCGCGCAAAAGCAATACGTTCAGAAGGTTTGATGCTGTCTCTCTCTTATGACTACACTCCTTTTTTTACGTTGGGCATTTTGTCTGACATGCCGAACAGATTCGACATGAAAGTCTAAGAATAAGTGTGATTCAAAGATTGGAAGGCTATCTCGGAATAGATGCGAACGACAGACCCCCAAAACAACGAACCCGGTTGACTGATGATTATGATGAAGATGAAACCGTCGTTTTCGAACCATTTCGAGATCTATGCAAGCGTCAATTTCTGTGGTACTACGAGTCTTACCTGGCATCAATAAAACAAGGCATGTCAGAAGTTAAGGAACTAGACCCATTTGTCAGAATGCCTTTCGAAATTCCCGGCAGCAACGCTATGGAGGGACAATTTAACTATCGGGACCTCGAGCGTCGACTGCACAAGATTAAAGCCGTTCTCGACGCAGAACCTGGCAATTGGGCCAAAGAAGGTCTTGAGGCTGTGGCTAGAGAATCCACTGTAGCCGTCAACTTGCGGCACCAATACGAGCAGGTTACTTCATACTTCAAAGAGGGGGATATGCCTCACGATGTGACACTGGAAGACGGCAATCCATTTGTCTGGATAATCACGTATTTCGGACGCCCCATGACCAATCTTGACGGCGGCCTCTTCCGCATCAGGATGAACTTTAGCACTCGCTTCCCAGACGAACAACCTCGAGTGAAATTTGAAACTAAAATCTTTCACCACCACGTCTCATCTGACGGTACGGCGTGTTATGTCTCCAACCCACTCAAGCGCGAGGATGCCAAGTCGCATATAGAGGCTATTATCTCCACTCTAGAAGAAGAGGAGCCGGCATATGATCCTCGAAAGATTATCAACCCCGAAGCGACCAAGCTGTTCTGGGGCAATGGAAAGGATGACAAAAAGCAATACAACCGGCGTCTTCGACGGTCCGTTCAGCAAAGCATGGAGTGAGTACAAATTATGCCGATTTTCCGCTTAATCCAAATTTTCAATCAAACCTAACAATTTGACCATGAAGAGACTTCCCTGAATGACGATTCTACCGGAAGAAACTCAATGTGCCGAATCTTCTATATCCGATCAGGCCAAAGAAAGCGCCTCCCACCAGTCGTGGTCGTCTGGCAGTAGCGCATATCTTTAATTATAACGCGTTTCGAAGAGGCATAACTAACGAGTTGAATGAGGAAAGATTCATTTGAAATCAGGGATGCGTAAATTTTTGCCTTTTTTCCTGTCACGGCATTACGGCCCGTGCTTCCAGTGAAGGTCTTGGTGGGGACTGCGGTCACAGTGATGCACAGGGGTAGGGTCACGGCCAATACAATGTATCAACAATACGTTCCAGAATACCACGGAATGGAGAATCTGGAGAATCTGGAGAAAAATCCGGGCCATGCCCTCTTGGTGAGTTATCTAAGACTTTCGATGTGGCTGGCACGTCAACCTGGTAGAACTCGGTCGTTTCGGCCAATAAATAGTTTATAGCGCATTAAGTCTTCGAGCATCCCCGTCGGCTCAAGCATCATTGATAAGTGTGAATCTTGCACTAATGATGTCGCGTGTCATTGCCTTGTACGGACTTTCAACGTGGAATACCGCAATAAATATCCATGCAACCGTGTCCCCAACAGCAGAGTAAGCTCTAAATTTCCTGTTGATATCCCTCATGACGCATGCCATCTTTTTTCATATTCTCGTAAGCTCAGTTTGTTTCTCAGTTGCAGTGGCGGAAAAAAAAGCCGTGTATTTTTGCTTCATATTATTTCCTACTCTTGGCCTTGCGATCTATGGCATCCCGGCCAGGATCATAGGGTGCTGCAACGCCGCTATATGGCTCTTGCTTCCCCTCAAAGTTTATATCGTACAACCCGTTGGACCCGAAGACGGCTGGAGTCCCTTGCGATGGACGACCGACCTGCTCCGCATGTAGCTTGTCGAGAGACTCGCCAACAACGGCGTATTGAGCCCAGTTGATTGGCGGGCAGCGAACCACGTCTTGGGGCCTGGGTAATGAGGACCATGACCTTGGCTTACTACCCTGTTTTCGTTTTTGATTTGAAGTTTTGCTATCTTGTTCTTCATTGTCGTCGTCACTAGCATCAGCTCCGAGCATGTGATCATCTCTTGACTTGACGTTTCCGGCAACAAGGTCTTTTATGAAAGCTTCCGGGTCCTCTATGGCCTCTTGCCTGACCTTATCCAGAGCCTGGATATCCCCTGTGGCCCGACTCTTTTGGACTTGGAGTACCGAAATGGCAGACTTTAATGCAATGACGTCTGGGTTTGACTCGAAGTCTATGGGCTCAGGGGGTGGTGGTGGAATGCCTATCTGCTGTGATGGTTGCGATAAGTGCGTTAACGGCTGTCTTGGATGTGGCAGGGAGCTTGATGCTGGAGCGTCATCTGGTGGTCGTATTGGAGCAAGTGGTGGCGTTATGGGTGACATGGGGGGACGAATTGGAGATGTTGGCCGCGAACGTGTAGCCTTGTCAGTTGATATAGTTAGAGCAGGCATGGCGAGGAGGCGAGGAGGCGAGGAGGCGAGGAGGCGAGACGAAGGAAGATACGTCTGATGAAATGATGGCAGAAAGTCGAGTTCTGGAGCCTTTCGTAGTGTGGCTCGGCCCAGCCGAGTATCTTCCAAGCGGCGCGACCTTTATCCTTTGAACTTATGAGCAATGAGTTGATTGAGCCAGGGTTCTAGTGGCTCGGCTCGGTCTTGTTGCGGACGTTTGTGCGGGCGCCAGCAGTGACGACAACCAGGGACGCAGATGCTTGGCTGCAGTCGCAATAGTACTGTTCAGAAAGTGTCTTGATAAAGATCCAGGCTGCATAGGGCTGTCTCGTTCTATGCAGATCTCGAGAATATGACGCTGAGGTAGAGAGTGACTGACAGACGTGAGTTCAAAAAGCCCATGTTCCGGGACATTTAAAGCCAAGTGGGTCCGTGACGAAACTGGCTCTGTGCTGTGCTGATACGGCGCGTCCTCGTTGCTCCACTTCATGCACCTCCTCTGGCGACAGTTCGTCGCGAAGTTATCTCCGATCTCTGATCTCGTTATGTCGCTTCAACATCCAGAGCAGAGCAACACGCTTCACGGCTTTCTTCCTTTCTCTCTTGTCTTATTTTTTTTTTTTTTGGATTTGTATGAATTCTCTACATCTGTCTTGAGTCAACTAATCTCTGTCGCATAATGCCATGGGACATTTTCGAAGTCTTTTCACGTCAATTGAGGCCATGACTTTTTGGAGCCAATCTGACCTGTAGCTGTCAGAGCCAAGACCGTGTCACTGTTCACCGCTCATTACAAGGCTGCAACCTGAGCGCCGCTCATCATGGACAGTGTCCTCGACAAAAACTCGTCTCAAGTGCGAAAGAGGATTGAAGGACATAAATTTGATGATGAAGATGGCGACGAATATGAGGGCAGCGCCTTCGGCGGCTTTGGAGACTACTTCCGGCGCAAAAAGATCAAGCTTCAAAACCTTGATGCTAATATGCGTGCCTCTTCTGACAAGCCTCAGATCTTCAAGGGGATAGTGGCGCATGTTACTGGCTACACACAACCTCCGCTTCATATGTGAGTCGAATTCCGGTGGTAGCGGAAAGAGAAAAAAAAAGAAGTGCTGACACCTAGCCCAGACTTCACCGTGAAATCGTGCAAAATGGTGGCGGTTTTCTTCAATACTTAGACTCCAAAACCATGGCCACTCATATCATTGCTTCAACTCTACCGCCAAAGAAATCTGTCGACTATAGTCGATATCGCATCGTCAAACCAGCTTGGATTGTGGACTCGATTGCAGCTGGAAAATTACTGCCATGGAGCGATTACCGCGTGTTGGATGAGGGACCAAGACAGAAAGTCTTGAAATTCAACGGTGAGACGGGATTTTCTCAAGCTCTTCCCGACCCCAAACGTGGCTATAAGGAGCAGACGGATACCAGCTTCTACACCAGCCAATTCAAGACGAGGAGCGATCTTCCCAGTCAGCAAATGAGTCAACTGGCAGAGAAAGCGCAGACACCGACCAAATCGCCGAATTCCCGTGACGCGGTCGGCCAACAGACTTCACCGAGTGTTGCTTCAGCATCCGGTACATCCGAATCCAAGACCTTTCTTTTCAGTCCGGACTTGGTAGGCTCTGCTGATCGTGAGAATACGGTTCACGACAGGTCTCCCCCTGAACGCACAGCTGATCCCGTTTCACCTTCTCCAGCCATGGAGCCTCCAAAGAATATGACGTCTGAGGAACACAACGCCTGGTTGCTATCTGATCCACGTTTACGGAAGTCCTCCACAGCAAATCCGGAATTTCTGCAACAGTTCTACTCAGAGAGTCGACTGCACCATCTCTCCACCTGGAAAGCAAACCTGAAGTCTTCGATGCAACGTTTGGCGGCAGAGAAGGGCTTATCGCAGAACAAACCTCAGAAGAAGCGAGGTGCGAGGCGTTATATCATGCACATCGATTTCGACAGTTTTTTCTGCGCTGTTTCGTCCAAGAAATATCCACAATACGTCGACAAGCCAACCGTTGTGGCTCACAGCTCTGGTTCTGGCTCGGAAATAGCAAGCTGCAACTATCCCGCTCGTACATATGGGATCAAGAACGGCATGTGGATGAAGCGGGCTATGGAGCTCTGCCCAGATTTGAAAGTGCTCCCATACGACTTCCCCGCGTATGAGGAAACCAGTCGCTTGTTTTACGAGTCAATATTGTCCGTCGGTGGTGTGGTTCAGAGTGTCAGCATCGATGAGGCTTTGATCGACGCAACCTCGATTATTCTGTCAGCTTCAGGTTCGCAAGGCATTGGCATCGATGAAGGCAGTGTCTGGAGAGAGCAACAGAAGGCGGATGAGATTGCTTCAGGAATTAGACAGACAATCAAAGCAAAGACTGGATGTGACGTCTCAGTAGGGATAGGTGGGAATATTCTACAAGCCAAAGTAGCGCTTCGCAGGGCCAAACCTGCCGGCCAATTCCACTTGAAACCAGAGGAGGTGTTGAACGTCGTCAGTGAGTTAACGGTTGACCAACTCCCTGGCGTTGCTTATAGCATAGGGAGAAAACTCGAGGAGCTGGGTATAAAATTCGTCAAAGATATTCGGGAAGTTTCAAAGGAGAAACTGGCCAATACACTCGGTCCAAAGACGGGCGAGAGATTGGCCGACTATGCTCGAGGCATTGATCGGATTGAGGTTGGAGAGCAGCCGCCACGAAAGTCTGTTTCCGCCGAGGTCAACTGGGGCATCCGGTTCATCAACCAGCCAGAGGCAGAAGAATTTGTGTACAACTTATGCAAGGAGCTGGAAAAGCGGCTCACTAGTGAGCAGGTCCGGGGCAAATACTTGACCATGAAAATCATGAGGCGGTCCCTGGATGCGCCGCTGGATCCAGCCAAGCATCTGGGACACGGCAAGTGTGACACCTTCAACAAGAGTGCCACTTTTGGAGTAGCCACACACGATTTTGAGACAATTGGGAAAGAAGCAGTCTCAATCTTGAGGTCATTCAAGTTCAGCCCTGGCGATCTTCGCGGCCTGGGCGTGCAAATGACCAAGCTGGAGCCGATCAAGTCCAATGCTGGGCAATCCGAAAGCAGTCAACGTACGTTGAGCTTCGGTCCCTTTGCTGGACCTTCTTCGGCAAAAAAGCCAGCCGCCAGAGTTGAGGTTATTGATGAGATTGAAAGTCCAGAAAAGCCGAAAGGGGCAGGAAATCGCGGTCTTGTTGCAGACCCTATTGCCGAAGATCCAGTAACCCCTCGCAAGCCCAAGGTCCATCCAGCTATGGCGCTATCAAGAGCCAGCCAGGATGATGTCAGAGCAAAGACACCTCTCAATGTGTCCGGAACCCAATTCATACTGCCAAGTAACCCCGATTTAGCCGTGATGGCCGAATTACCCCATGATATCCGGAGCAAACTAACGGGTCGACAACTCTCATGGCCAAGTCCCGCTCGTGCGCTGTCGAGGCCTCAGAGTCCAAGTATCGTGGGAGGACTTCCTTCGCAGATAGACCCGGAAGTGTTCCATGCGTTGCCAGATGATGTAAAGGCCGAGGTTCTCGCGTCATACGGTCAACGGCCAGAACCGCCGCGCTCACCAAGGAGGGATCCCCAGCATCATCTTGCTCATGCAAAACGTCAGGCAACGCCTACAAAACGAGGGGGCTTGCGAGGTATGTTTGGCAGGGCTCAGCGTCAAAGGGACGCGCATGCTGGAGTCGTACAGACAAAGTTTAAGAAAGGAGACGAGAGTCCCACGGGCATCGAAGACATTGAGGAGCTGGATGCCGCGTTCCTAGCTGAGCTCCCGGAAGACGTGCGCAAAGAAGTTGTGGCGGACCACCGACGTCGAAGAATGGCACTTTGCTCTGGACTTGACGCCCCAAACCGGCGACACCACACTCCAGATGTAGAGAGCAGTATGGGGGGCGCGGGCGATCAGAGAAAGATCCATTTTCCTGCGCCGCCTAGCAAGGTGTCCTTTTCAAGCACGGGTGTGACATCCATCCGTGCAATCAAGGACCTGATTGATGCGTGGCATACGGAAACGCAGGATGAGGGCCCGCACGAGGGCGATCTAGCAGTCTTGGAAAAGTACCTAGCAAGAGTTGTCAGGGAGGAGAGGGATCTTGAAAAGGTCGTCGTTATCTTCAAGTGGCTCGCTATTCTGGTAGAGCAAGACGGGCGACCAGGACACGGGCAAGACTCATGGAGAGCAGCCGTGAGGCAGGTCAAACAAGCTGTGCAAAACGCAGTGAAGGAAAGGGGCTTGGCGCCCTTGGATATTTGACGCTACCGAGTTTATGCCAAGATACCTTTTTGACATATTTTTTGGGTAGTCTACGTTTCGAGTTTATATATTGTTCGCTGCGTTTAGTAAGTAGTACCTTTGTCACAGGCTATACAAGATCTGTATTAAAGGGAGAAGAAAACAAGTTAAAAAACGCTCGCCAACTCTTATACGTTTAAAATCCACAAAGCAACACAATCACGTTCCGAAGCACAAAGTCTTCCAGAACTCAATCATCCGTCCACAATAACACTCTCAAAAGGCCAAGACGGTCGCAGCAGCAACCATTGAGACAAGGAGCAAAGTCGACGAGAAGTCAAGGCTGATGCTCGCGGCCGAGAGTTTATACACACTCAGCTTCAGGGAGCCGCCACACGCAAGCGTCTTGTTTCCCTGGCAGGGGAGATTACACGCCGGGTCATCTAATTGCTTGGCGATTCCCGCTATCCTGCGGGAGCACCAGCATTCCCTAACCGACTTAGCCGGCCGCCATCAAGCAAACACACATGACAACTCGCAGACGGAGAGGACGGGAAGCGCCGGGGAGAAAGAAGAGGGGGTGAAAAAAAAAATGAAAAAAAAAAAAAAAAAGGGTGTTACCTGGAGTATTCCAAGCCCGCGTAGAGATACTGCGTGCCGTTGTCGCCCTTTGCGCAGAAAGTCAGGCACATGGGGACGGTCATGTCGTTGTCGCGAACGAGGCTGGCGCCGCCGGAGAGGGCGCGCGAGTGGTCTGAACCTTCTACCTCGGTGGTCTCATTGTAGCAGCCGTGGTAGGAGTATGTTTCGGAGCCGGTGTAGATGGAGAGTGGTGGATATTTGGCCTGGCCGAGGGCGATGGGGAGGAGGAGGAGGAGGAGGTTTGAGAAGAGGCTCATTGTGGCGGTTGAGCTGGTGAGGTCGGCGTTTGAGGTTTTGAGAGATGAGGAGCGATTTGGATGAGCGAGGTCCCCGATGAGGCTTAGCGCGGTGGCCGTTCGCAGCAGCGCGGGCCTCGTATTTGGTATTTGGCGCACATGTTGCTGGAATTCATTTTGATTCTCGGTTGGGTAGGGTGATTTTTCTCCTTGTCCAATGCGCAGTGAGAGTCTAGTTGGGGGCATGTCATGTCTGCTGCTTGATGTAGCGCTCGGCTCGGCTCGTCCAAGTCGACTACATGTAGCGCGATCAGACCAAGCTGGGCTCAACTATGCCATTCGATATTTCAATCACAGCAAACTTTGCGCCTGGATCCAGAAAAGCCCGAGCGCCGCGATACCGACATGCAAGTGAACAAGACATTGCAACATTGTCGACACCAAGGGTAGAGACAATGATTGCATTGGAATTGGGGGGTGCCTATGTTGGAGAAATAAATCCCCAGAGACCTTGGACCTTGGTTGAGAGGCGAGCATGGAGAACGAGCGGTCATCAGGGCGACAAATCGGCCTTGGACCCCGTCAAATTGGTATGGTATGTATGAGCTGCTGCCGGAGAAGAGAGATGGTGCACAAAAGCCGAGGTTTTGGCAAAAACGACGTCCAAGTGTTATTGATGGTCAAGATGCCGTTCTGTCGCAGGAGGAACGACATTTTGTAGGCGAAGGAAGGCGTTTTCCTGGATTTTGAAACAAAGTATACGGAGTACAGTCCTTGTCCGTGGCTTCAGCCTGAATGCATAATAAATGGCATGATGTTGCAAGCCACCCGCGAAGTCTGGCCCATTTGGCCGCCAACAGCTGCGACGCACGCATCTGAGACCCCCCCATTCTTGAAAATAACCATATCGCTCGCTAGCTAGGAAAAAAAAAAAAAAAAAAAAAAAAAAAGGTTCTGGAACGCTCTATGCCTGCTTGCTGATTCAATGGTGAACCTCCAGCCTTGGGGACGTGCATTCGCTTCATCCGTGTGTGATGGTGCTGGCTGCGGTTAGGAGCGATTATCTATCTGATCATATCAATGATGTGAATCCTGGAAAGGGACTACGTTGGTCCAATAAATGGGTCTCGCAGGAAAATACGGCAAGACGGGAGAGGAAGTATTGGATTCGGAACGGACTGCAGGCTGCAGTGCAGTGCAATGCGACTTGGTATGAGCATGGTTCATCAACATGGGATTTGTTGAGAACAAAAAGACTTCGTGCTTCCTGCCTGAGTGACTAGTCGCAGATACCCCTCATCCCTCAACCCCCCACCAGGCTGGAAAGAATTAGAATTTTGTCGTATAATCACGCCTTACTGAGGACTTGTATCGCCGTGTACGATTAACGAGTGCTACATACCCTGCGGTACTATTAATATCCCCCACCTTAATCTTATCGTCACATGTCATGTCCACCCACCAACCAGCTTGTCGGCTCCTTCCCCACCGTAGCCTACGGGATTCCACCTTGAGCTGTTCTCGCGCATCTCGACAAAAATCGACTTCCCAACGCACGCCTTGGGTACGAACGCCACGTCCACACCTGCAGAACACCTTGACCCTCGTGCGTGCGTGCGTGCGTGCATGAATAAAAAAAAAAAATTCTAATTTTTTAACCGCACACTTCTGACTGACTTTTCTGGCTTTGCGCAGGATACAGGATGGGCGGCTACATTGACTGGACAAAGACGACCAAGTCGTCGAATTACCATGGCTCGGGAGCCTTCTCGACCTTCATGATCATCGGACGTATGTCTTTTGAAAACCAATGCTGATAGAGTTACCTCGTCTCTGTTAGATATTCGATATTTCCCATGACACGTCATGTGCTAACTGGTTCCGTTCAGCCACATGCTTCTTCCTCGGAATTCTCTTCGCGTCATTTCCGTACGATTTCCCATTACTTTGGAGCAAAGAGCCCGTTCCAGCCAGCTATTATGATCAGCTCGAGACTCACCTCAAGTTCATTCATCAATCGCCTCCCCTAATTGGCCGCATGCTCAATATCATCGTTAGTGTGGGATTCTTGGGCATGTTCATCAAGCTGTTCAAGCCTAGTGAGGCCAACTTCCTGTTTGACGGCGCGTCCCTCATTCTGTATACCATCGGAGTTGCTGTGTACATTTCCAACATTGTCAAGGGACTGCGTACGGTGAGCTCTGGATTCTGGGACAGTGACGAGTTCAAGGACGCAAAGCTTGCGGAAGGCGAAATCATCCTTGGCCGGGAAGATAGCCTCCGCGTTTTATCTGCCAGCAACACGATTCTGGCCCTTGTCTTGATTGGCGTTTTGGTTCTCCAGGCTGGACAGTGGTATGCGGAGAAGAGGGATCGAGACGATGACGCTGCTCTCGCAGCGAAGAAGGATGCCCCCACTGGCAAGGCAGCTACCAAGAAGAAGCAGTAATTCATTAACGAGGGCGGTGCAAGGGCCAAGGGCCAAGAATCCTCGACTAGTCTTCGTCTTGAGCTCACTTTGAAGGCGGCCCTTTTTGACGTATAATGCGTGTGTATAAAGAATTTTGCAGGGATATGTCACAACGGCTGCGTTAGATGTATTCAGAATAGGTGTACCGAAACAGATTTATTGGTTGGATACTGGACAAAGAAAGCTTAGTGCTCCATCAGCACGGGTCCCTCACGGGCTCCATGGGGGCGAGTGACACTTTGATTTGGAGGTACATAACAGCAGGGTTGACCTGGAGCTTGTTTGCCGTGAGGTGGCATCGGAGCGTTCAGGCACGTCATCAGCGCGCAATATGGTTCTATTAGCTCGCAAAGGCGCAACAGGATGCCTCTTCCGAGGACAGTTAACTGCTTGGCAAGGTGTGCTGAGAGGATATTCGCGGAGAGGGGAACAGCTGCATGTTGTCTCTTCCCCGTTGCTGTACGCCGTCTTAAGTGACAGTAGGACGACGGCCGGTATGTTGGGCTGCCACGACCGGCAAGATATTGTACCTGACTTGGGGTGACTTGGGGTGACTTGGGGTGACGGACGGGTGTGTGGAACTGGGGCGTCCCAAATCGATATTAGCTGGAAAGCAATTCTGGTATATGATTGGCTGTCCTCTTTTAAAATCTCGATCGTATGGAAGGAAGGAGAGACTTGATTTCGCATACTTTACATATTAACGCCCAATAAGTACCTAGGTAGTTTTTTTTTTCATCCCGCCGACAAACTGACGGTCAGTTGACGGCCAGTTGACGGCCAGTGCCTGAGACAAAGAAGCGTGTTGTGTTGTGTCAGTGAACTTCAGCTTCAGACACCACGTCGTCTGCCGCTCTCCCACACCCATGGTACATTTGGTCGCACGGCAAAACCGCAATTCCGGCCACTCCCTGCTTTGCTAGCTGGTTTCCGCCGGTATAAACAACTGCTCGGCCGCAGTCCTCGTGTGCTCGTATTTTTCCTCCCATCTTCTCTCTCTTGTGCCGCTGCTTTGCTCCTTGGTTCTGCCTCTTCCACTTTTCCCTGTGCCCGCAAGTACCAGAACCGGACGGTTCCTGTGGCTGCCTGCCCCTGCACAGGCTTGCCCCACGTCGAGGTCCCCGCATCAAGGTCTTCGAGGACATCATTCTTCGCTGTTTCCGAACCAGTTTTTATTACCTATTTTTTATTGACTTCTGGCTTTTGCCCACCGGTACCGAGTATATACGGCACGGCATATCCCGTGGACTGATTTTTTTTTTTTTTTTTCCCCCTCCCAGGAGCTGTCTCCTTTTGCCGGAGCAGCAGACAAGGCGAGGATTTCTGTCCAACGTCCAACAACTTCGCATACTTATCGCGGGCCTTATCGCATTCTTTGTGTGTCGCAGTTACACTCCACTATAATACCAGCAGCAAAACATCCTGGGCCCCCAGCCACCCTGCTTGACTTCCAACATGGACCACGCTCAAATCGCTGGCCATTCTTCCTCGGCCATGTCCTCGGAGCTTGCGCTTCGGGGTAGCTCGGCGCTCATTGAGGCATTCGAGGGCATTGCCTACGGTTCGGTGAGTCTTCACTTCCCCAAGTCTCAATCCCATTGTCACAAACGACATTCCAGCTGTCCACGACACGAAGAGAATAACTGGACCCTCTGTGACTAACATTTTTGTTTCCTTTTCTGGCTGGCAGATCGCGGGTATCGCAGGCAAGTGCATAGAATATCCCTTCGATACGGTCAAAGTCCGACTCCAAAGTCAGCCTGACCATCTCCCACTGCGATACAACGGCCCGGTTGACTGTTTTAGACAATCCTTCAGAGCTGATGGGCTCTCTGGATTATACCGGGGCATCAGCGCTCCGCTTGTCGGAGCCGCTGCCGAGACAAGTAGCCTCTTCCTCTTGGAGAAGGTTGGACGTGAGGCACTATTCACTGCAGGATGGGCCTCCCGCGAGAAAGGCCTCTCGGTGCCAGCTCTGTGGCTCACTGGTGCATTCTCTGGTGTTTGCGCCTCGTTCGTGCTGACGCCCATTGAGCTCGTCAAGTGCAAGATCCAGGCGCCGACGCATGCAGAGGGGAGTGCGGCCCCAGCCATGCGGCCTTTAGCCGTCGTGTGCCATGTCTTTCGTCATGAGGGTCTGAGAGGCTTCTGGCGTGGCCAGATGGGCACCTTGATCAGGGAAGGCGGAGGGAGTGCGGCTTGGTTCGGAGCCAAGGAGACGGTCACATCCATGTTCCACGGCATGAGATTGCGGCAAGCCAAGTCTCATGCCGAGATGGACCGCATCAAGTCTCAGGCTTTGCCGCTCTGGCAGCAAGCCGTCGCAGGCGCCTCTGCCGGCGTCTCATACAACTTTCTCTTCTTCCCCGCCGACACGATCAAGTCTCGCATGCAGACCATGGCCGTCGGCACTCTGGCACAGAAGCGCAGCTTCATGGAGGAAGGGGCCGTTATCTGGCGCCAATACGGATTGCGAGGTCTTTACCGCGGTTGCGGCATTACCTGCCTGCGATCTGCTCCAAGCTCAGCCTTCATCTTCATGGTATATGATGGCCTGAAGCACCACTTCCCGCTGCAATAGCGGGCGACCTCGCACGTCTCTCCATCATATCAGCGTTGACCCAATCTTTGCAAACTTTGCTATATCATCCTCAGCCCCTTCGGCTTGATTTTGTTTCCTTTTCTTTACGACGGTTCATCTGCATGGCGTTGAGGTATCAAGGGATTGTGATTTACAACATGGTCGCTCGACGGATTTCGTTTTCACGATGAAGAGCATCATATTAGACCAGACCAGACCAATATAGAGTTTTTACGGAGTACACTTTCTTTGATTTATCTGTCTTCTGAAATGTATCTACGCCACCAGCATTCGGCACTCAAATCAGACTCTGAGCCAACCCCGCCACACCCTCCTCCTCCTCCTCCTCCTCACCGTCGGCGAACCAATCCAACAGCATCTATTCCTTCTTGACGCCCCTACCCGACTTGCCCGACAGATCCCACCCATTCAAGTACCCCGTCCCAACGCACAAGTACGTCGCGAAGCCCAACCACGCCAAATACGGCACCTGCAGCGCGCCCGCCACACGATCGATCCCCCACCACACACAAGCCAAGTACCCATTCAGCCCAACCAAGCCGACAAGATCGACGCTCGCCTCGACAGGACGCTCCGCCCCGAACCACAAGGGCATCCAAATCAAGTTCAGCCCCAGCTGGACAGAGTACAGCGTCATGGACCCGCGCGCAAGACGCGCCGCCTCGGGACTGGACACACCGGCCGCGAAGGCCCGATGGGCCGCGTAGCCCATGACGCTTCCGCCGGCAATCTTAGCAAAGCACCCCTCGATCCGCGTTGAGCGTGACGTACCCGTATAGAACTGTCCAGACTGGCCCGAAGACCCAGGGGGGAGGGCGCAAGGGGGGCTGCCTCAGCGACAGGTACTTCTCTCGCGTTGCAGCTGCTGACTTTTCTCAGTTCTTGTGCTTGGGAACGGGGGGCCGAAGAAGCAGCGTACGACGGGTCGCGAAGCCGATGGCTGTGCCGAGGGCGATGGGGAGCAGGACCGATGCGGTGGCGTGCTCTAGGATGGGTGAGGGGATGGTGATGGAGGGCATGTAAGTTGTCATTTTGGCGGTCGCGGTGACTGTGATGCGATGTTTTATGGACGATGGCATGTTAGTATTAAATGAATGGGAATGGGCAGGTCTCGTATCGGGGGGCCTGGTCCTGGTCTCAGGCTACTTCGGGTTAAAGCGCACGGTTGAGTTGCCGGTGCAATAAGGTTGCGGTGCGGGACCCGTCACATGTGTGGAGAATGAATTGTCGATTTCTGGAGTCTGAAACCATGCCATTCTCGTCATGGAAAAAAAAAAAAAAAAAAACCCTATTCTAGCACTACACTACTTTTCCCTTGATGGTTTCCCGTCCTTGTCCCTGTCCCTGTTCATCTTGTATGCACATTTTGTGAGGTTCAACGTTTTGGATGCCATCCTGAGCGTCGCTGAACGGACTGCGTCCCTTGGCATTGCTGAAGCCGTAGCTTATACACTCGCTAATAGACGCCCTTTGAAGCCATCTCGTACATTGCCTCAATTTCAAGGTTAATCGCCTTCTTGACCGCTGGTTTCGCCCACGACATGTCTACTGCGTTCTTCACAATCTGCACCATCTCGTCATCTGTAAAGTGACACATGCTTTGAGTCAGGAGCAAATTGTGCGTCATCCAACAGTCGTCGGTATACACCGGACTATCACTTGCTATGCATATTTTGATCCCAGCGTCGAATAAAGTGCGGATGCGCTTGGCAATGCTATGGTATGCTTCTCGTCGGAAATAAGCCCACGGGCAAGTTGTCAGGAGCAAATTACGGTCGCTGACAAGCTGTATCAATTCCGGCTTATCTGCGACGTTCAAGCCGTGGTCGATGCGATCTAGTCCTGTGCCGGCAATGGATGAAGCTACTTGGTGAATGTGCTCGTGGATGTTATTGATACCGACATCGCAGTGGGCTGTAAGTTTGAATCCATCCTGACGGGCCAACGCAAACACCTCCTCAAATGCGTTGGGGGGACGGTCGAGCTCGTTGGAGTCGAGACCTATCCCAATGATCAATCCTTTGTATCGCAAGGCTTGCTTGTAGTGCTCCATGGCTGATTCTAGTGATTGGTCGCGGAGAATGCACATGATCCATGATGAGTGAACCTGGGGGAATATCAGCTTGGATTCATCTTGAGATGGTTGAATGGTCCTCGCTCACGTTCAATTCCCTTGCTGCCTTCTCCTGTGCTTCTTGTAGTCCCCCCATCATATCCTCCCAGGCCACACCGCGACTTGTATGATCCTGGGGGTCAAAGAACGGCTCACAATACCGGACGTTCATTGTAGCCGCAATCTGGAAATAATTCATGGCGAGATCAAAAAAATCCTCCTTTGTCCTCAGGTACTCAAAGCCACTGTAGTAAGCTTGAAAGAAAGTGACTAATGCGCTGGCTTGTTCGGCTGTTTGAATCTGTGCACTGGATACGACATTGCTGTAGATATTTCTTAAATCTTGAACGGATTCGAATCTGGAATCTTTACCACCAAACCGTGGGTCGACGCCGTGGCGCTGTGCGAGTTTCCACCGCAGCTCTGGAGTCAAGGTTCCTTCGATGTGGACATGCAGCTCAACTTTGGGAATTCTGAGAAGCAGGTCGCTGCTGTCCATTATCAACTTGACCCTGAGAGCCTCGCGGACTTGCCGAGGGAGCTGCCCTGGGCGGATGCTCATCTTTGCCAGTCGAGATTCAACTATGATTGAGTTCTTTGGAGGAGGTGATGCACCAGCAACGGTTGTCGTGGGCACAAGTTGGCTTTATATTCTTCCGGCACTTTATTTGACGGACGTTCATTGTAATCAGGTTCGAAACTTGGAGACATGAAGTTTGAGGTGAGTCGGGAATGAATCTCCGTTTCAAGATGCATCATGGAACTGTTGTGCGCGGGGGTTACCTGGCAACCTGGGTAGCTAGTGACCTAGGTACATGTACGGTGCAGGTGCAGCTGAGACGCAAAGCCACGTCCCAAGTACCCGTGTAGAAACGTAGAAACGGTGACCTGGTGGTTGCTTGTGGGCGTTGGAGGTGGGCTGGCAAATCACGATTTTCGGCTGGGCGATACAGTCGTCAGTATGCCCGATGGATGTCACTCTGGTGATTCGCAATATGAAACGGGGGAGGGAAAGGGAAGAGCAATGAGTTCACGCTCAGAGGCTTTTTCCCCCCGCCATCTGCCTCCGTGATGAGGAGAACCGTGGAGTGTATGGAGTGTATACGAGTGTATACGTTTGCACCAAACTGTCGCGCACGTGATAGCAGCGTTGAGCTGGCTCGAGTGAGGGTGCAAACAGCGCATCACGTGTGTCGTGGATCGCTGTGCACGGACCATGATTTTAATGGATTTTTTGGCGCATCCGTCGCGTTTCAACGCGCTCAGACGCGCTTCTATTGTCTCGTCGCTGCTTCGTGGCACGCGACTGCACGACCATGGCCAGGGCGGCTAAGACCAACCAGTGCACTTCTTAATTGCCCTGGTTACCATCAATTGTCGGCTTTCCACTTCGACTTCCCATTTCTGCAACTCCTCCCAACTACCCACTGCTGCGGCAAGAACACTGCACCCAACTGCACATCGTCGAACATCTCTTGGGAAAGTACTGTGTAGCACGATGCCTCGCTCTGCTTTGGGCAAGAGAACTCGCAGTGATGCAGCTGCCAGTGAGTTCCGCAACCATGCAAGAGCAATGCCATTGACGCCCTGCTGACCACACATCAGTCCGCGTTGAAACGCCAACCAAAAGGATCCGTCACCACGATGTGTACTCCGTTTATAAACATGATGACGAGGAAAATCAAGACCCCCAAAGCACACCCGACCCCCACGATGCTGTTACTATTGAGGTCGAGACAGTGCGGGATACTCTGAAAAGACAAAGGAGTCAATCCCAGACATCCATCAAGAAGAACCCGGTCACACCCTCGACACCTCGACATCGAGATGTATTGTCCGGATATCCCACTACTCCTCGCCATGCTGTCATGTCAGCTGGGAAGCTTTTCAAGCGACTGACCCCTAATTCTCCACTATCGCCCTCGACTATTCAAACAGTCTACCACTCTGCCCGACAATTATTTGCTCGCGGTGCGGAGCCAGGTCAACTCATTGGCCGAGAGTCAGAACGTGAGAAGATTAGCCAGTTTTTGACCCGCTGCACATCCTCGACACCGAACGGCTGTTTGTACGTCAGTGGTGCACCAGGAACGGGCAAGAGTGCCATGATCACAGAGATGACCAAGGTCTTGCCTCAAAGTGATGATTTCAGAAGCGAATTTATCAACTGCATGAGCATCAAGTCCTCTAAAGACTTGTACATCACTTTACTCACAGCCCTTGGGGAAGACGGCAATGTCACTGAGAATGAAGCTATCTCTATCCTTCAGCAGGCATTCTGCCCCCCACCCCGGTCTTCGAAAGTGTATCTGATTACGCTGGACGAAATCGATCACATCTTGACCCTGGGTCTCGAGAGTCTGTACAGAATATTCGAATGGTCACTGCAGAAAAATTCCCGTCTGGTTTTGATTGGCATCGCCAACGCTCTCGACATGACAGACCGATTTCTTCCTCGACTCAAGTCCAGGAACATGAAGCCGAGTCTACTTCCATTCTTGCCATACACAGCTGCTCAAGTCAAAAACATCATCACCACGAGGCTGAAGTCCCTGATGCCAGAAGGAGGCAAGGAAGGATATGTCCCTTTCATTCATCCTGCTGCCATCGAGCTGTGTTCACGGAAAGTGTCTAGTCAGACGGGGGATCTTCGGAAAGCTTTTGAGATTTGTCGGCGTGCGCTGGACTTGATCGAATCTGAGACAAGGTCAAAACACGAAGAGGAGGCACGAGAGAAGCTTCTGCAAATGACACCTTCCAAGCGCCCCTTGGGTGAGAATGTCAATAGAGCTACTGGGGCTGGATCGGCACGAAGTGTTTTGCAAATCATGACCATTTCTCTCAAGGGTCTTACCGCAGAGACAGCCCCCCGAGCATCAATTGGTCACCTCAACAAGATCACTGCGGCTGCGTTCAGCAACGGGACTCATCAACGACTCAAGACACTTAACCTTCAGCAAAAGGTTGCTCTTTGTGCCCTGGTGGCTTACGAGAATAGAAGTCGAGCGTCAGTCAAATCCTCAACTGCACCATCTACTCCGTCGAAATCTCAGTCTCTGGCCCCGACCATCAAGATCTTATTCGATACGTACTGCCAGCTTTGTACACGAGACTCGTTGCTTCATCCTCTATCGAGCTCGGAATTTCGAGAAGTGGTTGGTAGTCTGGAGACGCTCGGGCTAGTCACAGCAGTGGAGGGCAAAGCTGGTAGCTTTACCATGGCTCAAACGCCGAGCAAACGTGGCCGTAAAACAACTGGTGGCTGCTCCGACGAGAAGCGAATTGCTAGCTGCGCTGGTGAGAAAGAGATTGAATCTGTGGCAGATGGGCCTGGTGCAGGAATATTGAAGAGCATTCTGTCAGGAGAAGCATTGGATTAGAAGAAGGCATCATGTATTGTACTAATGGACCAGGGAGGTGCTTGCATAAGAGTGGCGTTCAGGAAGAATTGTCTGGAATTATCCTTGGGGATTTGGCATCAAGAATCAGCATGGGCTCATAGAACAGGGAATGTTATTTTGAGGTTAAAGCCTTGTAAAGGCAAAGTTGGAATGACTGTCAAGAGGACTATTGTATATTAGTTAGTTGGCATATGATGGTACCCAAACGGAATAGAGAAACATGTGAACTGACCAGGCTTCCTTGCGATTGCCGTGATTTCAACTCGTCGACCCGACTTAGTGTCCATGCGAAATGAATACTGGGCCATAAGGTGCCTTCCAAGGTCACGGCTTGACAAATATCTACGTTACCTGACAAAAAATAAGTTACTTTACATAATTGATATAAGCGTGAGCATTTTCTAACACGGCTCGAGAAACCTATTTGCCCCGTCCTATGCAACTTTCGGTCATCGAGGTTTCTGCCCGCATGATTAAAGCATCCCTATGCACAATTACCACAAAAGGTGGTATCATGGCAATCAGAAGTTCGCCCAATGTCTCCCCTTCATGCTGGTTTCGTTCTGTTCCACAAGCTGTGTATTTTGCAGTGAACAGACTAGTCCCTGTTTTCGAGGTACAATAAATAGTATCTAGTCCCGACCTCGACCTCTTTGTCCCCTGGACTTGGGTGGGTCAGGCACGACGTTTAGGCCTCTTGTACCACGTAAGCCCATTTTACCAACAATTCTCTTCGGCATCGGCGGGGTGTCGGGGCTACCAAGTCCGTCGCGAGCATATGTGTTCGCCTGCCTGACGAGTTCTTCCTTGTCCCATCTGAGACCCTTCAAATGGTTGTTGTAGTACCCCAGCCATGCGCTGTATATCTGTGTCTTGTCTTCTTCACTGATAGACTCTAGAACTCGGTCGACTTCCTCAGCAGACGACAAATCTGCCTCATGCGGGATAAATTTGATCTGTTTGAGGGTCCACTGGGGGAAGAAGGACTCGGCTTCACAGATAACAAAAACACCTCTGCCTTCGGCCTCAGCGCGGGCTGTGCGGCCAAGTCGGTGGATGTAGCTTTGTTTTTCTAATGGGATGCCAATCTGGAAGACGGTCGTCACTCCAGGGAAATCCATCCCTCGAGCGACAACATCAGTAGCACTCAAAATCGCAGAGGACGCATCGCGATAATCATTAGTGATCTTTGTGCGCTTGTTCTGGGTCATCCGACTGTGAAGCGTAGACACCGGAGGCAGCCCGGGAATCATAGACAGAATTCGTCCATAAAACCCTGCTGCTGCCGTCGTAGGGGCGAACACAATGGCTTTGAAGTTTTCTTGCTTGGAGGCTTCTTCTCGAATGGCGCCAACCATGCCTGCTGCAACAGAAGAGAAGGTGGGCACTTTGATGAGGACTTGAGGTACGCGTTCATGAGTGGTAGCTTCTCCTTCGGGAATGGTGGAAATGAACTTGTATCCTGGTGATAGCACGAGGCCAGCTACTTTGTTGATGCGTTGTTCAACGGTGGCCGAGAACAGCATGCCCTGTCTGTTGGCTTCTTTACTGCTGGACAACTTGCCAACGATTTCTCGGAGAGGGGGCATAAAACCCATATCAAGGAGTCGATCTGCTTCATCAAGAACAAGAGTGTCCAACTGTCTTAAGGCGTATAAGATGTCCTCGTTGGACATGTGGTCGATAAGTCGTCCAGGAGTAGCAATAAGTACATCGCAGCCGGACAAGATATGTCGCTCTTCCTTATCCTTGTTGGTTCCTCCAATGGCAGTGCGGACATGGTAATTTGGCAATCTTTGGAGCAGGCTTGTAGCTTCCTGCGCAATTTGGAGTGCGAGCTCCCTTGTGGGAGAGATAACAAGGAGTGAAATGACTGAGCCGACTTGTTGTTTTTGCGTAATCATGGTCTGGAGAGCCGGAAGTAAAAAGGCGACAGTCTTTCCCGTACCGGTCCTGGCTTGAACCAAGCAGTCTTGTCTCTTTGGTGGAAGGAGTTCCCAGAGTGTGGCAGCCTGTACTGGCATCATGCGGTCGAACTTCAAGTCGTCAGTGATGGCCTGAATAAGCGAGGGGTGAAGAAGGTTCTGGCCGGCGAGATCCGCAAATCTTGGCGTATCGAGAGGAACGTCTTCTGTGAGAACAGGTTTTGAATCATTGTCTGGCAACGCCTCGTCTATATCCTTTGCAGAGGATGAGTCGTCAGTAGGTGTGAAGCGAGGTTTTCCTCTTGGGCCAGACTTGGGCACACGACGGCGGCGAAAGCCATTCCGTTGCCCTTTTGGTTTGTCGCTCATGGCAAAAATATTTTTACAATTTATGGACTGGCAGTGGTGTTTGAGAACAGCTTGTGGCCAGGAATCCCGCTTGAGATGGACTTAGTTGGGCTTTCGTCTTTGGCTGTAAAGTGATTCCTGCTCTGGTCGTTGAGGGCGAGAAGTTTGATGTGCTGCTGACAACACAACAGTTCACATCTTCTGGGCGCGGAATTTGGGTCTAAACAACAGTTAGGAGCAGGCTGCGTCGCATAATTGCCGAGTTTGGCCCTTCTGTTAAATTTTCCGGTGAAGTTGGGCAGATGATGATTGGTAGGTGCAGCGGTGAGCTAAAGCGCTTGACTGGCCACACTGATGCCACTTTGTTTGCCTGGCTTTGCCTGACGTGGTGGGTTGCACCTGCCACCAGGAGTCGGCCACCTCGTCATCGGAGTGGATGTGCCTTTCATTGTAAAAGGGGCATGGCTGATGGACGAGAAAGGAAACCAAGCAAGCTTTTCTTGGCATCTGCGTCTGGAATTTGAATTTTGGAGCTAGTGGCCCAACTATGAAATTTTCCTATCTGGCTCTTCTAGTTCTAGGCCTTCTCATGACGGGCTTGGACGAGGTTTTACGTTGAATTTCAGTAATGCAACAACAAAAGATAATTGCGGAGCGAAGGCCGCTGCATATCTTCATCTCAGGCCACAAAAGGCTGATTATGAGCTGCATGAGGATGGAGGCCCAACTTAAGTCTGAAGCAAACTGGCAGACCGAACGATACCAGGACTACCAGGACGTGATATGGACAAGACCCATCAGAATTAATCAAAAATAAGGCACCGAAAGCGATGGCCAACGAGAATTCGCGACTGCAAGATGTGCTTCCAGCCGCTGTTCCTCTGCTGTCTTATCTGATCCCTTCTCTTGGCGGCCATGTGAGACCGCACATGATATTCAGCAAGGTTGTCGTCGGTCGTTGAACTGTACCAACATCACCATCAGCCGAGGATGGAAGGTGCATACCTGCCTAGGCACCTGCCTGCCTACCTGGTAGGTACCTACCCAGGTACCTAGCCAGGTACTCCTCCGTAGATATGTATGCTTGTTCACGGCGTTGTAGCAATTGCTTCCAGAAGCAACATATGCGTCGTTTGTCTATGTTCGCATAATAAGCATTTTTCATACAAAGCGAAGCTCTCCACATCAAGCGCGTCCACCCGTCATAACCGACGCTATCCACTTGGCTGCGCCACTAGTACTACTGGCCCTATGTCCTCCTATGTATGTAGGAATGGATGGCCAACGCGCCAGTGTCGACATGTGGACGCTAAATTGCTAATCATTCGCAGCATCGGGATTCTGACTGGAGCTGGCCGTGTTATCGACGGTATGATAGGACGATAGGACGACAAGACGACCAGACGACGCAGGACGACAGGACGACGAGTGAATAGGCCAGGAGCTGGAAGAATGGTGGTGTGGCCAGCCCAACGCCAACAAACCGTCATCCATCATCCATCCTCATGACGATCTGGTCCCAGGACATCCCAGGACATCCCAGGATTGGCACGCCCGGTATTATTGGAGGAAGGGGTCCGGACCTCTGGAAACCCGGTTGGATGGCACGGCATTCCGTGATGATTCTCCTTCACTCCTCCGTACTCCGTACTCCGTATGCGTAGTAATTACCCAACGAACCAGAACAAGTTCAATTACTAGGTATTAGCTGCCCTGTCGACACGCCCTTTGACACGCCCGGCCAATCAGTCATTTGTCTGGTCTCGCCCGTTTCAATCGTGTCCCAATCATCCCCAATCGTCCCAACTCCGAACCGGTCCCTCTACTTGACCCCTGATAATTAGAAAGGCTCAAACTTCCTTCTGGACCTGGACCGTCGACCAGCCGCCCGCGCCCGCCCCCCCACTTGGCCAAGCTGCCTGTCTGATCTCGCCAGCTTGATTCGATGTTCATATGTTCCAAGCTTGCGCCTGAGCCTTGGCTCCCGCTCCATGATCCCACTTCCATCTTCAACAACCACAAAGCTCACTCTCGCATCTACGAGGCGCCCGTCCCCGCATGCTGCCCTTTGACGGTCAAGACGACAAGCCCATCGAGGGGAACCGCTTGTCTTCAGTGCTGCGCCTGTGAGCCTTGCCTTTGCGCCTGGCCCGCAGCCCTCAAAGCGCTCACTCTCATGCCACCAGATCCCGCCGCCCACGACGCAGCCAGCGGCAGACTGTCAACATCGTCGTCTCCCTCGCCGTCGATGCGCATTCCGCCCGTGGGCGGGGTTTTAGCCATCAGCCCCGGTATTAACACATCTTCCGACGATGCCGGCGAGCCTGCTACTGTTGCTGCTTCGGCGAAAGCGTCGCCGGCCGTTGCCACGCGGCCAAGCCTCTTGTCACGATTGAGCTTGCCCCTGCAGCTTCAGCTACCCCTCCGAAGCAAAAATCGAAACGTCGCCGATTTCCACATACGTTGTGATGAACCGCACAGGAAATACTCTGCCGGAGATTCCGTTCGTGGCGCCGTCGTTCTAGCCGTTGTCAAACCGCTCCGCATTACCCACCTGGTTGTCGCTTTGCACGGCTACGTCCGAGTCCTCAAAGATCCCACGTCTGTGTCTAAGGCGCAGAGCGTCACAACATTACCTCGGCCGGGGAGCTCTCACCGACCTCAGTATCAGGGCAATGGATTAACGAGTCTGTTTCAAGACGAACAGGTGTTGAGCGGCGAGGGCAGAATCGAGCCTGGTAAATATGAGTTTGGGTTCGATCTAATCTTCCCAGACAAATGGCTGCCGAGCAGCATTGACGTGCGTTCTCTACTTGGAACAATTGTTGGCATGCATTCAGATTACATGGCCACCTACCAGCATCTGACATGAGGAATACAGTTTGAGCGCGGTACTATCTCGTATACGATTACAGCGACACTGACCAGACCGGTATCAATGGCCCCGACCTCAACATGCGAAAGGAAGGTAACTCTCGTTCAGCAAATAGATGTTGGGTTACTGTCACCTCCCCGACCGAGAACCATCTTCTTGGAGCCGATATCGAAACGGACGCGGCGGAAAAGGTCCACACTCCATGAGAAAGCGCCCGGTTCGGTTGCCCAGGATATCAATGATTTAGCGTCTGAAGCCGACTCTTCCGTCATCACAGAGGAGTCTGCACGCGGGGACTCAATCGGCAGCCAGCCACACGAGGCTCGGCTTGGTTCTGCCCCGAGTGATATGCATAGCGAGATAAGCGGAGAGAGCGGACGCAGCGTGAGCACAGCCAGCCGAGCTGAGTTTGCGCAGCTCTCTCACGTTGGCTCGACCTTGACCTCTGCGGCCAGGCAACAAGTGGTCGATGACAAGACGATAACAGCCACAATTGAGCTGCTCAAAGGTGGCTGTCTGCCAGGAGAAACGGTTTCCGTACGAGTGACGGTACAACATATCAAGAGCGTCAAAAGTATGACGGGCGTCATCGTAACGCTCTTTCGACAGTCAAAGATTGATACGACACCACCACTGTCAATGGCAAACGACGGTCTTGGTACGTCAAGGAGGCTACACAAGCAAGACCCGTATCCGAAATCTCGTACGGGTATAGCAGGTCTCTCGCTATCCTCATCCAGCTCCATCAGCGTTTTCCGCAAGGACTTGGATCAGAACGTGGCACCGCTAATTATAGACCCAGCAACATTACATGCATCTGTTACAGTGTCGGTAAGGGTCCCGGACGATGCTTTCCCTACAATAAAGGGCTTACCGGGTGATATGATTAGCTTCAAATATCAAGCCGAAGTCATCGTAGATCTGGGGGGCAGACTCACAACGCAGTTAGGGGTATCGTCTTTAACCAGGATTGGAACACCAGCAAATGCCAACTCGGAGCAAAACCAAAACTTTCTTAGTTCTCAACGAGGTTCGAATATTGCCGATACGTCCCAAGTCAGGCGGCAAAAGGGCGTGATTTCGGTGTCTTTGGAAACAGTGGTCGGCACCGTTGACAGCGCAAGATTGCGGCAGTCGACAAAGCCCATAACTGCTAGGCAAAGAACAATCCGCATCGCTGAGGCGGATGAGGGGGACATCATTTGGCCTGAAGCAACACATCGTAATGAGGCCCCGGCATATGGCTCGATTCTCACCAACGGAATTTCCTCACATCTTTCACCATCCAACACTGAACGAGACTACACCACGCCTCCTCCACACCCTGTCCATGCTCCACAACATCATCTCTGGGCATCGCCAGGTACACGGGATCCCCCACAGATCAATGGCAATCCTCCCTTCCAAGCCGCGCCCTCTTATGTGCCATCGCCACAAGTGCCTAATGAAACTGAAATGACGGAGAAGGAAAGAATACGACAAGCTGAGACAAGGCTGCTCCCAAGCCAGCCTCCAGCTGGACCGTCGGCCCCTGCAGACGAGGACGACGTTTATGACGCTGAAGATGCACCTAGGATACCGCCGAGCGGGCCGATAGTTCCATCGCTGGAAGAAGCTGAAGCTGGGCCATCGGCACCATCAGAAGACATGGTCGAAGCTGGTGCCGCGGCGGAAGATAAACAAGAACTAGAGCGTCGGCGGCTGATGGAGGAGGCTAGTGCCCCGCCAGAGTTCCCCGAAGACATGGAGCAAGCGGCTGGCAACGTCTCAGCATCGGCTCCTCTACCCGAACCGACAGCCCCTGACCCGGACAACGCTGACGTTGGCGGCTTCTCAGGGTATGGTGTTGGAGCTGGCTCATCAAGGGTGGGCGGCTCGGAACAGCTTCCCGCATATCAGAGATGAACATATCCAGCCAGCTGCGGTATCCTGTCTTCAGCATATGGCATTTGATCAAAACGCGCGGATGTAGCGGTTTCATGTACAAGACAATGTAAAAAGAACTCTTTCACGGCGACACGGGGAAATTGAGCGCGGGGAGTTGGAAATACACCAAATTATTGGATGGCGTTTAGCGAATACTGGAGGATTATAACTCCATTTGGAGCCAGACGGCATGAAGGACGAGGAGTTTGACCATCTTGGCAATGTATATGGTTGGCTGTTCTTGCAAACAGGAACTGAATATCTGAGAAATGCCAAATAAAGATGATTATCGCCCCATGTGTCACGGATGATCAATGTTGTTCCGGAGTTATATGCTACTACGGTCAGCCATTGAACGAATTGTATAAAAGCATGACGTGTGAAGAAGACGTAGGTGGCCGTCAAATGAGCCAGTCACATACCAACAGCCAAAATCACTCTGTATCATAAGTCATACAAACGAGCCTCGAATTACACCATATAGTACACGCGGTCGAGCTATATAATACAACCACGACCTAATGCTGCAAAAGCGCCGGCCGCCCCTCTTCCCAGTCGCGAATGGCGCTCCGAATATTAACCCAGTACCTCAGCCGCACCGCCTCCCTCTTCGCCATCTCGACGTGGCCCCGACGGAAGGCCTCCTCCAGCACCTTCTCGCTCGCCGCGATCCTCGCCTCGGTCTCGGCCGCCAGCCCAGCCAGGTCATCCGCCGACGTGGCCTCCTCGATGGTCTCGTGGGCCTCCAGGACAGCCGTCAGCAGGTCCGGCTCCTCAACCTTGAGCTTCTCGTCGTCGGCGACGTCCACGCCCTGCAGGCGCAGGAGGTACTGGGCGCGGAGGAGCGGGTTCGCGAGCGTCTTGTAGGCCTCGTTTATGGACGCGGACATGGCTTCCGCCTGGGCCTTGTGGTCGGACGGGTGCTTGTCCGGGTGGTGCTGGGATTGGAGGCGGAGGAACTCGGAGCGGAGGAGGCGGGTGTCGATGGGGAAGGCGCCGCGGGGGGGAGGCCCGTTGGGGAGCGTGGAGGGGAAGAAGGAGTAGATTGTCTGGGCTTGCGGCGGCGGCGGCGTCGTTCTGGAGGATGAGTCTGAGTCTGTGGCGAGGAGGCGCGTTGGCGAGAATGGCCGGGTTGTGATGTGCAGCGAGGGTGTGGTTTTGAGATTTCGGCAGCGGGCTGCTGGGAGGCGCATGACTGTAGTATGTACGATATGGGAGAGGAGAGGAGGATAGATGGATGGTATGATGTAGAAATGACCTTTTTTGCGCCGAGTGAGGGAGGAGTGATTGCTTGTTTGGAAGATTTGGCGCAAAAATGGATGATTAGAATTTGATCATGATGACGGCCAGGCTGCGACGATGGCTATGAAGTCACTGCGTCTCCACAGGCCGCTGCTGAGCCACCCGTGAGCCACCCGTGAGCCACCCGTGAGCCAACCGGGTGTTCCAGCGACAATTTCCCACCCATCAGACAGAAGACGAATACAATGAATCATGGCATGCATGCATAATAATAACGCGCAGGCAGGGGAGAACTGGTTGACAGTGTCCGAATTGCCGGGTTGGGGCAAGCCTCGCCGAGCCTCGCCGAGCCTCCCGAGCCCCCCGAGCCCCCAACGCTGAGCTTCGGGGTTAGACACGATCTCATCAACCAGGTGCTTGGGCTATCCATCACTCGATTTTACCGTTGTGTCTCTCGAGAACGACAGATTCATAAGCATCTCCATTCGTGGCAAGGCGTGCTTCGGATGTCCGATTGAATGTGTTTGGAAGGGCGCTTATTTGTCACAATTCGCACACACACACACACACACACACACCATGGCTAAGCTGTTTGACGCGGCGGAAGGTGAGTGTCATGCACGAATGCATCTCCCTCCCCTCCCCCCTCCCTCTCTGGTCCAGAGCTTTTTTTTGTGATGTAGCACGTAAAGTTTCGAGCTTACCCGCTCGCTAACGCCATCTCACCACCGCCACAAGTCGCAAGGCACAACACTCCCGACAGCTGCTGGGTAATCCTCTACGGCCAAGTCTACGATGTTACCGACTTCCTCACCTCCCACCCCGGCGGCTCCAGAATCATCCTCAAGCTCGCCGGTAAGGATGCCACAGAGGACTATGACCCGGTCCATCCGCCGGGCACGCTGGAGCAGAACCTGAGGCCGGAAGCACGACTCGGCCAGGTGAAGCCCGAGACGCTCGCTCAGCCCGAGGCCACGGCCGCCGCAGAGACTACGACAGATGCAGGCCATCGTCCTCCGCTGGCATCGCTACTCAACCTAAATGAGATTGAACAAGAGGCAACGAGGAGGATGCCCAAGAGGGCCTGGGCGTACTACTTCTCGGCCAGCAACGACTTGATCTCCAAGACGTACAACAACACCGTCTACCGGGGCATTCTGCTCCGCCCGCGCATCTTCGTAGATTGTACGCAGTGCGACACCTCGACGACGCTGCTCGGTCAAAAGGTCGGCGTGCCGTTCTTCGTCGCACCCGCTGCCATGGCCCGATTAGCCCATCCAGACGGGGAGCACGGCATCGCCAAGGCGGCGGCGCGGTTCAACGCCCTGCAGGTCATATCCAACAATGCCTCCATGACACCCGAGCAGATCGTCGAGGGCGCTCCGGCCTCCCAGATGTTCGGCTGGCAGCTGTATGTCCAGACGCAGCGCGCAAAGAGCGAGGCCATGCTGAGGCGCGTCAACGCCCTCAGGGACCGCATCAAGTTCGTCTGTCTCACCTTGGACGCTCCCGTCCCGGGGAAAAGAGAGCTTGACGAGAGATGCAACTTGGAGGATGCCCTCGGCACAGCACAAGCTGCAGGATCAAAGGCCGGTGAGGAGCAGCGTGCCGGGGGTGGCGGTGTGGGACAGCAGCTGTTCTTTGGCACAGCATGCGACTTGACGTGGAAGACGACGTTGCCGTGGCTGGCACAGCATACGGATCTTCCAATCGTGCTGAAGGGCTTGCAGACGCACGAGGATGCGTACCTGGCGGCTCAGCATGCACCTCAGGTGAAGGCAATCATCTTGTCCAATCACGGCGGCAGAGCCATGGACACGGCTCCCCCGGCAGTGCACACCCTGCTCGAGATTCGCAAGTACTGCCCCGAGGTGTTCAGCAATGTCGAGGTCTGGGTCGACGGCGGCATCAAGAGAGGCACGGATATCGTCAAGGCTCTGTGTCTGGGCGCCAAGGCCGTCGGTCTGGGACGAGCACCGCTGTTTGGCCTCGGCGCAGGAGGCCAAGCCGGCGTTGAGAGAATGTTTGAAAGTAAAGTTTGACCCATTCTTTTCTTGCTTTTTTTTTTTTTCTTTTGGTTCCTTCGAGGCACATATCCCGAATACCCATGCGGGAAGAGAGAAGGAAAAGAAACGAACAATGCTTTCAATGAGGAGGAGACCATCTCCATTTTACTTTTGGCACTAACTGAAAACGCAGTTCTTGAGGACGAGACGGCGACTTGCATGCGTCTACTGGGGGTTCAAAGGATATCGGAACTCGGACCACATTTGGTAAGTTCTGCAGCACATGATCGTCGATTTCCGACCGGACGGGTTGCGAGTTTTTCCCGCTTGACTGACACATTGTGTTTTTTTTTTTTTTTTTTTCCGCCGTAGATCAACACTAGGCGTGTGGAGAGGGACATTTACAACGGAGATCCGGGGTTGGACAAGCGTGGGTTATGGACAAAGTCCAAGTTGTAAGGCAAACACATCCGTCCCCCTTTTGGCCTTTTGGGGGCTTGTCGGTGGCGTAAGCGTTCATCGCACGGCGCAGCCTCGGCGGCTTGTGAAACAGCGCGTAGTGATGGGATGGGCAAGCCAGCGGGAATGGGAATGGGAATGGGAGTGGCAGTGGCAATGGGGCTTTGTGAAGCATTGCTGTTGGCATTGCTGTTAGGAGTGAAGCTGAGCATCTGCAGGGGCACCACAGTAAATATGTAGCAAATGCTCGCAGAGTAGCGCAACAGCGGATTCGTCCCTCTTGGTCCCTCTTTCCCTTGCGTCCTGACGGGCCAGCAAGCAGGTGTCGGCCGCTCTGTGCGGGAAATGCCGGCCAGGCGCGTCATGTTCTCTTCGGTCCTTTCTACAATACGGGGTCCCGTCCCTCGGGCCAATGCGCCATGCAACACTGTGGTGGAACGTTGCCACATTCATAGCTGGGTGTGGGTTCTCACTGCTCTCACTGCTCACTGCTCACTGCTCAGTATTGCCTATACGCAATCCTCTTTTCCACCAGTGTTTCTAGCGTCGCAATCCTCTTCTGACTTCCATCATAGTGAGGTGCCCACCCGATTTGGAGCATGAGTTGTCTTTGCGCACTCAAAGGGACTGACTAGCTGACGGGCCAATCGAATAACACGAGACAAAAGAGTGCTGGGCTAATTTCCACATGTACGAACAAGTTACTGTACATCCACACATCGCATGAAGCTGGCTGTAGTGGCTGGACAGGGGCATGCATGTACACCCACTGTCCACTGTACCTGCAGAGCAACGAAGCCTGGCGTGGACGAGCTGTTGCCCTGAGAACAAAGACCCAAGGGGACAGTTTTACGTCTTGAGGGCGCAATTATAGTGGTTACAGGGGCTGCTTTGCACCGTACCGTGCCATGCGAAGGTGGATCTCGAGGTTCCCAAGTCGGCCAATTGCCATAACGGCACTAGGCTGCACTAGTGATTCTATGGAGAAAGCGGGCACAAATCTAATGAGTTGCTAGCAAGATCCACCAAGTGGACCCCATGCTCGACCAGCCAGCAAGCTTGGCTTCGTTTTTCGTCCAGGACTGAATGGGCTTGGGCTGATTATCCCCGCTCCGTAGTTTAGTTTGTAATCCAGCTTTCTTGTCAAAGCTCATAGGCGCGACTAAATGCCACACCCACACTTGTTCCCTCTCCTCTGTCCATGAACAAACAAACAAACAAACAAACAATTAATATAGTGACTATGCGAGCTTGCAGTAGAAGCCAAGAAAGCGTCTCCCTCTCGATCTTACGAATGCTGCCATTTGTCGCAGGTGGTATCCTGGTATCCTGGTATCCGCGGCAGCTGACCTTTGGCCAATGTGTCAATTGCTACGAGCTACGGGTGTGGGGTCCTGGGCTCGTCGGTGGTTCCCGTGTCTCGCTGATGCCCCGGGCCCCCGGCCCCCCGTGTCTTAGTGCCGAAGTGGCTCCAATCGCGTATCGGCAGCATTTACAAGATCCAGCATTGCCAAATCACACTTCGGGAAAAACTGTGGGCCGTGGGTTCCAAACCATGTAATAAAATGATATGCTATCAGCTTTGATTCTAACTCGGGTTATAAAGCAAGCGCTTTACTTTGACCCAGGATTCCAAGGCGGGGGTATTCTGTTCAGTCATAATGTCAACTTCTTGCCCCCCATGGTCGGTCGCTCCTGCTGTCGTCAAGAGCCATAGTACGTAAAAACATCTTGACGTGCCTATTCTATCATTTCCAGCCAAAAAAAAAAAAAAAAAAAAAAATGTGACAAGGCTTGCTTCACGGGCAGCCGAGGGAGTCCGGGGTCTGGGGACTTCGACTTCGGTGTCCTCCCCCACCCCCGCAGAAACGATGGGAATAAAAAGACAGTGAACCTTGTGCTCCGTACAACAGGGTCACGCGGGCTTAAGGAAAAAATGGCCCGTCGTTGCTCACGACTCCATGTGCCGGTCTGGCCTCTTCTTTCTTTTCCACCCACGTGGGGGTTTGAGTGTGGGCGAGACCGACTTTTCGTTGGGTGAAGAGCGAAAAAGGCGGCTGTGAAAGAGGAGTGCTGCCGGACATCCGCGCGGGCAAGTCTTGATACCGATTCTTTGCCTTTTTGCATTGTCGCCACCTCGGTCGATGGATGAGCTTGGTGGCGGTATGACTGAGAGGCCTTCGGACGCCTTGCCTTAATGGATGGCCAAAGATGTCGAGACAGACGGGCTGCGGGGCTCAACAAGTCTGGGGGATTGCCAGCCACGCGGGGGACTCTTGGACTCTTTTCTTTTTTCTTGTGCATATCCTCGATGCTAGCTCGAGCTTGGTGTCTGCGCTAAAATCCACTGGTGCAGTGCCACGGCAGGAGTGCGGCCATCATGGTTCGCATGCTGATGCTGGCGGTTCTGCGAGCGGCTCCGGCTGCGTGGCGGCTGCGTGGCGGCTGCGTGGCGTAGGCGGCAACCCTTCTCGAGAACACGCGAGACAGACGCGTATGGGGAAGCCATCGGAGCTCATATGGCAAGTGCAATACAATAATCTGTTTTGTTTTCCAGATGATGCTATGTTCTTCTGTGGCAAGAAGTCGCCGCATGGCCAGCTTGCTCTCTTAACAGTGTTAAAGGGATATACTACAGTGTGCCATCGAATGGCATTAGTGCCAATGTGACTACTAGGTATCATTGCCCAATCGAATTATCGCTGTAACAGGCACACGATGCCCTAATACTTATTCTAAAATTATGATACGAGTACCAGCAAGCATCCATTATCCCTTGAGCAGCGCGAAGCCAGCAGCTGGGGTCACGAATTAGCTTGTTGGCCAATCAAGACGGGCGGGGCGAAAGGATACTTTCATTTCACGGCGATCCTCACTCATGATCGAAGTACCCGCTAGTGCCGAAGACACAAAAAGATACCTTGCCCACACCCCAAAGGGATAGGAGCTGCATCGGGCGTCAAAGTCGCTCGGGGTCCCCCCGCTAAGCCAACGAAAAAAAAAAAATTAAAAATTAAAAATTAAAATTTTTTTTAGGTCGGCACGGGAGTGTAATCTGTCGGCACCAATGAGATGAGATATACGGAGTATTTTGCTAAGCAATATGCAAGTACCAGTGGGATGGCAAATGCCTGCCGACAGTGAAGTGTTGTCTCATCTCATCTGCATAAAAGGATTTGTACATGGATACGTGCATCTCCAGCAATCTCCATCAATGCAATACAGCGTATACAGTACCACTACAGTTCATGTCGTTTTCATTCACTGGATAACACACAGGAAGCACTCCATTGCGGACGCTTCGGTCTCTCTAATAGCCTAACAGCACATGCGACTGAAGGTGGTGGTGCTCGTCCTCGGAGATGGGCGCATCCTGCCCGCCCGCCTTTTTTCTGACCTAGACCAAGATGGGGCTCGCAGGATCGGAGCACGGTATTGGCTGGGCGTGGCACCAATGTGGCTCGTGATGCGATTCGGTAATTATGTGGACAGAATCGAGGTAGCTAATCTTGTTGCAGGCTGCATGCTGGCAACGCGGGCGACAGGAACGCAAGACGAGTTCGAGTTCGAGCTGCAGATCGATATCTATATAATTGGGCAGCACAGGGCCATCATGGGGTGTAATTTGCCATGCCATGCCCTGGGCTGGGTGTCAAGGGCAATGAAACAGCATGCATGTACGTACGTACATACAGAGGGCATGGAGTAATTAATATGCTTGCTTTAGTGTTGGACATCTCTGTAGCGAACAAGTGCAATGGGTAAGGCAAGGTCCGGGGTTGACATCCAACTTTAGTCCACACGCCCCCCTGAACGAGGCCGTGCTCCACCTCTTCACACCCCCTCCACCCCCTCCCACCCCCTTTTGCCCTTTGAGTCCTTCGAGAATCCCCAGCTCTTGCTCTGCCTCTTGAAATGACTTTTTTTGAAAGCCATGAGATTCGCCGCTGTTGCTGCCCCTAAACTCGCTTTTTCCTAAGCGGACTAGGCTTAAATACTCGCAACATCCTCCTTCAGTCTGGGGTTTTTGTCTCTCTCCTTTCCCCCCTTTCTCGTGTAGTTAATCCATTCGTTGTCGTCGGCTGGTTTGCCATTTCTCTTCTCTTTTTTTTTTTTTTTTTGAGAGAGTCCTAGACGATAACTCCTGGAGACACCCTTCCTCTTCTGCATTCCTCTCTTTCCTCGTCCCCTTGCTCTGTCGTCTCGCTCCTCCTGTGCGATACACCAAACGTCAACATGTCCGACAAACAGGAGGTTACCCAGACCGAGAACGGCCCTAGCCGTGGTGGCAAGAAGGCTGCTTTGAAGAACCACTGCAAACGCTTCTGGTGGTTGCATCTGATCATCTTTCTGTGTATTTCAGCTGCCGTCATTTGCATTGTGTGAGTACAGCTGTCGCTGTTATTTCGTTGGTCAATTTCACTTTTTGCGCCGCTGCTTGTGTATTATCTGCACGAGGACTTGGGTACCCGCCGCGTCTATATTGGATTGGAGGGTCATTTTTTTGCTCAGCAAAGCTGCCACCAATATTGTCGCATGTTCTGGGTCATTTTGTTTGCCTCCTATACAGCGTCCGATCATGATGCAATGCCTTCCGTACCAGCTCGGGGGACTGATTGACTGACTAAATTTTAGCATCTTTGTTGGTGTTCAAAACATTGCCCAGGCCAAGATCAACGATGCCGAGCTCGAGGTGCAAGGAGTCAGCATTCTCAACTCTGAACCTAACAAACTCTGGATCCAAATCAACTCGACCATCAGAACCGACGGCACTGTCAAGGCTGATATCGACCCATTTGACGGAAACCTCACTCTTCACGGCATTCCAGGCGCCAAACCTTTCCTCCAGCTCAAGTTCCCCCCCACCAATGCCAACAAGTTCCAGACTGTCAACATTAGCCAAGAGGTCGCTATTACCGACCTGGAAGCCTTCAAAGAGTTCAATAGGGCCTTCTTCAAGAACGAGACTATGAGCATCTCCATTTATGGCAAAACCAACATCAAGCCTGCTGGGCTTTCCAAGAAGTATGCAGTCGACTTTTACAAGGTCATCACCTTCAAGGGATTGAACAAGCTCAATGGCACGACCCTGCAAGACATGCAGATCAAGGTCGGCCTCCCTGAGAATGGTATTCCCAACTTCAACGCCACTGCCACCATCACCAATCCCTCCTACTACACTATCGACTTTGGAAACGCAACCTTCAACAACTACGCTGATGGAAAATTCATGGGCAACCTTTCCATTCAAAACTTGCTTCTCAAGCCCGGCAAGAATATCGCTCCCATTTCCGCAGAGTTGGACCAGACCATTGTTATCAGTGCTGCTGTCAAGAAGCCATACTGCCAAGAGGGCAAACTTCCCGTCCAGCTTCTCGGCAAAGAAGTCAAGAAGAACGGCCAGGATATCCCTTGGCTCCTTGCCGCCGTGGACGCCGCTAACCAGACTGTTGAACTCAGTCTTGATCAAACCTTCCAGGCTTCTGGTCTCACATTCCCCGGTTGCTCTTGAACAGGCACGTACCCAGGTTGAAGCCCTTAATGAGAAGACTTTATTGTCCTTTCCCAAGGAAGCTGGAGTCGCTGTCAACTCCACTTTCTTCATGTCCTTATGTGGTTAACTCATCTTGATCGATTTATGTTCACATTGCAATGTGTCGGGCCCACTTCCTTTCCTGCAAGGTTATTGTCCTGGGGGACAACACGCACCCAAAATAATAATTGTATGATACGAGGGTGAATATACACCTTGGAGTTGAAACGCGGAAGATTCGCTGGTCGAGTGGTGGCAATGGGACTCTCTGACGGCCAAGGTGAAAAAAGAGTGCTTGCACTAGGGAGAATGGATGGGAGGCGCATTTCTGATGAACCTTGTTGATGATACCTCAATTGCGCTTGTTGCACTAAAGGCCTGGTGGCCTGTTCGAATTTAATGCCGAAAATCGATATCTCATCGATATTCTTTCTTCGGGGATATCATTATGATGTGTCCTATACTATCGTGAACAAATTAAGTTTGTGTGCATGTGCATGTGCATGTGCCAGGTGGATTTACCTTTGCTTGTGTATCACGTCTGACGAGGACCACGAGGGAGCTACCATAGTTTCCGATTAGTATCGCAAGGCGTACGACCGCGCTGACCCATGTTTCGTTCACATTCCTTCGAAAGCGCGCATTATTTCCATCCGCTCGTCTTTTTGTCCGACCGTGACAGTCCCCCTCGACCACTACCAACAGGCGTCGAACTATTTGATGAACTGACGAATTGTACCCCTCTGGACACCACTCTCTCTCCTTCCCGCTCCTTCGCCAACGCCTCCCTACTTTTCCGTAATCTGTCCCCATGCGACCACTCTGGGAACCCACTCGGATCGTACAGATCAAGTGGTAAGGTGGTTTCGTACTGAGCCGGACCATCCAAGTCCACGAACGCGAGAAGTTTATCGGTCAAGGATGGGTTGCGCAGCGCGGTCGAGGATTCAAGCTTAGTGTTGAAATGTGTACCCTTGCGTTTGAGATCGAGGAATTGTTGGAATTTCTTACTAGTGCCTGGGGGAGGTGAGCCGGGGGGCGAAGGTGGGATGATGAGGTTCGGTATTGACGGCAAGGTGAGGTCGTGAATGATAGCGCGAGTGGAGGAGTAGGGTGAGGATGAGCGACTCGGATCAACTTCATCGGTCGGTAGGGTTTCCGCGATGGAATCAGTGAGCCTTGAACCCGGTGGTGGGAGGGATGGTCCTAGTGGCACGGCGCCGATTGTAGATTGTGATGATGGTTGGCGTATTTGTGGAGGCAGTGATTCTGCCGATTGAGCTTCTGCAGAGGTTCGGATTCGATCAGCAATGTCAAACTCATTTCAGTAGAACAGCGTGGGAAAGGAGAGCTTCCGTGTTACCTAAGTAATTTGTCTCAACCGGTGCTGATGTTGGTTTTGGTTTGATCTGTAGGTCTTCCGTTGTGTGCTGGGGCACATGTGTTAGTGAAATTCCCATTTGCAAGGGTGTCGGTGTTGCGTGCCTCGGGGGAGGGTTTCTGCGGAGAAATGTCATCCTCATCGTCGCTACTCGCGTATTCTACAAGCCCAGCCATTTTCGCGAGGCAATAGCTCATAGATTTCGTCTTTTCAATGCGTCCAGGAAGGAGGATGCCGGGATGCGACTCTGCGCGGGCTGGTTTGGGTGATTGACACGGCAAAACCACGGCCTGCGCCACACACATGTGCCAACCTCAAAATATTACGTAGGATTGATTGTTCAGCCGTCGTTACATCTCCCCAGCGCCCCTACTACCTTACTCTTGATCGGCACACGACGAACCAGCACCTGCAAGGAGGGAGAAGGGGACTTCTTTTTTTTTATATTGGAACAGCCCCAACCCTTCGCGGCCACTATCGCATACAGCATCTTGGGCTTTCCAGGCATAAGACCAAAATTAAAAATAAAAAAAATAAAAAAATAAAAAAGTACTACTCACCAAACCTAGATTCTTCCTGCGCTTGCGAGGCCGCCATGGCTCGGCCCAGAGACTCGCGCTCACCAAGTCCTGCAGGCAGTCAATACAGCTCCCGTCGCCACCGGAAAGATGACGAAAGGCGGGGGGACAGAGATAGAGGCCGTCGGGATGATGGCAGGGACTATCGCCGGAGATCCAGGTCACGCAGCCCTGATGTGAGAAAACATGTGCACAACACACTCATGTATCGCGGTTATACTAATTCTGTTCCATCTCAACAGAATCGATACCGCGATCGAGGTGGTCGAGACCGTGATCGTGATCGCGACCGAGATTCTTATCGGCGCAGAGAACGTTCGTTAGATCGAAGAGATGATGACCACTATCGCCGAGACCAACGTGACAGAGATGGGCGGAGGTCGCGCGACCGCTTCAATGAGAGGCCTCGGTCTCCAGGTCGTAGACGAAACCGCAGCCGTGAGAGTGACCGGGATCATAGGAGGCGACCAGATTCCCGTGACGGTGGCGGGCGTGGGCGGCGCGAAGGCACTGCTGATTCCCATGCTCGTAGCAGTCGTGCTGATAGTCGAAGTCGCAAGACGCCTCTCGCAGACAGTGGCAGAAGCGGGCCCGATCAGACGAGAAACAAAGCGACAGCAGCGCAGTCCGATGCTGACAAGAAGGCCGAGAGGCTTGCCAAGCTGGAGGCCTGGAAGAAGAAGAAGGAAAGTGAAAGCCTGAAGCAGAAGGAGGTGAATCCGAGTCAGACAAGAAACTTGCTGGCAGAGATGGATATGAAAGCCATGGGGGTTTCCCCATCGGTCGGGTCTCCTGGTGTCTCGTCTGTTGCGTCCCCAGCGACCCTCCAAGACTCTGACAGCGCATCTCCTGCGACTGCTTATGCTGGCAAGTTCGACCCCAAGACCATAGCCAAGAAGTCGGCTGCATCAAGAACACTTGATACCTCCAAGCCTGTGTTGGGCTCACTTGGTGCACAACCAGAGAAGCTAGCTGCCCCCATCCAACAGAAAGCCGCAGGTGAGTCACCTCGTTCACATCGAATCTCCCAAGGCCCAGTTAGCTGACAATAGTTGCGAAAGCATCCGCATTACCTGCCAACAGATCGAAGACGAGCGGTTTCGGTTTCGGCAAGTCTTTGACGGACGACAAGCTCCCCTCCAAGCGCAAACTCGATCTCGATGAGGATGACACGACGAAACGAAAACTCACCAAGCTGCCTGCTCTCCCGGCTGAAACAGACGATACTCCTTACGCCGACCAGGATGAAGATGACGATTCTGATGGTGACAATTTTGCAGGAACTGAGGAAGAGGCTGCTGCTGCGGCACGCGCTGCGCACGAGAGGCGTTTGCAGGCAGAAACGCAAAATGAACCCCAGCCAGGTGAGCTCACAGAGGAAGATGCGAAAGAGGATACGGTTCAAGTTGACCAAGAGGAGGCCGATGGCGCACCCCCGGTTAATGGCGCCGATCATGGTAATGATGCCGCAAATGAGGCCCCCTCGCCTGTGGACCAGCCAATGGATGTAGACGAAGGCGAAGACGAAGACGAAGATGCAGATGCAGATCCCTTGGATGCATTCATGGCTGATCTTAAGGAGACGGAAACCAGGAAGTTTGTCAAACCGCAAAACAGCTCAAAGAAGAAGGCCCAACAAGAACCGGAAGCATATTTCAGCGACGATGAATACAATTTCGACTCGGAGCGGAAAGAGGACGGTGACATTCTAGCTATGACGAACAAACGCAAGAAGAAGGATATTCCCAGCGTCGATTATAGCAAAATTGACTTGGTGCCAGTGCGGAAGAACTTTTGGGTCGAGCCAGCGGAGCTGAGTGCGCTTAACGAAGAAGAGCTAGCAGACTTGCGTTTGGAGCTCGACGGCATCAAGGTCAATGGCAAAGACGTGCCGAAACCGGTTCAGAAATGGGCGCAGTGTGGTCTCACTAGGCAAATTCTGGACGTCATTGATAAACTGGGGTATGAGAAGCCTACGACAATTCAAATGCAGGCCATCCCGACCCTCATGTCCGGTCGTGATGTTGTCGGTGTGGCCAAAACTGGCTCTGGCAAGACGGTAGCATTTCTACTCCCCATGTTCCGCCACATCATGGACCAGCCACCGATCAAGGACACCGACGGGCCTGTTGGTCTGATCATGACGCCGACTCGTGAATTGGCCACCCAAATTCACAGAGATTGCAAGCCCTTCCTCAGAAGCATAGGCCTTCGTGCTGTGTGCGCATACGGCGGTGCCCCGGTCCGAGATCAGATAGCCGAGCTCAAGCGAGGTGCCGAGATCATCGTCTGCACGCCAGGGCGAATGATCGACTTGCTCGCGGCGAACCAAGGGCGAGTGACCAATCTGAGACGAGTAACATATGTAGTGCTGGATGAGGCAGATCGCATGTTTGACATGGGTTTCGAACCGCAAGTCATGAAGATCTTTGCAAGCATGCGTCCCGACAAGCAGAGTGTTTTGTTCTCGGCGACAATGCCGCGCATCATTGATTCGCTGACGAAAAAGGTCCTCAAGAGTCCCGTTGAGATTACTGTCGGTGGCCGCAGTGTCGTTGCGAAGGAGATTGAACAGATTGTGGAGGTCCGCGAGGAAAACACCAAGTTTGTGCGAGTCCTCGAGCTCTTGGGCGAACTATATGAGGGAGACGAAGATGCTCGTGCGTTGATCTTCGTCGAAAGACAAGAGAAGGCCGACGACCTCCTCAAAGATCTCATGATGAAGGGCTATCCTTGCATGTCCATTCATGGAGGCAAAGATCAGACCGATCGCGATTCGACCATTTCGGATTTCAAAAAGGGCGTGATACCGCTTCTTATAGCTACGTCTGTCGCTGCGCGTGGATTGGATGTGAAGCAGTTGAAGCTGGTCATCAACTATGACGCGCCTAACCATCTAGAGGACTACGTGCACCGCGCCGGACGAACCGGGCGAGCAGGCAACACAGGCGTGGCAGTCACGTTTATTACGCCAGAGCAAGAGAACTGCGCGCCGGGAATAGCCAAGGCCCTCGAGCAGAGTGAGCAGCCCGTTCCCGAGCGCTTGAACGAGATGAGAAAAGCGCACCGGGAGAAGGTCAAGTCTGGCAAGGCAAAGGACTCGTCTGGATTCGGCGGCAAGGGCCTCGACCGCCTCGACCAGGAGCGAGAGGCAGCTCGTCTCAGAGAGCGGCGTACCCACAAGGCTGAAGGTGAAGAAGAGGACGAGAAGGAAGAGAAGGAAGAGGACAAGCAGAAGGCCGAGAAGGCATTCGATGCCATCAAAGCAGCAGCCTCAAGCGTGCAGCCGCGAGAAAGCGCCAAGGCAGCTGCGGCGACAGCTTCCGGAGAGGGGGCAAAGGGCGGCGATGCTGCTGCTGCTGCTACTGCTGCTGCTGGCGCCACGGACAAGACAAAGGACGCCCTGGACAAGGTCAGCTCCGCCGTCAGCGCCATCAACAGCCGTCTCGGCAAGGCGGGCCAGCTCCGTTCCGGCCAACCCATTGACAACAAGGGCCCCGACGCGGGAGCTTTCCACGCGACGCTCGAGATCAACGACTTCCCGCAAAAGGCCAGATGGGCCGTCACGAACAGGACCAATGTGGCCAAGATCCTGGACTCTACCGGCACGTCTATTACCACCAAGGGCAGCTTCTACCCGGCTGGCAAGGAAGTGCCTCCGAATGCCGACCCCAAGCTGTACATCCTCATCGAAGGCGACACTGAGCTTGCTGTCGGTGCGGCCCTGCAAGAGATGACGAGACTGCTGAGGGAGGGCACCATCGCGGCGGCAGATGCAGAAGGGAGAGCGCCTGCGAGTGGACGTTATACAGTTAGTTAGGGCTGGATCGGACGTCCTTGTTTCCCCACATGCGACAGGGAAAGGGAAGTTGCAGGACAGATACAATGAACATGGTGTATTACCCTGTCTTTGTTATTTATGTCTATTTCATTGTATTTGAGCGTCCTTTCGCATCAGGACGGTAGGGGTTCATGATGAGGAAAGGTCCCCATGCTACAGTAGTGCCCAAATAAAAACTCCATCGTTGGGGGTTCTAGTTTGGCGATGAGCTCGTTTGGGGCCTGTGTAGCTGTGATTGACCAATTCCAGGGCCTCTGCAACGTAGCACAGTGAAGCATCGATGCTCGCAGTGTCCAGAAGGACCCGTAGCCTGTTCCACTAAGGGCACGAAGTTCTTGTTGCTTTCAGGCCTCGATACGATGCTTGGCCAGTGTACGAAGCAGTCACGACCATCGCTGACGATAGTGATATCTCGGCAATTACAGCGGCTGTTTGTGAGTCCTTGTAGACCAATTCCCATATACAGCCCATAGCATTATGCTTAAATAGACTGCCATTGTTAGTGGCCTATCTGACTTCATAAGACACTTTCCTAGGAATCAGGCTATTCCTGTTAAACGGAAGTCCCTGGGGCTTTGGTAAAGTGTCTGCGCAAGCAAGCCACAGCGAGACGTAGGCCACTGATGGCATTAGTATCTATCCAAGGATAATGCAATGCGTCTTTTGATGCTGGTAGCTTGTACTCTCGTTCCCTTTGGGATGGTAGAACTGCCTCCTGTTCTCCTCAGCCCCCGCCAGCCTTTCCAGTACAGCTGTACCGTCGCGAGAAAAAACGCAGCACGGCAATCCATAGGGAGAACCCGCTTCTGAAGGAGAATATATCCAAAGACCCCAGGGCTGTAGAAGAAAATAGAAAAATCGCCCGCGCCTTCCCGTTACGCAGCATGACCCCTCGCCCGCGAAGCACAACGCCACTCAACGACACGTCCTCGAGTCCTCGTTCTGCGCAATCTCCCGCGCCCTCTGCTCCTCCGCGCTCGCGGCCTTGAGGGTCTCGTTGCGCGACTGCCTCTTCTGCGCGGACAGCTGTGTTTGAAGCTTCCCGCCCGCCTTGTTGGCTGCCTTGGCGCGGGCCTGCACGTCCTGTCAGCGAGTGTGCCGTGCTCTCCGGTGTGTATAGTCGACGCACCTCTGCTGCCTCGGCGGCCTTTCTCCGCGCGTCGGCTGCGCTCTCGGCAGGCGCTTCGCCGGAGCCCGCCGCGCCGCCGAGGGTCCTTGGGGGACCGCCGACTTTCCTCCTGGGGTCGGGGACGGTGCGCTGGGGCCGCGGCGCTGAGCTGAGCACGCGGCCTGGTGTTTGGGGTTCTGCGTCTTGTTTGCCGCAGAGGTTGCCCATGGTCGGTTGAGGGGGGAGGCCGCTGGGGGCTAGGGAGGGTTTCGCGGCGGACGCGTCGGAGGTGGTTTTTTTTCTGGTCGTGGGAGCTGTAGGATGCGGCGATAGAAGCGGAGGGGGTTTATGAGTTGGGAAGAGGTGCGGCCATGTCGAGGTTCTGTGTTTGCGGCGGTGCAGGTTGGGGTTTGGAGGAGTGACGTCTCGTGTGGAGGTCTGCCTGGGGAAACTGACGATTGTGCCCCACCTGTTCACACTAGGTTAGGTAGGTGTTTACTAATTAATACACGGTTGTGCGGTGAAAGTGGGAGCATGTTATCCAGAGAGGACTTGGGACGCCGGTTTTATTTTTTATTTTTATTTTTTTTTTCGATTGGGATATCTATCCAGCAAGACGAGTTGGCACTTTGTGGTGCTCCCCAAGTGCATGTATTTCTTGCCAGCCTGGACAGTGGCTCCCTGCAACCCGTCTCGAAAGCACTTACCCGGGAGCTCCGGCTTTCCGGCTAGTATGGATGGGAGGGCGCGCTGTGCAGCCGGGTGGCACCGACAGCCGGAGCCAATGGGCAGCCTCGAAGAGCTACGTGCTCCGCGTGGCTTCCGGCGACGCGGTCCGAGCCTATGAGGCTGCAATTGTAAGTAAACGCAACCAACAGGCACGACCTAGTGTGAAGATTAATGTCCTAGTCATTCTAAACTATTAGCGTCCTTGGGGCTCCCGGCTTCATCTGCGTTGTAGGCGGCAAAACCCGCGACCTATACATCTCTACGTAGCGCGCGGAGGTTCCGCCCTCTGCTCTCGGTTTAATAATCCAGTTGCTGCGCGGTTTATGCACTCATGGTTCGTTGTGCGTTCTGCGACATGCAGTAGAGAATGCGCGCAGGATCCCCCCCACCTCAGACCCACTGGCCCGCTCCCTTTTAGGCAGCCGCCCTCTCTATATTACACACTAGATTTACCTACAAACGTATAGAACTCAAGGAGATAGATAGAAGCTTTAATCGAAGACCCTGTCAAGATGCATGAAATAAGCCGTGTCCCTCTCTTTCTATACGATCAAGCAAGTAACCAATTACCCTCCATCTCTCTTTCAGCCTCTGTAGTAGCTAGAGGCTAGAACAACTTACTGAACTAGTCAATGTGTGCTTTCGAAGAAATAGCAGAACATGCGTTCTCAAGCAGGCCATGGCTCCTTTATACGTGTGTAAATTAATTAATTATATGAATAATCTTAGTGCCTCTCGGGCGTGCCACGTAGGTTTGCGGAGGGTGCTTGCTAAACAATATTGCCTAAGTCGGAAGGTGAGCGGGCCTGCTGCGCGGATAGCAATACTATTACACGGTAGGGAGTACATGGGGTCCAGATAGAGCCATATGCAATCAATCATTCCCATTCGACTACCGATCTGGGTATGGAATTACGCAGGTCGCCCCCAAAAGGAACAACCTATCTGCCTACCTTGGGTAGGTAGGCAGGGTCATGTAACTAGGGTACAAGCCACGTGGCAGACAACTAGGAGGTATAAAATTAAGGCTAATTAATAGTGCTATAAGAATCTCAATTGGTCTAGTAACCCAATCTCAAAAGATCTACTGAATCAAACGAGTATATATTTCAAGCATCTTGTAGCTCGATGAAATATACTTGGAAATTTCCATGATTCTTTCTTTCTGTTGGAATAACTAGCGGAGTGGAGGAACGCGCACTCTGACTGGCTGCAGGATCGGTAGGATGGAAGTCTTTACTGCTCGCTTGTCAGTCGGGCGATGCTCTTCTGACGAGTGAGGGCAATAGGATTCGATCCCTTAGGAGTCTGGTACCGCAGAGGCGATAGAAACTAGCGCACTAGATGTGGAAGAATGGTTGAATTGATGTGTAACTAGCTAGTAGGTAGAGAGGAGGCCGAAGATATACTCTTCCCTTGTATGGTGCCAAGAGGTGGCCAGATTAACCTGGACGTCGCGACTATCAACGGGTGGGTTGAATTAAAGTAGAGCGCGAATATATAGTGCTGTAGAAGCTTCAGTTTCCTAGCTAGCGATGTAATTTTGATCGAAGTCAGGCTTGCGGCCGGTTGTATCACAAGGGCTGAGTGAGTTCGCGATGTTGGTGTTGACGTCCGGGCCACCGCGTGGGTGCCTAAGGTGTGTGTGGAGGAGTGGGCTCGTGCGGAGCGGGGCCCGGACCAACTCTCTACCCGACTGTGCAGCCAATCAGGATGCGCGCTCCCTCCACTGTGCTAGTCATTTCCCAACATTCATGATTCTTGAATCAAGAGGACTTCTGCGAACAGTGTGAGTCCTGGTAGAAAGATGGGCTTTTCTTTCTCGCGCGCAGTTATAAACAGGCGGTATGGTGGGGTCGACGTCTGGTCGCGCGACCACACGTGATGGTCGGCCGTGGGGCGAATCAGCATTACATATTACCCGGCTTCAGCCAATTTCAGGTCCAAGTTGGGGGTATTTTTCTCTGACAGAATGGCAAACGCAGCAGCAGAACGGTGTGAATTTAATGGCATACTATGCCTAAAGTTTCTGCTGAAGTCGCTGCCGAGGCTGTTGTTAAAGCTGTTGACAACAGCCGCTTTGAAATTGCTGCCAAAGCTGCTGCTAAACGTTACTTTCGCAACTACTACTACACACACTGAGCATGTTCTCCGTCAAAACTTTCGTCACCGCTTGCTGAATTAGGTCGTGAAATGCCCCCGCTTATACCTGCCTGACTTGAAGCGGGCCACTCATGGCCATCCGGGTTCTCACCCACCCAGCAGCAGCATTTGTTCAAGCGCAGGCGCACGCACTGCCCAGTCAGAAGTCAGAGGAGTCCGAGACTCTTCAGATTCTATTTCTCTTTCTTGTCGCATTGGCTCGCTTCTTCGTCGCAACTGTCTTGTCCCGGTATGTACCCTTGGTGCCCTCGTCATCCTCACATCCCTCTCGACTTGTCACTTGTCTTCCTTTTTCGTTTTGCCTCTCCTAATTTTCACCCGCCAGGTTACGCTGGCGCATCCTGCGAATCGAGGCTGACTCGCTTACTTCTCGCAGCATTCACAACAGAAAGAACTTTCCCACTCAGACACACGGATAGGTAGTCAACTCATTCTCATCAACCCTGCGTGTCCCAGGGAGCCAGTTGTATTCTTCCCGACAGGCAGGCAGGCAGACAGACAGACAGACAGACAGACAGACAGACAGACAACTTTGCTCCCAAGCACATCCATCACATCTAAAAAAGGCGCGTACATACCTGCTACTGTCACATTCCCTCTCCGCAGAGATCAGGTTCAGGGTCTTACTAGTTAGTTCCTTGCTGTCCTTGCTGTCCTTGCTCGGTTCGGTCCTCACAACTTGTACCATATTAGTCTACCCCTCCTCGAGCATTCATCTTCAATACCCCCATCTCTCTGTCATCACAATGGTGGCCTGATACGTTGCGGTCGGCTTGTTGGAATTTGCCGCTTTCATTCCCTTCGCCTCTTCATACGAACCTGCTTGCATCCGTGGTCCTAACAAGCCTGACCTCTCTCGCCCACCTATCTTGGCGTTTTTGACCATCGGCGTCTTGCGACAAAGGTGCTTATGCTCAACTAAAGCCCATTGATATGATGGACGACCCGAACACGATGTTTGACGGTCAAATTGGATCCAGCAGTCGCAATCGCAGCGATGATGTGAGCCACATACATCTTGACTTTGATGCCTTGCTGTCTGCGGACTACATGAACACTGCCTTCGGCTCTTTCGAACCCTGTACTCACGATGATTCCTGCCTTCACTTTACCCAGCTTCATAAGCCTCAAGAGAAGATCAGTCAGAACTTCACCCAGACGCCACCGCCAACATCGTCCTTGAAAAAATTCGGCCGCACTCAAAAGCAATCAACACGAACAGGTCACAGTAGGAGTAAGAGCCAAGTAGACCCTCCAAGCAACATGGAGCGGTCGTACGACTACTCATGGGATCACTTCTTTGGGAACAATGCCTTGGTCGGCTGCAATTTCCATAACACAGATGAAATGGGGCACTGCCAAGACGACGACTGTGTCTCCATGTCTTGCAGCTCGGCTTGCGAGGGCAGCTGTCCGAGTCAATGTGGGGAGACCAGCCATGCAGGTTGTTGTAATGATGATGCGTGTGAAAACCCTGAAGTTTGTATGGACGAGGACTGTCCCGTGGAAAGTCAGATTTGCACCAACGAGAATTGCGTCGTCGACCCACGCATGCAGCCGCCACAAATATCGGCCTCGTCATCGTTATCAGACGGTGATAAAGCTGCCGCTGCAGCGTTGGCATCTTTCGGGGACAACCAGTGTCATGGCCTTCAAGGCACTTATATGCAACAGCAGCTGTCACAAGCCTCGGCAAGAGATGGAAGCATGAGTTTCATGAACCTCCCCAGCAGCCTGCCTTGCGGTAGCCTATCCATGGACTCATTTCTGTCAAACCTTAATGGAACCCCGAGCTTTCCTAATCAACCGTACCAGATGGCTTTCGAGTACGCTCTGGCCAGCCATATCATGCAATATCATGACCCAGCTCATGGACTTGCTCAACATGGCTCGTGTGTTGCTGACGATCCCGGCCAACTCATCACCAAATGCACGTTACCAAAGTATAATCCCAACGACTTGGCGAATACGGACCCTTTCTTGCCTCAATTACACACTCATGAGTGTGGTTTCCCAATACAGGACCCCAACGAGTTTGCTCAGCATATTTTCCAAGTACACAGACCCAATCTCATGATGCAGGCCCATCAGTATGGATTTTCTGAGCTATCTCACTCTCGCCACAATCAATCTGCCGGCCACAGCCACCATCATAGTGATGAAGCCGACCCCTACTTTACTTGCAACCTTGCAGCAGCAGCAAACTCAAAACACTTCTCGCCGTCGATGTCTCCGTTGACCAATCTTTCTATTGGACCCTCATTAGCAGCAACCCCCGTGCCATTACCTGCACCTTCTCCCCTGGAGTCTGAGCTCTCCCTTACAGATGCTACAAATATGGCACAGACTCTGGGTCCTAGTATTGAGAGCAAATCACAAATCATGGCACAGGGTGATCAGTTTCTTTGCCGTTGGGTTGTGGGACACGGAAATGCCATTTGTGGCCAGATGTTCGGAAATGATGAGCAATTGCAGAAACATTGCAAGCACGATCATTTGAAGCATCTTAAGAAGTTGAACGGTGGATTCAGATGTGGCTGGGTCAACTGCAGTCGTAATACTTGCTTTACGCAAAGAAGCAAAGTCGAGCGTCATTTGCAAGTTCACACAGGATGTAGGCTCATCAATTGCCCTCTCACTGGTTTCGCCCAAGTCTCTGACCTCAAAACAGACAAACCCGTTCAATGCGTAATTTGTGGTGCTGCTCTTTCAGCGAAGCAGGCTCTCGATCAACACATGCGAATACATACGGGTGAAACCCCCTGGGTTTGCAAGTTTCCTGGCTGCGGTTGTGCGTTCAAGCAACAAAGTGCTTTAAGTTAGTTGATGGTCTTTCTCTCTACAGTTTGGGTTGCTAACCTGTTTGAAAGCCATGCATGAACGAACTCATACGGGCCATAAGCCTTTGGAGTGCGAAGTATGCGGCAAACGCTTTAGCGAATCCTCGAACCTCTCCAAACACAGACGAACGCACAACGTCAAGGGCATGCATGCGTGTCAACTCTGTGGGAAAGACTTTCATCGCCTAGACCAGCTACGTCGCCACATGGGCACAAATCACAAAGACCGGCCCGCAGAGGTGGACGCTCTTCTGAGCGAAGCGAAGAGTAAAATCAAGGCCCACAAGGTATCTAAGCTTAAGAAAGCCAAGATCAAGACAAAAGATGGCAAGACCAAAGCAGAGACAGCATTGGATTCGGGCCATGATGACGGCATGGACATGCCTGGAGAGCCAGTACATGCCGTCGCAATGACGGCGTGATCTCATGGTGAGTGAGGTTTTCCAACTTCTCACCCATCTCCTCCTACTGGGTGGGCACGGCGGGGATAGATTTCAGGACGGGTCTCACAACCCCATTGCTCTCCTTGGGACTCGTCATGTAATGTGATCACCCCGTGGTGTAGCACGAAATATCATGGCATTTTCATGGCCAATTTAGTTCACGGTGGGGTGATTATGAGCAGATGGCGTTTTGGGGAGGGAGGACCTTGTGTGATACGCATCCTGTTCGGTATCAGCGTGGATTGTCTTGCTTTCATGGCGGTTTGCATATGGGCACATACATAAGCTCCTTCTCATCATAGTGGTTGCAGACGAAACATATCTGAGGATACCCTTGACTTGATATAATCTGATCACATAAATTGTGGCCGCCACATTGCATATAACAAAGGGCTTCTCTTGTCATTTCAGAGACTTTCCCATTCTTCGCCCTGCTGGTTTGAAGTACACATCCATCCGTAAAGCCGCACCGCACATCACTGGCAGAGACATCTATGGCTGTGTCAATGCTGAAATGTGCCACAATTGGCGTAATAATAAGTCGCGATCATTCTCTAATGAATATACAGCATAGGCAAAAGCACACAAGTATGAAAACGACCTCGTGTTTTAAATTTTTTTGTTGTTCTTTTCAGGGTTCTTGTTGAATCTAGCTAACACCCCATGATGATTGACAACTTACCGGTTGTCATGACCCAGAACGAGGTCCCAAATTCGGGGATCTGAACTTATTTTCCCTCCGTCCCGTGTCAGCCATTCACAAGATTTCAGAAAAACATGGATGGCGTGACGTGCTCAAGGAAGCGCCTTCCTGAAATGTTATATATGGCTCACACGGGACATTATCTAGTTTCACAGCCATAGAATATTTGGTTGAAACTGGCTGTATGGCTGTGAAACTAGATAATGTCCCATTTTCACCCCTCCCATCACTGCTAGTACGTTTTATCCTTGATCTTAGGCCTGTTGAGTAGCGTTCTTGTCAGCATACTATGTATTTATGTTACGTGCCACATTATATGCCTAGAGGGCACGAGGAAGTGTTCTCGAGCAGAGGCCGCCGCAGGACGTCCGGAATGTCAGGGGACAGGTTTGTACGTACCTTGATGGCAAACTTGCGCTGGGGAAAGTGGGTGTTGCGCTTCTTGGTCTTCTCCAGGGCGCGGGCCTTGTCCTCGGGTGACAGTCTTCGGCGGATGGCCCGGGTCTGCTTAGCACGCAGGTCGAGGGGGGCGTACTTCTTGTTCTTGTAGAAGAGGCGCAGCTGGGAGCGTTGCTTGGCGTTGATGACGGTCAGGACGCGAGCGATGGACTTGCGCAGATCGTGGCTGATGTTTATTAGCGGTGTCTTCCCATCGCAGGTCACCTTGATCGTATGATATGGAGGGCCTTGGGGGGATTTCTGTATCTGGGGCGGTGCGAACTGGAGGACGAAGTGTGGTCGTGCTTGCTTCGGATCGGAAGGACGTCAATGCTCACATCTTGTTCAGCTTGCTGCCAGAAGAAGCGACCTTCTGGATGCGCAGCTGGCCGAGCTCGCTCTTGAGCTCGCCGAGCTGCTTCGTCAAATCATCCTTGCTCTTGTCCCAAAGCTGGACGGTCTTAACCTTGGCCGACGACTATATCTCACGTTAGTGTATTCTGTTCTTGTTCTTCTCGCGCCCCCCATTTTTTTTTGGTTTAGAAATTCAATCCCATGGCCTTCATTGGATGACGAGAGTTGTTTTGACGACAGTTTTCAGGACGGTTGATATCGATGGAGGACACAGTCAGGAAGATACGCCCACATTAGTCGATAAATATGGTCGTAGAAGTACAATTCAGCCTTCCCATCGATTTTCGCGCTCCCTCTCTTCACAGTTCGCTGTCTCGTTCAGAGGTATTTGACCTGGGTTCATCGCTCCATCGACACCGAAACCGCCGATAGAAAATGCTGTTCGCCGGAAGAAAAAAGAGACAAATCTTTGTTCTCGAGAAGGAACAAGGGGACAGATAACTTCTACTCACCATCTTGATGGTCTTCGATGGGGGTGATTTGCGAAGTGTGTCGACGGTGTGCGTAGAGTAAGAAAGTCAGCCTGCGACCGTGACCTCGTCCTATGGTCGCGATGGATCGGTATGGGCTCCGAGAATTTTGGTCAGTTTTTGCCGAGACGGTGAAAAATTGCCCTAGGGTTTCTGGTTGTGCGCACTAGCAAAGGAGGGAACAGTGGATTTTTCATTGGCTAGCCGTTGGAGCATCGGTGGGGACCCAAGTCTTCTCTGGAGAAATGTAACTCCAGATTTCTCACGTGAACAATCTCGTGCTGTGTGCCTTAGGTACGTTCGAAGGTGGGTCAATTGATTCTCGACTTAGGCGGTGAGAAGGGTCGGGGTATTCTGCCGCCCGCCCCCCTTCTGTGACGAAAGCGATGCCTGTAGTATCCATCAGTCGGCTTGGCCACGACAACGTCTTCTAGCTTTTCAACATGGCCGCACCATCCGCAACTTCAGGCTGGACTCAGCTCAGGCAGCAGGCCAGAACATTAGAGAGTCAAGTGAGCAGTTCCTGCACTTCAGATTTGATGAAGAACCATACTGTGGCAACGCAGCGAAATGAAATGGCTGACCGGACTAGACGGAGAGCTTGTTCCATACCTATTCCCAGTTCTCCTCCGCCGCCAAAATCCCTTCCAAACCGACGGAAGAAGAGCGCACCACCGAAGCCAAGATTGAGGAACTTCTAGAAAAGGTATCGTCGCAATGCCAGAACCCTTGCATGCCACCCGTCATCGCTTCCAAAGCTGTCTAACGCGCGCGCGCCGCTGTGCAGCGAGACTCTACCATTTCTCAACTCGCCCGCCTCCTCGATTCCGAAAAAACACTTACTTCGTCGGCTCTGAAACAGAACAACCTTTCTCTCCTTCGTGAAAAACTCTCTGCGCACAGACGCGATCTCAACCGGCTGCGCAGTACGCTGCAACAAGCTCGCGACAGGGCGAATCTGTTGACCAATGTCCGGTCGGACATTGACGAATATCGCGCAAACAACCCCGAGGCCCAGGAGGCGGACTACATGCTGAATGAGCGGAACCGAATCGACAACAGCCACAACATGGCAGACAGTGTGCTGAGCCAGGCCTACGCCGTGAACGATAGCTTCATCCTGCAGAGAGAGACGCTGGCAAGCATTAATAGGAGGATCACCGTGGCTGCGAGCAAGGTTCCCGGGATTAATACGCTGATTAACAGAATATCGGCGAGGAAGAGGAGAGACGGCATTATCATGGGTGGCTTCATTGCGTTTTGCTTCCTCGTGTTCTTCTGGTTCTCGTAATTATGGCATCGGGCTTTTTCTGCTTGAGTTCGGTTTTGGTGTCTTTCTGAGGCGAGGGGATGTTCAATTCTTTCCCCTCTGCCGATAATTCGCATGGTAGGCGGGCGTTTAGAGGGTAGGACTTGGAAGGGTATCAACGGGTGCGGTTTCTCTATATTGTTCTAGTGTACAGGGTAATGGCGACCATCTTTTCTTTCTGCAACGAACCCCCTAAAAGTCACGATCGTTTCTATACATGGATGCCCAGTTGTCTATGAACTGCGCATCATGGTCGGTTGATACTGTTCATTGTGTTAAATGTTTCGCTTGTCAAGATGGGGCTTCCCCGGCAACTGTTCCCTCGCCGAGGCTGGCCGTGCGGCATCTTTCTTGATCTCCTCCACCAACCTTGCCAGCCCCTTTGCCAAACTGGCATTCTCCTCCGGGTGACTCGGTCCACTTCCAGCCCATCGAATGCGGCAGTGATGATCAACCAGGTACGTGTAGCCAACTTTGGTGTTCAGGAAACCGATCGATTCTCGAATATCATCTGTGATACCTCTTTGCACAAGGAAGTACTTGTCCCAATCCTTTTCAGCAAATCGCTTCCGCAACGACCCGCGGAACAGCTTGACCAGCCACGCTTTGCCTTTGTTGTCCTCGTAATTGATATTGACCATCTGCGCGACGTCTCCATTATTCGCTAGAACGTCGTCCAAGGCTGGATTCGCCTCTTTGGAAACAAACGTCGCAACTTGCTGCTCAGCCCACTGACTACTAAAGATGGTCACGACAGAGGCCTTGCCCGTCAAGAGAGGAGTCGTGTTACGAGGCTCCTTGTCCGCCTTGACGAGCGTCTGGCCATACAAGTTGGGGAAGAAGAGAGAAAGCTCGGCTTTAAATAGTCGTGGGGGTGCGATGAAGGACTTGCCCTCGTGAAACTGCAGGTTGCCCCAGTCTCGGAAGTAAGGTCGCGATATCTTTGCCGTTCTAAGTTGAGGTGAGAGACGTTAGTCATTCGTGTTTGATCATGCCTTTTCTTTTTCTTTTTGTGGCAGTCTGGCCTTGTCAAGACGGAGGGCTAAAGCGGCTCGTACAATTCTTTCCTCCTCGCGATGTGCTTTTCGTAATTTCCAAAATCCTCTTTTCGCTGCCGTAGTGATCGGTTATCGATGCCCGTGTTTTCGCCCGCTCTTGGGGGAAGAGGCATGCCAATTGGTCGGGGCAATAGCTTGGGTACGAAAGTGTCGTCTGCACGCTTGCCGTAGCTGCGGGGTGCTTCGATTGGCGTCCCGGCGATCTGGCTTTTGGGGTCCATGGACGTGCCTGACGCTGGAGGCTGATTGCGGCCGCGCAGGGCAGTTGCATTGAAGTTTCGGCGGCATTGGCAGGAGCATGTTGCTAATGCTGAGGATGGAGCTCGTCGCGAGGTCAGGCGGACGATGGCCAGACCGAGTTTGCGCGACGACATGGCCAGTTTTCGATGGCACGTTCTGTCCCTGTGCGCGGTGGGCGAACAAGTGCTTGGTAATCCCTTGGAGCTGAGCGAGTTGCAGCTTGGTTCCTCATCTGATGCTACGTAAAGTTTTGGCGGACAGAGAGAGCATGGGTTGTAACATTCCTTGTACGGACGGAGTACGTACTGGCGCCAGCCTTCAACGGCAGGCGGTCTGGCGGCAGTTACACCCCGCTAGACTCGGCTATTCACGGCCACTGACGCCCACCAGCAATGCCGACTGAAGCCGTGTTACTCGGCCTTGCAGCCGACGATGTGTTTCTCACAAAACCACCTGCGGACTCTTGTTCTTCCCTCCCACGTCTAGTTTCCGTTCTGTCTCAGGTTCATTGTGCAAACTTGAAGTTGGTGACTCTCGTTACCAACCGACTCATTAGATATAACAGGCCCCAATTGCACGGCAATCAACAATGTTTTTACAGCGCGGTTCCAGAGTGCTGCGGCGCCAGCTGCGGACCTCCAAGGTCATGGGCCAGATGGCCGTCGGCAGAACCTCCGTGACGGGGCCCACGACACCAAGGTGGTTTTCGGAGTCGAGGAAATTATGTGCCGTGAAGCCTGTGTTATTAGCGGATATTGGCGAAGGTACGTCTTTTGTTCGTGCACAGTACTGGTGTCATGCCCATATGTCGTCCCACGTCAAGGGAGGGCAAGTGATGGCCTCGTACACGAAAAATACTCGTGCCTTGTATATAACTAACTTTAATCTTACTCGTTCGAAAATACAGGTATAGTGGAGTGTGAAGTCATTCAGTGGTTCGTCGAACCCGGCGCTCGCGTCGAGGAATTCTCCCCTCTCTGCGAGGTGCAGAGCGACAAGGCGTCTGTGGAAATCACCAGCCGCTTCACTGGGACTGTCAAGAGGCTGTACTATGATGCGGGAGAGATGGCCAAGGTCGGCAGGCCATTCGTCGACATCGACATCGAAGGAAATGCTGAGCCTGAAGCTTCGGCGCCAAGCCAGCAGCAAGCGCCCGCGTCGACTCCTTCAACGCCATCTTCATCATCCGCAGAACCCCAGAACACTACTAGTCCTCCCCCTTGGAGTGGTTGCAGCAACACATCCGTTGCTGCTGATGCTCCGCCCACCTCGAAATCCAAAGGCAAGATGGCATCGCTGGCTACACCTGCTGTGCGACACCTCTCCAAGGAATTTAACATCGACATCAACGACATTGATGGCACAGGCAAGGACGGCAGGGTCCTGAAGGAGGACATCTACAAGTTTATCAAGACTAGAGACGAAGGCGGCGATGCCAACGCCAAGGGCACATCGCCGACTTCATCAACGGTGCCGCTGCCCTCTGGATCACCTGGCGTCCAGATAGAGACAAAGACACCACTCTCGCATACCCAGCAGATGATGTTCAAGAGCATGACGCGGTCTCTCAACATCCCTCACTTCTTGTACACTGACGAGATAAACTTCACTGAGCTGTCTGCCCTCCGCACTCGTCTGAACAAGGTTCTCTCACAAACAGTAGTGCAGGATGGCCAGCCCGAGAAGCTCTCCTACCTCCCTTTCATCATTAAAGCCGTCTCCATGGCTCTCTACCAGTTCCCCATCCTCAATTCCCGCGTCGAAATTGATCCCTCCAACAACAAGCCTCATGTCATCATGCGGTCTCAGCACAATATCGGTGTGGCAATGGACACACCACAGGGTCTCCTCGTGCCCGTCATCAAGGACGTTGGGTCGCGCAACATCGTCTCCATCGCTGCAGAGCTAATCCGCCTCCAAAAGCTGGCACATCAAGGCCAATTATCCCCCAACGACATGAGCGGTGGAACAATTACCGTGTCCAACATTGGCAATATTGGCGGCACGTACCTAAGCCCCGTCATTGTAGAAAAGGAGGTGTCCATTTTGGGAATAGGTAGGATGAGGACCGTGCCTGCATTTGATGAGAACGACAAGGTGGTGAAGAGGCACGTTACGAACTTTAGCTGGAGCGCTGATCACAGGATCGTGGACGGCGCGACGATGGCACGGGCCGCGGAGGTAGTACGAAGAGTTGTGGAGGAGCCAGATATCATGGTCATGCATCTGAGATAATTGTAGCAAGAAGTCCAGACAAAGAAATTAACAAAATCGGCACACAAAATTGGACGTCGTGACACCCCGCCTGCATCGATCACATGGTTTCGAAAGATATATGTCACTCGATGACTCGGTGACTCGAAACTCTTTTGAAGGCGACAAGAGACTAACTGAGGCAGAGAACGTACCTGTCATGACAGTACGGGAGCATAAAATGCTCAACACCAAGCCTACCCAGGCCCCTCAACGGAGCGAACTGGAGACGTTCATTCCCCCAGCGTGACAAATCGGAATGTAGTCAGAAACACCGAGCAAAGGCTGCATGCATCGTGGGCGTCAAAAAAACCAGACTGCTCTTTGTTCAACACGCATTGCACGCCGTGTGGGTAGTATTATCAGTCAGCGCAAGATTGCATCCCGCTCTGCTGCGGATGTCACCAACCTCCACGGGCTGCCCCTTCGCCATCCTCCTGCAGCTTGGCATGCCACCCCTGCGACACAAACGTGATCTGTCGTATCAGTTGCTTGGTTCCATGCATTCTGCAAGGTGAGGCATCTATCGACCGGTCTGGAGGAGACGGGACCATCTGCCCGCCGATAAAAATCTGAGGAGAGAAAAGGGGAAGCAGGATGACCTGTTCTCCTTGGACGCGACCAGACAGATATGCATGCGACGCTGGGCATGAGACACTTTTCCCAACAAGAAAAACAAACGTATAGTTCGGCATGCATGCGCCATACATGGTCCGCCGAAACTGCATACACGTGCTAGCTTTGCGCATGCAGTCATCCATCCGTCTTTCGTGACTTGACAAGTGAATTTCCAGTTGTTGTTCAGACTAAGCCGAGGCCATGTCTCACGTCGGGATCACGCATGCCCGACTGGGCAGTTCATGAAGTGAGAGAGCTCTGCAAGTGGGGGACTGATACACGTAAGATATGTTCTCATTCATGTGCGTTGTGCATCTTGCTTGTTCGCTCTATACTCGGAAACGTCCCGTGCAGAGGAAACCATAGGCAGCTAGAGAGCGGCGTGGTTACACTCTCAGTCTGTCTCTCTGTGCCCTACTCTATCCCCATCATATCTAGCCGGGCTTGCGTCGAAATCATCACTCAGGCTGACGGTCCTTGCAGACTTTTGTCTTTGCAAAAATAAATATTCAAGCCATCCATCTATTGCTGTGAATTTCTCCCAAGACACAGAAGCTGTCGAGTTGCCGATCAACGTTCAGTATTTCAAAAGGACATGGACGATTCATCATATCCATCAACGCCACATGCTCCTAAATCAAATACCCAAAAAAACGGGAGAAAACAAACGCTGGATGGAGAATCCTAGAGAGGAAGAAGGAGAGCATAAATGGCCATATAACCACGTGATCGAGTATCTGCGCCCAGTGATGTCGCTTAGCTGGAAAGGAACTAAACGATGCTGGCCGTCTATGTTTACCTATTTTCGCTGCCACCTTCCCGATTCCTAGTCGGCCCTAATTCAGGTACTGGCTGCAAGCACAGAATTCACTTTGTTCAAAGCGTCTTCCTTAACTTTGTCAACGTTCTGACTGGCGTCAATGGTGATGACGTCAACTTCGTGCTCCATGGGGCGCTCAAGGATGTCGAACTGGCTTTTGACCATATTCGCACCCATGTAATGTCCCTTTCGTTCAGCAACGCGCTTCAGAAGCACTTCTTGGGGAGCATGGAGAAATATGAAATGGACCACGATGGTTCGGTCGTAGTACGCGGCAACTCGGATGACATCCCTGTACTTCATTTTGAGAGCAGAACAAGTCACAACAACGCTGTTTGCACCATTATTGATGCAACTACTGGATTGCTTGCGCAATTCTGTGAGCCAATCCCAGCGATCCGCATCAGTAAGCGGAATGCCAGCACTCATCTTGTCAATGTTGGCTTGAGGATGGTACTGTTGATTAGTGTCAGCCAAAAGTGACGAACGAGTACGAGGCATCCAAAAGGGCGTGGATGGATTGGAACATACCAAATCACCCTCGATGTATGGGACATTGAGAGTCCTGGCCAGGTGCTCGGCCACAGTCGATTTGCCGCATCCTGCAGGGCCCGTAACCAACCAAAGATGATGCTGACGCTTAGCTTCGGCTTGGTCCTTTATGGCAACAGCACCAGGAGCTGATGACGACGTCATGGGCTTTGCGTCAGTCGGGGGCAATGGGACCGGGGCACTCTTTTCTTGACGGTTGGACAGTGCGTTATTGCAGGTCAACATAATGTGTTGGGAAAAATCAACGATTTTTGCCTATGTCCAAGTTTTCGAGGTTGCAAATTCCAAAAAATTCTCAGTATGGGGTTGGTGCAAATAAATAAAAGGCGTAGCCGTATGTATGCGAGAAGGGATGACAGAATCGCCGGCGTAGAGTATAATGATGTTATTATGTTGCCACCAAGTATATCTGTGTAAAGATCAGAGAGTTACTAAGGGGCTGAAATGATATAGCAGAAGCTTCAAGACTTACTTCTGCTGTCTCAGGACGGCGACGGATAAGATTCGTGTGGCGAGAGTCCCCTAGTCCAAAGATGGAAGGTACTGACTGGCGCTGCAGTTTTGATCAAGATGTAAACGGCAAGTGCAAGCGAGGCACAATTTGGTAAGACAGCTGGAAGAAGCTAAGTCGTGACTGAAGACACAGAATCAAAGGAAAAGGAGAAGGAAAAGGAGTGTTGGAGAACCGGGATGGAACCAGGTAGAGCGCGAGGCCTACTTTAATAAAGCTGGCACTGGCACTGGGGCACAAGATTCCCAAGAGCGCCAAACTATGAGAAAGACGACACCGGCAAGATCGCCATTGAACCCGGTACCCTAGCCCCCAAGGGGTGGTCAATTTAGTCGGCCCCTCGCGGCCGTCGCGGCCCTTGGGCGATGTTGGTGTTGAGGGTCGAATTAAATTGACCCCCGCGTTACCCCACAACACAACCCTCTTTGTTCGACCTCGAGTGACCTTTGCTCGCCAGACGAATCGAGAGTCCATGGATTACTCTCCTCTGGGACCAGGATAATCACTAGTACTTGTATTTCATTGTAACCTAGTAATGTAGAAGAAGTACCTCTGAATCAACTTGTCTGGCGAGTCTATGCCCTTGGCAGTGCTCAGGCAAGTCGCGAAAAAGGTATGTGTCCAAGCAACCTTATCTTTCTGATGTACGGAGTACAAAGTGGCACTTTGGAAATATCGCATCTTCAGCGCGTTTCTGTGTAGACGAAGGTGTGGGTCCGCGTCTTGCCTGAGGCCTCAGCACTTAGGTCTTGTCGGTAACCGGTTGAGGCAGCTCGGCACCAAGGAGATGTCTGTCCTGTCATAAGAATGATGAATATATGATATTATACAAAACACGTACATATGTGCCACAGCCACACATGCACTCACTGACTAGTAGGCAGGTAACTAGAACCCGGTGGCCTGGGCTCCCGGAAGCGCTTCCGATATGTGCCAGCTGATCTCATTTCATTGACGCAGAGTGTTGCTTGCAAATAATATTCACTCGGGCGCCTGAAAATTGCCATCCGGGCGAGTGCCCCCACTTTGAGCCCACTGTTTTTACCAGCTGCCCCTTGAATACACTTCAAAACGTGTCTCTCTGTCTTGTGTACTTGAATTCTGATTTGGACCGGTGTGCAAGAAGAAGCCATCCGCGCATCAACATGTTTTACAGTACGCAGCTTCTCTTTGGTGTGGAGCGGACGTCTACTGGAGGGTGAATTTTTCCTTTTGGGAAGAGTTTGCGAGTCGTATGCTCAGGAGGACAGAATCGACACAGCTGGTGCCTTGTTTGATTGTTCAAGATCGTCTCTCCGACCCGGCATCATTAGGACGAGCAATGCCCCCCAGCGGCTGAATAGCCGCTCTCCAATTTCGACTAGCTGGACCATGACCAATGACGTATCTCTTGTGGCATGCTAGCTCATAATTCGCTTGCTGTCTGGTGGCTGAAGTGGGCGGGAGATGTTTTTGCAAAAGGAAAATGCTGCTGGCACCCTGTTGGCACCTCTAACCAAACACCGGCGATGGCGGAGGTGGGGGTGAATGGTGATTGGTGAATGGTGAATGGTGAATGGTGAATGGTGAATGAATGGTTGGGACTAGTCTCGATGCGGTAGCCACATTTCATTTTTGTACTCATCCCGCATCTGTACGGATCGCCTCTGCATAATTCCAGGATTATTACATTATAAACACGCATGCAGTACTTTTCGAACAGTGAGACGTCAACATTGTTTCATGCTCTGATTATCTGGTCTCTCCCTTACACCAGCGAAAAAAAAGAAGTGGATCGACACGAAAGTGCAGCCTTACGGACTCTAAGCAGATACTGCTCTGAGTGAACAACCCGAGACTCAGACACCAGCATACTTCACTTCCACCAACACTCGCACTCGCCTCAGTAAGCAAGGGCATTTTTGACAAAACTCAAATCATATTTGAGCCACATGTCATCGTACAAATCGAAATGATATCTGCCTTTGCAACGAACAACTCTTTTGACCCTCTTTGCTGCGTCCACAGCTGCTCTCCTGCAATGCAATGCTCCGGCCTCCAACCAGCAACCACCTGCTACAGCCGTGGCGAAATCTGGCCCATCATTCAATGCCCTGGGCAATGTCAACGTTCAGGTCCGTCATGTCCAGCCGCACCTTGGACACAAGACGATGTGTCTGCGGTCATTTGAGACGCGTCGTTTTCGATCATGCGTGGTGCCTCAGCCCTCGAGCAAAGCATTTCATTATTCCCTAGTATCTTTGAGCGTGGCAACGATAATATCAGAACGATTCCGCGTCGGGCTCGTACACACCGCTATGTGCGTCATCCCACCGGCAAAGGCAACATTGCGCCACGGTGCTCGGTTGCCTACCTAGGTAGGTGACCGCAACTCACTGCAGCCTTGTTGTCCTCGATGCGTCGTTGGGCATCTTCGAGGCCGCGGGGCTCTGCCGGAACTTCCTCCCTGATACCCGGCGTCGCAGCGAAATGTCAAGTCCGGCATTAGAAAGTGTAAACTGACTACTTGCTGCGGCGGCACCTTTTTCGACCGGTAGATGCCTCCACGGAGGGCAAAACGGTCCATTGCAAAAAAGCTGGAGAGGAACTGACACATTATTTCCATCCAAGAGCGGCTCTGGGCTGAAGCGTCAGGTGAGACTCATGGTAAGAAAACATTTCCGCTTCGTGATGATGCGTATTCGCAGAGCGTCTGTAGGTCCATTGTGCGAGGTTCTAGTGCAAAATACAAACGCCGTCATTGTCACACTGTCGAAAAAAGCAATACACATATATAAAAAGCTCTGCGGCTGCCGGATACGATGCAAGGCCACATACCCGCCTATTTGTGTCACCTCGCTTATTTGTCCAAATTTGGATGGGGCGACAAAATTCTGGCACGACGCTCTGATGTGGTGTTTTTCAAGACCTAGATGTACCTGGAGAAATGCAGCATTGCGTGCCAACCCGGACTCTGGCGGCAGTGTCTAGTTCATTATTGAATGAAACAGCTGAGCATTTTCACTGGGATATTATCAAGAGGTCTATGACTACGACTCACCCGTCCGAGCTTCACAAGCATGTGAGTGTCTTTAGATTATAGGTGGCGCACGATGATTTTTGGGCTTGACTGAATTTGGACAAGGTGATTCCCAGAGTTAGAAGAAACCCCCCCGTAAAGCAATATCATCTTGGCAAGTCGGCATGGCAAGCTCGAGAGCGAGGCCATTCTGGAAGCCCATGGTACGCATCAAATCTTCCCTCAGCGATCCCTCTCGGACGAAGGCTTGAGATACCAAACAAAATACCGTACATACAAACACCATGATCAAGCTTGTGGAATCAAGGTTCGTGGCTGGGGGCCGGCAGCGCGCCCGCAAAGGCTATCTCGCAATAGCCTCACATATTTGCATAGAAGCTAACTATTTACATTAGAGCTACGTATTACGCATAAATGTCTTACGCTAAAAAACCTAAATGCTTTACATGCAATTTATATAAATAAGCCCTGTACTTTTTAGCATTTTATTATCCCTCTTCTTTCTCTATACATCTCTTAAACCCTTCCAACATCAAGCCCTCCCTGAATTCTGTAAGACCTCCCTTCTGCTCAGCCTCCTAAAGCGCTGCAGTTTTGCTGACACAGACTATAGCAGATACATTACCAACAACCTATACCGCGTACCCGACCACACAGCACTATTAACTCGCTGAACAGAACATCAACAACTGCTGGTGCAAGTAAGTTGCCTGTTGCAACCCTTAACAATTCAAGCTGCTAGGACCTAGTAGCCAAAAGAGACTACTTAGCCAACGTGCTCATGGAAGAAAACACAAAGAGACACAGAGAAAAAGAGTGTAAGTAAAGGAACAGCGAAGAAAAATACCAAGGATTCTGTAGCTAAATAACACACTCTGTTCTGGCTCAAAAAACAGATTGTGTTATTTAGCTACAGAATCCTTGGTATTTTTTTTTTTTTTACTGTTCCTTTACTTTCACTCTTTTTCTCTGTGTCTCTTTGGATTTTCTTCCCATTAGCACGCCTGCTGGTGTCCAGCAGCAAGAGATGAGAACACGGGTATCGACATTCACGGGAAGTTCCAATGCAACGCATCCGCATTACATGGCTGGAGTGTGACGATAGCCCCGCCGCGGGGTACGAGGGGTACGACAGCCGTGCCGTGCGTGGGCCCCGAAGGGCGGCAGTGGGGGTGACTTGGGCCATGGTTGTGTTTCTTTGGAGACTATCGAAAGTAAATGATCTGTTGAGAGAAAGAGCGAGAGTCCGTTCTGTATGGGAAACGAATCGGGCGGGTATGGGAAAAGTTTCAGTTGCCAGGGGTCTGCATGTTGATATGTGTAACTGATAGTGATTGAATTGCCTGACAGGTACGCATTCGCCAAGAGATGGCACTGAGTGCCCTATTTATATGTATGTACATGCTGCAGTGTACCCACGACGCTGCACGAGGGGCGCGAGAGCAAAATGTGAGTCAGAGGAACCGGTTAAGCCCCGTGCTCGGCCTGAATCGGCAAGTCAACGAGGAAGGAGCTCCAGACAGCCCACTGCCAAAGTGCCCTAACTATTATTATGTGTGGTCCAGCTGCGCCCAGCTGCGCCCCGCGCCCTGCGTGCTGTTAGCGTGGAGCCTCCCTCGCCTCTGGAAGCCGCAAGTCGTCAGTGCTAGCCAGTAGCGTCAAGACCTGAGGCAGGTGCAGGCACTTTTGCTGCCACGAGAAAGCGCATTTTTGCAGGTCGAGATGTCAATGTGGCCGGCCAATCGAGCATTCGCATTCGCCCTTTCGGCAGCAGAGGGGAAGCACCAGACCAGACCAGACCAGACCAGACCCGTGTACACCGGCCCATGTTTGACTTTTCTTATAAGCCGCCGGCGCCATCTGTCTCGGACTCATGTCCCTCACGTCCTTTGCCGTCATTCGGAGATTGCCGTCCTTGCGATCCCTCGTCTCCAAGTCCGTACAGACCTCTCGTCAATCCTCACTTGTCTGCGCTCCTCTTTTTGTCCGATCCCCTCCGTCCTTCACCCCACAGAGATTCTCTTCCACCATGGATCCTGCGGATTTGAAGCATTTTCTCGCCGACCAGCCGCCTTCTGTCGTGAGATTGGAGATTGAGAAGCATTTTGAGGCACTCAATGACAAGCAGAAACGTTATGCCCACTTTATCAGCAAGTAAGTCAATGGCACGAATTACAAGCATCGCAGTGGCCATATCGCTGACCGTGTCATGCAGAGCTTGCTTTGCTGGTACGAGGATCGTCCTGAGACAGATCTCCCCTGAATCTGAGCCCATCTATGACTTGATCCTCACCCTACACAAGGACTGCAATGGCGACTGGCAGGGCTTGGCCAAGAAGGCCGAGGTCGAAGATTCAGAGCTCACAAGCTTCCTAGAGTATGCTGCTATGTTCTTAGGCAACAATGGAAACTACAAAAGCTTTGGCGACTCCAAATTTCTGCCCAGATGCAAAGAGGCGTCTGTTGCTGCCCTCGCTGCCACCTCACCGGAGGCTGCCAAGTTCTATAAGGCAACAAACGGCGCCATCTTTAGTCACGACAAGCCTGGCTTGTTACATTTCGGTTTCACCGATGCTGGGCACATGACTACCTATTACCCTAATTCTCCCTCTATTACGAAGGACGAGATCGAAAGCGTTTCTGCATGGATGGAGAGCAAACGTCTCCTGCCTGAGAACAACAGATTACGTAAGAACGCAGATGGGTCTTTCGATATTCTCATTGCCTCAGCCGTGACTAGCTTACCGGCCCAGGGTGGTGATATTGGCAAGGAAACCGAATTCATTGTCGAGGATGGGGCTCTGAAAGGCAAGTCTATTCGACTCATATATGGAGACCACGCCAAGGAGATGAAGGTTGCAGCAGATTATCTGAAGCAAGCGGCTGAAAATGCTGAAAATGATATCCAGAAGTCGATGCATACCAACTACAGCAACTCCTTCGAGACTGGCTCTCTCGAGGCGTACAAGAATTCCCAGAGGGATTGGATCAAGGACAAGGGTCCTATGGTGGAGTGCAACATTGGATTTGTTGAAACATACCGTGATCCCGCTGGAATCCGTGGCGAATGGGAAGGGTTTGCCTCCATGGTCAATCTGGAGCGCACCCGTGCCTTTGGAGAGCTGGTCACTGCTGCTCCAACGCTCATTCCCCTCCTTCCTTGGGGCCAGGATTTTGAGAAGGATAAATTTCTCTCTCCTGACTTTACATCTCTAGAGGTCATGACCTTTGCCGGCTCTGGCATTCCTGCTGGTATCAATATTCCCAACTATGATGACATTCGCCAGAACGAAGGTTTTAAGAATGTTTCCCTAGGTAATGTACTGAGCGCTAAGGCGCCAAACGAGAAAATACCTTTCATCCGCGATGAGGACCTGGAGATTTTCAAGAAATTCCGTGACGACGCCTTTGAGGTCCAAGTTGGACTCCATGAACTGACTGGTGAGTAATATATTCATTTGAGCCTTTGAAAAAAGTCTGAAGCTAAGCTTGCCGTTCAAGGTCACGGCTGCGGAAAACTACTACAGGAAACATCTCCTGGCGTGTTCAACTTTGACAAGGGGCACCCTCCTATCAGCCCCGTCACGGCAAAACCTATTACGACGTGGTACAAGCCCGGTCAGACCTGGGGCTCGGTTTTTGGCAGCATCGCTGCTTCGTATGAGGAGTGTCGCGCTGAACTTGTTGCTATGCACCTTTCTTGCGAATTCCCTGTGCTCAAAATTTTTGGTTTCGGAGACGGGAGCCTCGATATGGATGGCGAAGCTGGCGACATTTTATATGCTTCCTACCTGTCCATGGCTCGTGCTGGTCTTGCCGCCGTTGAACTTTGGGATCCCAAGAGTCAAAAATGGGGACAGGCTCACAGCCAAGCTCGCTTCTCGATTCTCAAATGCTTCTTGCAAGCCGGCGATGATTTCTGCAAGCTTCATTACACCAAGGATGATCTATCTGACCTGACCATCCACTTGGACAGATCCAAGATTCTCACTTCTGGCCGTAAGGCTGTTGCTGATTATCTTCAAAAATTACATATCTACAAGGCTACCGCTGACGTAGAGAGTGGTATCAAGTTCTATACAGAGATGACTCACGTAGATCCTGACTTCTGGGGGAATAAGGTCCGCAAGATTGTCCTAGATAAGAAGCAACCGCGCAAGGTATTTGTTCAAGCGAATACAACTCTGGACGAAGCTACAGGCAAGGTGTCCATTAAGCACTACGAGCCGAGCCTTGTGGGCATCATCCAGAGTTGGGTCGACAGAGACCTATGAAGGGTGACAAATAGTAAACATAAAATGAAATTTGGGACAAGTGGCGTCGTGCATGAGAGGAAACGATCAAAATACATACATCATGTCAATATTTGTCACGGTAGATTAGAATAGAATGCCCTTTTTTCTGGCAAGCTGCTGTATAGAAAAGACCGATTTAGAAAGTCAACGAAGAAACGAGCGCCACGCGGCTACTGCTCATAATCATTACGAGGTCGGAGGGCACAGAGCGTTTGCTTGAAATTATGACAAATTCCAAACACTAGTAGATTCTGTGATTTAACCATCACGGAGGCTCATCAGAGACACAACCATCGGCGAACTTGGTGCACATAAACCCGTGAGAATTTTTGACTGTAAAAACCTAATTACAGACGCCAAGATGGTGACCGATGCTCAACTTCCAAACGCAACAGGCCAAACCAGCCCTAATAAAAGTTGCAAGGCTGGTTTGGCCAACTACATTTGCAGAAAACCCTCCTCCCTTTAATATTCCCCCAACCCAAATTTCAACACTAGATAGCTCGTTTTCGCACCTGTTCAGATAGAACATGGTGGTACTCACGCAGAGCTTTGTTATCGCCGCCTCACAGCTGTATGAACGTTCCCCTTTCGGTCATCAAGCCGAGAAAGCGCGTAACCTCAAGCCTTCCCTCCTCCCCATTTCGTTGATTCTCGTACATGTGAAGTAACCCCCCCTCTTCTCCCTGATCGACGTATTCCTCGATGGATCTTGTTGGTTTTCAAGCATCCAACGGGGAGACAGTTTTTGTGTACTTTGTAGAGCCGAGAGAAAAAGTGAATTGCGCTGTGTCACATTTACCAGGCCATCTCGTGGGGCTTATCTCCCTTTCGCAAGCTGAAGGAGGAGCCGAGGTAGCTGGCCAGCATATCGACCTTCTTGATATTAGCGATCAAGGCCTTGTCGATGGCCTTCTGGTCAGCAGCGCGACTGCTGTTGATCTTCTTCTTCTGTTTCACCACAAAACCTGGATCAGTGACATGTTTGACACTTGGATTCACGTGGAAAGAAAATGTACCTCAGCCTTTTCTCCTTGCTTGAAGAAAGCTTCCTCGCCGGCCTTCTCGTTGGCCTTTTCAGCGGTGAAATACTTGGGCTGAGCAATCTCCTCGATCTTCTTTGAGTCAAGACCGGAAACATCGACTTTGAGGGAGGTGGCGATGACGTATCGGGAGTTGACTCGTCGCAGAGGAACACCGTTGACCTTGAAGGGGCCGGTGATGAGGAGAACACCCTGGTCGAGGGCTTTGAGGAGGATGACACGCTTGCCGCGGAAGCGGCCGGCCAGGAGGATTAGCACGGTGCCGGGCTGCAGGGATTGACGGGGAGTCCAGGAGCGAATGGCCTTGCGGACCTGTGGTGTTGGAAAATTCAAAGTTAGCTTATCTGCTTCTGTCGCTTTTCAGAAGCTGATTCGTGTTGCTTGTCACAAGTCCAGATGCTCTCTGCCCTGATTGTAGGTTGTCATCGCTTGCGGGGGGTCTTCGACTTTTGCTGAATCGATTCTCGCCGATTGGTTGTGCCATTCCTTCAACGAGAAATGCTTCTCGGCCATAGAATTTGGGATCAATTGATCCTGCCATGATCTTAGGTGTACGTGATCGTCGCCGTTGTGATAGGTATTCGTTCAGGTCGCAATTCGCGTTGACTGCATTTCCTCGCCCCCACCTTCCAATCGTCTGAATACTTTCAATCTTCCCATAGGGCAGAGACATCTTCACTGTGCCGCATCACTGCATAGCATCACCATCCTCATAGCCAACTCACCTGCTTGGGCGCGCTCTCATCGTCGGCAGGGTACCACTTCTGGGCCTTCTCCGAGGGGGCGGGAACCTCCCGGCTTGACTTCCCGAACTTCTTGGTCGTAGGCTTGGCCGACATTGTGACTCTCCGGTTGTGTCTTTGTTGGGCTGTGGGAGGGAAAGAAAGACACAGGTTTGATGATGCTCGCCCAAAATAATGGAATTCTTTGTGAACGCCGCTAGCGAGTTTGTGGGAAGCAAAATGTGAACCCTCAGGCGCTAACCCGTTACGGAAATACACATCTTTGTGGGAACATGGGGCTGTGGACACGTGATGATAAGATAAAGAATGTCGGTTTCTAGATGTGGGGCCGATCTGCAGAACAGGGTGCCCCGGTTAGTGCGAACGTGCTAGAAACTGCTGTAAGTGCCTCGAATGATCGCTCGGTGGGCTAGAGCTGCCGCGGAGCTTCGAGATTTAGATGATTGGAATCTCGAGCTCCGGATGTTCAGGACTGACAAACATTTTTCTTCTTTCCGTCTCTCCATTCATACGTCCTTCAAGTCCCCCTTTGAATCTGTCCAAATAAGCTCTGTCTTCGCGTATTGCGATCATGCAAACTAGACGCCAATTAATAGCTTCGGCCCAGCGCATAGCTGGAACCGCCACCCGATCATCACGTCCTGCATTACGGCTTGCCGCCGGCCAAAGTCTACGCGCAACAACAAAACCGTTCCGGTCGCTCCCCACGATTGCCACGAGGTGTTACGCAAGTGGCCGTCCACATCCGCCCGGAGGAACTCACCGCATGAACATGGGCGGTGAGGAGGAGAAGCCAGCGTTAGAACAGTTCGGCATTGACCTTACGGCTCGTGCCCGTGATGGGAAGCTCGATCCCGTCATTGGACGGGATGCAGAAATTCAACGCACCATTCAAATTTTATCACGACGGACGAAGAATAATCCTGTCCTGATTGGCAATGCTGGTACAGGCAAGACCGCTATCCTCGAAGGTCTGGCACTGCGGATCATTCGCGGCGATGTTCCTGAGAGTATTAAGAACAAAAGAGTCATCAGCCTGGATCTCGGCTCCCTTATAGCCGGCGCCAAGTTTAGAGGCGATTTCGAAGAAAGGCTGAAGAAGGTCCTGGACGAGGTTCAAAAAGCCGAAGGCGAAGTCATTCTGTTCATTGATGAGCTGCACACTTTACTTGGCCTTGGCAAGGCCGAAGGGTCCATCGACGCATCCAATTTGCTGAAGCCGGCCCTGGCGCGCGGTGAATTGCAATGCTGCGGCGCCACGACGCTCAACGAATATCGCCAAATAGAGAAGGATGTCGCCTTGGCTCGTCGATTCCAACCCATCATCGTCAGCGAGCCCACAGTCGAGGACACAATCAGTATCCTGCGAGGCATCAAGGACAAGTACGAAGTACACCACGGAGTCCGCATCACCGATGGCGCCCTCGTAGCTGCGGCCACGCTGTCCAACCGCTACATTACCGATCGCTTCCTCCCAGACAAGGCGATTGACCTCATGGATGAAGCAGCAAGTCATTTAAAGCTGCAGCATGAGTCCAAGCCCGAAGACATCATGCATCTCGACCACAAGATTATGACCATCCAGATTGAGTTGGAGAGTCTGCGCAAAGAAAAGGACGTTGCTAGCCAGGAGCGCCGAGAGAAGTTGGAGAAGGACCTTCAAAAATGCCAAGACGAGATTGCTGAACTCAACACCCGCTGGGAAAAGGAAAGATCTGAGATCCAATCTGTGAAGAAGATACAAGAGGATCTTGACAAGGCCAGATTCGACCTCGAACAAGCACAGCGAGAAGGAAACTTTGCTCGCGCGTCCGAGCTTCGATTTGGCGTCATTCCCAACCTCGAGCAGAAGCTGCCGTCCGACGAGGATGCCCAGCATCAGCAAGAATCCGCCAATACTCTGATCCACGACTCAGTTACCGCAGACGATATCGCCAACGTCGTCTCCCGAATTACTGGCATACCTGTATCAAAGCTTACGTCTGGTCACATTGAGAAACTCGTCCACATGGAAGACACGCTTCGCGAGGCCGTCAAGGGCCAGGACGATGCTATCAGAGCCGTCTCCGACGCTGTACGCCTCCAGCGCGCTGGCCTCAGCGGCGAAAACAAGCCTCTTGCGTCCTTTTTCTTCCTCGGACCTACTGGTGTCGGCAAGACTGAGCTGTGCAAGAAGCTCGCCGGCTTCCTCTTTTCCACGGAATCAGCAGTCGTACGATTCGACATGTCTGAGTTTCAAGAAAAGCATACAATCTCTCGCCTCATCGGCGCACCATCCGGTTACGTCGGTTACGAAGACGCCGGTCAACTTACGGAAGCTGTGCGCCGCAAGCCCTATGCCGTCCTGCTCTTTGACGAATTCGAGAAAGCGCACCGCGACATCTCTGCCCTTTTGCTCCAGGTTCTCGACGAGGGCTATCTCACCGACGCACAGGGTCACAAGGTGGACTTCAAGAACACCATCATTGTGCTGACCTCCAACCTCGGCGCCGACATCCTCGTCGGCCAGAATCCTCACCACCCCTACAGAGAGACTCCGGACGGAGAGATTGATCCATCCGTCCGCAAAGCCGTCATGGACATCGTCTCTCACGCCTACCCTCCTGAATTCCTCAACCGCATTGACTCCTTCATCATATTCAAGCGCCTCGCACTGTCGGCCATCCGCGACATTGTTGACATTCGTCTCGCTGAACTCCAGCGCCGTCTGGACGACAAGCGCATCAAGCTTAGCGTGCCAGATCACGTCAAGGACTGGCTCGCCGAGAGAGGTTACGATCCCAAATTCGGCGCCCGGCCGCTCAACAGGCTCATCACGACCGAGATTGGCAACAGGCTTGCCGACAAGATCATTCGTGGCCAGCTGAAGATGGGACAGGCTGCTTCTGTGAAGATCAAGGAAGACAATTCTGGGTTGGAGGTATTGAATGCCTCCGAGGCCCAGTCGTGATCGTTGTCTCGTTCTTGTTTACGCCTCGCCACAAATTTTTTATTTTTTTTTTTGCTTCCTATTTGTCTTTTTTTATATAATTTTACATGGAGCACGGAGTTTTTGAAAATATACTGAATACTGCCTGATGCATAAAGTGCTGGGCCCTTGTATGGTTTGACGAGAACATGTTTGGATTCTCTCCTCTTTGAAAGCTGATACCCGCACATGTACAGTAGCAGAACAATGCAGGATAGAAAAAAATAACAATACAATTTCATTACTCGTGCATCCATGCAAAAGTGGTTTGGTTGAACGTCAAATACGCACAGCTATCTCTGCATATCTGGTTTACGTCACATCGCCGCCCAACGATGTTGTCTACGCGGAAGTCAAGACAGACAAGCATCAATACTCTGGCAATGCGCACAACAGATTCTCTGTACTCGTTGGGACGGCACAACCACCAAACAAGTCATTTAGGCAAGGCAAACCACAGGCCAGAAGAGTTGACTTAATTTAGAAACAATTTATTTTAAAACAAGTAAATCCTTTTTTCTCCATCCCTTCCGTCACTCCGCTACAATCATTTTCCTAGCCGGAAGGCCTGTGCAACGAAACCCAACTCCGCCATTCTAGCGTAATGAAAGAGATAAGACGAGAGATGAAACAGGAATAAAGGTCAAATAAGAGTTGAGCACATGACTGCATGAATCACGGACTTCCACCTTTGAGAAGCGACCGATTTCTCCTCACCACTCTTTCTCAACAGTCGCCCATAGAAAAGTTCACTGACTACCTTCTCGTAACCCATTGAACTTCGGGAAATCGAGCCCGAGCGCAAAAGTCAAATGAACACTTTCCGATCCGGGCCAACCAACTTCTCACAATTTTATCTTTCAACAGATCGCCGGTTCGCCCACGTCGTCGCTTTTCAGTGAAGCACGTGCCCTCTAGGAAGGGAAAGAATATAAAGCTTTTGGACGGTCATTATCTACCAATGCTTCACACAAACCCATGGAAAACGAATTGGTCGAACACGGACACAATATACAGTAATAGACTAGAATTTTGTTCGATTTGTTGATCGATAGCTTTTCAAATTACAACCAAAACCTCACTATGACGAAGTCCGGTTTGGCAGGGAGTACGTGACATGGGGGAGAGCGGGTGAGAAAGCAGAGGTTGATCAAAGGCTTTCCGTGGGAGATATCTACTGGTGACCGGCCTTTCGGAGGGTAGTAGCAAGCCACTCAAGACCCTCGTACAGACCGTCACCAGAGGTGGCGCAAGTGGACTGGATGTACTGATTGACCAAAAGTCAGTAAAATCAGCTGATGCAATTTGGGCTACCGCCGTCAAAGTGGGTGAGTGCGATGGGACGCAGGACATACCCAAGCGCGTTGCCGCAAGCTGTGAAGGCCGAGCTTGTCGGTAATCTCGGCGGCATTCATGGCATTCTGGACATGCGGTCAGCGAGACAAGATACGTAGGAACAGGGAGGTTGGAAAGTCCATCATACAGGAAGATCCTGCTTGTTGGCAAAGACCAGGAGAATGGCGTCACGCAGCTCATCCTCGTTGAGCATGCGCTGGAGTTCCTCACGGGCCTCAACAATACGGTCACGATCGTTGCTGTCGACGACGAAGATGATGCCCTGTGTGTTCTGGAAGTAATGTCTCCACAGAGGACGAATCTTGTCCTGACCACCGACATCCCAAACGGTGAACTGAATGTTCTTGTACTCGACGGTCTCGACATTGAAGCCTGTGAAGAAGTGATTAGGTCGTCTGCGGATGGCAAGTCAACTAGCCGAATTGGTTACTCCATTGAGGGCAGTGTGCGAGCAACACCGACCACTGGAACGATCATGGCTGTCCACAACGAAAATGGCTGGGTCATCATACCGATGGTGGGAATGGTAGTGACAATTTCACCAAGCTTCAGCTTGTACAAAATAGTGGTTTTACCGGCGGCATCAAGACCAACCATCAGAATTCGCATCTCCTTTTTCCCCCACAATCTGTCGAAAAGCTTGGAAAAGGCGAGACCCATGATTGCGACTGGCGGCGACGAGCCTGTCAACCGATTGATGCAGAAGATTGATAAGACGGGGGATTGAACAAGGAGAAGGAAAAGGAATCGACCGAGCAAGAGAGGTGTGTCCTAGTTGCCACGCGTAAGTAAATCGGTCCGGTCAAGGAGGGGGGTGCTTTATTGTGGACACGGGCAATGACGATGAGCAGCAACAAAGATGATGTAGGGAAAACTAAAACTCGAGGCAGCAACGGCAGGAAGCGGGTACAGAGCTGGATGGTGAGTCTAGTGGATTTCCGGTGTGAGAAAGGTGAATTTTGGGGATGCGACGTGATATGCTCGTGCGCAGACTGAGGACACATGTCCAGGGATAGGCTGCCGCATTTCAGCGAGTGGGTGGGTTCACAGTGTGCGGCACCGAGGCGTGACTAGAGACGCGCGACCTTGAGTTTCTGCCCGTGGCCTGTTGGTCGTCAAACGACAACAACCAGCGGCATCAAGAAATCCAGCTCAACTTCATCTCATGTCGACCCGAGTGCGAGTGCGAGTGCGAGTGCACGCGGGAGGGACGGGCAGTGACCGAGGGCGCTGGGAGGCTGACTTACTCCGTTGTCGAGATCGCGGGTTGCTTGCAGAGGGGGCGTACAGGAGTGGGTAAGGAGAAGGAGAGTTATCGTGGGCTGGATAAAAATTTGGACTTTACTTTGGACAGGACGTGGACGTGGACGGGGACGGGGAGAGGCCAGGTCACGTCACGCCCAGTTAGATCGGTGGAGGCAGTGGCAGAAGTGGCGGCGAGGGCAAGGAATGGGCGCCAGTGTGAGCCTGGTGAGATAAGCAACGGTACCGTGCAGGTTCCCTACAACTGGCGTCTCTTGCCCGTCAAATCATCTGTCGAGAAGCCATAGTGACACCGCATCCTATCCTATGTGCCCCTACCTCGAATTTCTGGCCAAAAAACCAACCCTTGTTCCCTTACTAATAATAACTCCAGTTCCCTTTACGTCCTCAACAGACGCCTGACTTTTTTAATGAAGCACAACGACCTTCCATGTTACCAAATAGCTCTGTACATAAAATAAAGTTTATGCAATTTCAAACATACAATGCTGCGCAAATGTATTTCAGTTTTTGAAAAATACGGTTTTCTGATATATATATATATATGGTTTTTTTTTTTTTTTTTTTTTTTTTTCCCAAAAAAGATTCATCGCAACGAATGCCTTTAAATGCTGTATGCCTCGTAGGCCATGTCGCACTAAAAAAGTCCGCCGCAGCCCGACAAAGCTCCAGGTACGTACCTCTTCCGTCGCCGCGACCCCTGGCCGACCTTCGAAAGGTGTCACCTTTCTCGCGACCCGGCCCAGCTCCTATATCGAAAGATCCAAGTCCTGGCCAACTTGAAATCCTCGCATCTGTCACCGCCCCGCTGGTTGACGACCGGAGCATAACCTCTCGGCACTACGTCACCATCTCCTGATCAGTCCGACAACATAATACAATACAATGCATCTTCCCGCCGCCGCGAGATCGCTGCTCGTTGCAGCGACGCTGGCCTTCCAGGTCGTTGGCGCGCACAACATTGTCCTGCCTGCCCACGGCATCGAATGCTTCCACGAGAGCCTGCATCGCGATGACAAAATGACCGTCACCTTCCAGACCGGTGACCGTGAGTTTGGCAGTGCGGGTAACCTGGATATTGACTTCTGGGTATGTTTTGAGATGATGGCCTTGTTACACGTTTACACCCACCCAACCGCAAAGCAACCCAAAGCGGGCATCGGCAGGAATAAGAAAATTTGCTCCAAGTCACATTCGCTGACGCCATGTCTGCATTATTCAGATCATGAACCCCAGCGGTGGCTACGAAGTTAACGAACGAAGCGTTTCCAGCGGCGACCATTCTTTTGCAGCCCTCCAGGACGGCAAATACACATACTGCTTCGGCAACCAGCACTGGGGCGCCAACACCAAGGAGGTCTCCTTCAACGTCCATGGCGTCGTCTATGTCAGCGAGGCCGAGATACCTTCTGACCCCATCGAAGCCGAAGGTTCGTATGATGAGTACCAGTTCTTCCTCGAGCAACATCGTGCCCCCTAGACACGCGCCACAAGCTAATCAGGTTGGCCCTGCAGTCCGAAAGCTGTCCGATCTCCTGGCGCAAGTCAAAGACGAGCAACAGTACATCGTTATCCGCGAGCGAACCCACAGAAACACCGCCGAAAGCACCAACGCCCGCGTCAAGTGGTGGAATTTGTTCGTCATCGGCGTCGTTCTCGGCGAGTCTCTGTTCCAAGTCTGGTGGTTGCGTCGTTTCTTCGAGGTCAAGCGTGTCGTGTAAAGGCAAGGCTCGATCGGGACACCTGTTGCTTTGTTCAGCAGTCATCCCCATGATAGAAGACTGACCACAAGACAACAAGACTCGGTCGCATATTTTGACGAATTCTACCATATTTCGAGGCTTGTTGATTCCCAGGGGTGCGGGAGGCCGTGTGTTCTGTCTGGACATGGTCCAGATTATTTGATTTGAGACACCGCAAGTAAAATAATGGCGTCAAAGGAATGGCATCGTGGACATATCATGAATACGGCGTGAGCAGCTGAGGAAAAAAGTTCGGATGGGGTGTCGGGATGGAAACGCACTTTGCAGTAATAGATGGAACAAGGATGGCGGCTTCTAAAGAATTGAGAAGACTTGAACCGCAGACCCTCTTTCTTTCAAACTCGTCGTACATTGGGAATCGCTGTCTTTGCGCTAAGCCCTTGCGGCACCATTTTATGTGAACCGAGCCCCATGCAGGCTAGCCATCGCGGATGTGCTCAACAAACCGATCATACTTTCATGGAGTCTGATGCCCCCTCGGTATTCGCAGTCAATGCGTAGCAGGGATGCTGCGACATCAGTTTCATGATTGGTCTTTGAGGCGAGCACAATACTATAAGCGTACGCAAGGGAATATAATGGGTATAATCTGCAACTCACTGCTGTAACCCTGCTAATCCTATCCACTACCTAGTATAACAGGATTGCTATATCTAATACTTGCCTCTATAGCATACGGAATAAGATGGTACAACGATGCGAAATCAAAGCATAGCATTCATTACAAATGATTATAGTCGTCATCAGCCACGCATGCCAAACTCTATGCATCATAACTAACAAATGTTCAGATGAAACCCTTCAACGCCAGACATGATGCGGACATTTTCCAAACCTAGTACAATCATGCCGATGGATCAGACTCAACCGGTCCTTCGTCCTCGAGAGGCGGTGCCTCAACAGGCAGCTCCACGTCCTTGACGGGATGCAACAACATGGGCGGGATGCACATTCTGCCCTCTCCGCCACGCATGCCGCTTACGCCTCCGCCGCCTTTATTCTCATCCATGTTCATCTCAAACTCTTCTCCCCCGTCATTGTTAACCTTGAGCCCAACCCATCTCTTGTACAAATTGGGCGCAAAGCCAGAGTTGTAGAACCACGAAAGGCCCTTGAGGTTGTGCTCTCCTTCGCCAAAGACACTCGTTCGTGAGCCGCCGCTTGAGCCGTCCCGACCGGCGTTGTAGATCCGCGCCATGTAGTCTACGGGCCATTGGCGATCGATGTAGATGGGGTGAGGGGCGAAAACAGCCTTGTAGCCGTGCTGGAGGGCTACGGTGGCGGGCCACATCTCGGGAAACGCGAATTGCTTCTTGTACGTCGTCATTCTGTGCATTTTCATGAGCAGGCGACGGGACATTCTGGATGTGGTGATGATGGCGGCGCGACGGGGAGGATAGGGCCGTGTGCGGTTGTAACCCGTGATGTCGTCTTTGAGCAGCCATGTGGTTCCTTCGGGGTCAAAGATGGGACTCAGGGAAATGTAGTCTGCTTCTTCGCCAACACCCCATTTGTACTTGTCTGCTTCGTACGCGCTGGGCGGCACAGGGTCTTCCTCGGTTTCAAACCAGTCTTGTTCCTCAGATGGGCGCAGGGGTCCCCAGACCATCTTGTTGCCTTTAGGTCCTGACTCCTGGTGAGTCTTTTCAGCATCAGGCATCTTCTGCCACGCAATGTCTGCCCTAACAGTGCCCATTTCACTCTGTACACGGGACATTTGGGAAAAGTCTTCCCAAGTGCCATGGACACTGGGGAAGTAGAAGCGGGAGTTGCGTTCCCACAATCCCTTCCTAGGTTGTGCTTTAGACCATTCTTCCAGCTTGGTGACCAAGTCATAGTAATGTCCTGTGTAGCGCACATCCATCTCCCACTGCCAAAAGTAGTCATATTCTGGGTGTAGGTAGGCGAAATGCTGCATAGCCATGGACAAGCCTCGATATACGCCATGAACAGGCAGGTCAGGGCCACGAGTCCACAAGTCATACATGCCCTGGTACAAAGCTAACATCTGTGTCTCCGTCCAGAGCGTCACGAGTCCCCGGAATTCCTTGGGAATGGTTTCATTAATGCGTTTCTTGTAGGCTTCGTGGTCTGCCCAGATAGGGTGCTTGCCATCGTCCTTGACTTGAACAAGAAGGTGAACGTCATAACGACCACCCGACGCCATGGAAAGCTCTGCAATAATGGAACGAAGATTGGCAACGTCATCTTCGCGGAAGAAATACTCATCCCAGCACCTGACAACTACGGCGGTTCGTGCCCTGGTACCATGGCCTGCGCTACCGCCCGTGGAGCTCTGAGTAGATGTCGCACCAGATGAGGTGTTATCTGCTCTTTGGGACAGAATGCTTTCAGAACCAGCATCGCCAATGTAGAATCCGTGTGATGAGGGTGTCTTGGGTGGAAAGGTCTTGTATCGCCCAGCATTGGCATTGAAGCACCGACGTTGCACATCAGCCCAGTCGACCTGACGATAATCCACTCTAGGAGTCTTCTCCCACACAGAGTCGAAGCCTTCATTCTCGCCGTGTTCGCCGATGCTTAGTCCACCCATTCGATTGGAGTATCCAAATCCATACGGGCCATATCGTCCATATCGCTCGAAACAAATCTCCTCAGGCAGCTGGAGAACCTCGTATGAACCGGCAACGTGCTCAGGGAACCCGTGGGTTCGGCCATTGTAGTATCGCAGGGGAGGCATTCGAACCTTGTCAGCAGCATCGATGAAACATTCCTGGATATCTGACTCAATATTGGCGGCAGGATACTTTTCCCACGATAAGCTGGAGGGTAATGTGGCTTCGACAGCCTCTTCTCGAGCTGTCTTTGCGGAAGACGTCAATTGCACGACAGGTGCATGCGGATACGATGGTTCGCTCTCGTTAAATGCCTTCAAAGTTCGAATGCCTCCATAATATCGTTCCAGGAAGGGGAACTTCTCCCAGAGAGGTGGCTGCGTTGCTACCGCTTTGGCCTTGCCATTGGCAAGTTTCCAATTCTCAACTTGACTAGCGCGCACGAGACTCAGGATCATGAGGACGAGAATGCCTATTATGGAAAAAGCTATATATCTGGTCATCTTGCTGGGTAGCCGGTACGGATATAACTTGGAGCATCTTGCACGTTTAGAGGGCAAATCTGCTTTCTGCTTCGGCAGCAATAGTGACCCGTTGGGTGTTGGGCCAGATGCATCTCTTGAGCTGTAAGTTGAGGAGGACCCCGAGTGATATGACCCTTGCGACTCGTCGTCTGAGTAGTCATATTCATCGTCTGAGTATCTTTCTTTTTCGGGACTGCCCGGAGCTTGGTATAAAGGGAGGCGCTGCTCGCGGAACCGGAGGGGATTGGAAAAGTGCCCCATCACGGCGAGTGCTATGAGCAAGGCAAGTCTGTATACCAATTACATATGAATGAAGACTATTCAGTTTTCAAGAACAGTGTTCTCAAAGCCAAGCCCTCGACTGCGTACGTAGAAAATCGTCGTTGTGACGCCGAAAAGAGGAAGATATGTCTTAAAAATCCATATAAGTGGCGTGCAAAGGTATGCGGAAGGGAATGGCTAAAGGAAAGGCGGCCCGTCTCAGCCACGTGCGAGTGCAGTTATGGCAATGCTTGGCCCCAAATGCCACAGACCTGGAGGAGAAATGGGAAACTGTGCTTGGGTCTTCGAAATCTCATCGACCGAGGTTCATAAAGTGTTTCTGCAGCGAGCTTGCAAGTTTCCGAGTCCAGGCCGAACCGGCGTCAGTCGTTTGGTTTCGTGTGCAGGGGAGCGGTTTGGTTGCCCCAGCAACGGCCGCTGCCCGACTTGGTGGCGTGCCAAGCATCTTGGTGCCCGCCGCCCTCGTTGGCCTCATGACTTGCCCCATGCATTTCCCACGGTTGAACCCATTCGCCGAGAGAACAGCGGGTGAGAACAGAGCTCAATATGCTTGACTTGCACAACCAATAAAGTCTCGACATTGGCGCTATCATGAGCATGTGCCGTACAGCTAGCTAATTTGTGCGTATAGTGCCATCTATTGTGATACCATCCATCCAAACGATTTGATTCACGAGGGGGAAGAAACCAATCTCGTCCATCACAAGTACGACCGGCTGCAGAAAGTACGAGAGAGAACTTCATACTCCGGCACACGACGTTGCACCAAGCTTCTCCTCAAGATGGGCAGATTCGATCTGCCGTTGCGGAAGCGTGCCGATTAGCCAAGTGACCTCTCTCCCTAAGTTTGGCACGAGACCAGGCATCGTCTTTACATCACGAAACGAACCCAATATGCAGCCGTGGTTGGACGATGTGCAGCCTGTGTGTGGCTGGACCCTGTTCCTCCACGAGAAGTAGGAGGTAGGTAGGTAGTTACGGTAGCACGTACTCCGTACGCAAGTGATATAATGACGGTGACGCACCTTCGAGACAGATTGTTCAAGGTCGGCACCCTGCTCCTACTTGATTTTCCTGATTTTCGAAACGTAGGTCTCGTCCATTGGGGCTTGAAGGTATCTCGTCTAGATCATCACCACTTGCCAGCCATTCAGACACAGGTCAATGTTCGCCTCGAGGTCGCCATAATGCCAGTCTCGCTTGCATCAACCACGACGTCGACGCCCCTTCTCTCCCCTGCCACCATCGAGACGGACAATCTAGTAGATGTGCAGACTCTTCCATTCTCACCATCGTGCCAACTGCGTCCCCAAAAGCCAGTATCAATCACACTCACTGGCCCTACCATATTCTTCTTGTCGGCCATCCTCCTCCTCTCAATCCACTATCTCGGTGCCCGTCTCACAGAGTGCCTCGTCCTGCTGACTCCTCTGACTGTCTTGCTGCGCAATGACTACGAAAACTTCCTCAGTCTCGGCCCGGGAGGCACACCGTCCACCTTCTATGGCTATCTCCAAATCTCGTGGTGGCGTCTCTGGGCGATCCGCAACCCGTTTGTGGCCCCGACCGCGAATGCTTCCTCGCAGAACGGCGGCATCTTGTCCGACCTGCATCTGCCTTACCGCTCGGGTCCCAGGCCGATCGTGGCGGGCATCGCGCCGCAGAGACAGCTCGATCAGCATGCTTCAAGACACTACTATCAGATGCTGAGGCGGGCCATGGCCAATCTTGGGACGAGGAGTCCTCTCAAGTTTGGCACAGAGAGATCGTGTGTCGAGAAGCACGGGCTGGCGCTCTTCGCCAAGCATGCTCTGAGAACGACCTGCCAGGGCGAGATCATGCATGTCCATGACTCGGACCACTCCATGCATATGTGCTTGCATCCGAATGACATCAGGGTCGTGTTGAGTAAGGGTTGGGGTCAAAGGCATCCTTTGGCACGGAACAGTTGGGTGCTGCAGATGCCCGTGTCGCCGAATTTCGTCATGATTTATGCTCCTCGAAGTGAGTTTCTCGCGAGACCGAGTGTACTTTAGTCATCTGACTGAAAGCAGACGAACAAGAGCTACAGATCACATACAGAATCATCGAAGCCGCCATCTGGTATACAGCCGAGGAAACGGCATCACTTTCCTAGTCCTCAAAACTTGGGCTAGAGCACCACTAGACGACATGTCACCCAATATTGACAGCTTAGAAGGCTGCAGTATGATCACGACTTGACTCTTCGCTCCTTCCATGTAATACATTCGTCTCATAAGATCTAGATGGGCCTATTTAGCCTCTTCTAATCTGAATCAACATCGTTACTAGCATCTTTATCAGACTTCTTGAACTTGTCTCGTCCCGTCGGGATAAACGCCTCCACAACGCGCCCATCAAAGCTCCGTCCATGCATAAGTTGTATGCAAGCCAAAGCCGACTCCGCGTCTTTGAACCTCACAGAAACAATGCCGTCTGGCTCTTCGTCATACAACACCACGCTTGTCACCGTGCCCAACTTAGAGCACTCATCACGGATATCTTCCTTGATCTCCAGCAAGGCTGCAGGATCCTCATCCAGCTCTTGCAAAGTAAACATATGTCGTAGAATAACCGTTTTTTCCCTCTTAGAACTCGATTGCGCCATGCCAGGATACGGGCCGTCATCGTCCCAGTCTGCAAGCTTCGCAGCCAATTTTTGCGTCTTTTTAATGATTTTTTGTCGGTCGCGATCATTGCGTTGCCGCTGCTGCCCGTTGATCTCTCCTCCTTTCGGGGCACTCGCACCGGCTGAAGCTCCGTCCTTGTCGTACTGCGTCTTCTTGTAGCTCGAGTCTGCCTCTTGTACGCGTATCCTCCCCTCCCTTGTCCCACTAGATGTCATGCGAAAGTCGGTGTCGTCCAGTAGCATAATGGCCATTTGGACACTTTGAGGTTTGAAGAAAACTATCAGTGCATCGCCTTTGAAGTTTCCTGCTTCGTCTGAATAGAGCTTGATTCTTGGCGCGCCGCTGTCGATTTCTTCGGCGATGACACCTGCCTTGCGAGAGAACAAGTCGTGGACCTCCTCTACCGTAGCATCTAGGGGCAGACCGGTGACATAGACAGCGGTGTTTTGCTTCGGCTGAGGAGGTGCTTTCCTTTTCTTATTCGGCCGCGATGACTAATTGCAGTGCTGTCAATAGCTTCTCTAACCCTATGTGCCGGCAAGGCCTAGTATTCCTCGTCTGTTCCTGCGGTAACTAAAGATCCAGCATGGGGCTGCTTACCTCTGACCCATCTTCTGGTTCGCGTTGTCTCCTTCTCGTATCGGTCTGGGAGTCCTGATCTGAGGAGCTTTGCCCCGTGTGTTGTACTATATCGCCCTCTGGAGGCTCGTCCTCTGCAGGGACCCATTGCTTCGATTCTGTGTCAAACTCGTACTCTGTGCCGTCATCGTGGACCGCAATGAACTTATTGTCAAGCTTCGAGAACGAAATTCGCTCGTCGGCGTCGAACTGTTGGATGTCTGTGGGGAATGTCAAATCCATTGTGCCCGAATTCGCATGTTGGTTAAAAACGATGTGTTTAGAAATAAATTAACACGAATGGGTAATGCGACAAAGTATGTACACAACGGCGTGCTAGCTCTACGTCAGACCCATAACTGCCCAGGTGGTTGACGTGGGGCAACTGCACTGGCAATCAATCAAAGTCACAGGAAGCAGTGATCAGGCCTGTAGTTCATCAGGAAGTGGTGCTATTTCATCAACAGCTCGGTTATGATTGGATCAATAAAGGACGATCAACTACCTAGTTTCAACGCCCGTTCCTGGTCTACGATACTTTATATCAAATCACATATATATATTCCCCAGAGCAAATACCCTGCCAAGCCATAGTCAACTGTGGACCTGTAATGACATATTCGAGTTCCCGATATTCAGAAATGATCTTCTCTCTTGTTCCTGATAGCTCCTCACTTATTGCTCCCCTTGACTGTTTTTTTTTACGCCGTCAACAAAAGCCTTGACCGCCCGTCCTCCTCCCAGCGGCAGCTGTCCACCTACCATGTAGCCGCCGTTCTCGACTCGAATACCCAGTGCATCGGCCACTCCTGGCAAACCACCGTCACGGAGCGCCATTGTGAGTGTTCCCAAGGCTTGGTTGAATTGTGGGCTTCGGAGGATCATCTTCAACAAGCTCCGTTTATCATTCACTGATAGTGAGGCCTTGGCGGCTTCAACAACTGCCGCAGCCGGCTCGTTTCGACTCTCCTTCACGGCCACTGAGCTCGTGGCTAGAACAATGATGGTTGGGGGTAGGTAGCTTAGTAGGGTGTCAAGATAGTCGACTGGTGCTTCATCGATCATGGGAACTGTAATCGATGTCGGTAGAAGATGGTTGAGATACGGATACGGTATATCCGCGTGTTGATGAGCCTGCTGTCCTCCAGCAAGACCCTGCTGGCCTGTTAATGAGTCCAAGAAATTTCTCACGGCTGCAGCGGCATCCGGTGCTGACGACGAAGCCCTATGGCTAGTCAGCTTCTTCAAAGTCACGATGTAGTCCAGCAAACCAGCACATGTCTTTGTTCATTTCTTCAGTGTTCGTCTGCGAAGGACGTGAGATCTAGTACTAGTACAGCCACAGTTTGAAGCCAAATTTCGGCAGACCCTGCCTATTACCCCTCTTGTTACGGCATCATGCAGATTGTACCCGCTATGACTTTTTTGCAGGGGGAAAGACACGCAAGGGAAATGACCTACGCTCTGGCACCATCAGCACCACCCTCTCTCGATTCTTCGCCTTCATCTCTAATATCTCCCCCAGTGGCATCGGGCCCTGCCCCGCCACTTCCACTTCCTCGATGAACATGCGGTCCTCGATGACCCTCGACGTCTTCCATAGTCTCGTCATCATCGTCTCGTCGGTCATCCACGTTTCTCACCGCTGCCAACTCTGACATGACATCGACTTCTTCGCCTTGAAGAAGTCGGTTGACAATTTCGCCAATCTTGCGGTCTCTAGGACTAAACCAACTGGTGTCTCCATTCCGGCTTTGGGGTTTCGACTGCATCCAAAAGAAGTACCGCTGAGAAGACGATGCGAATTTAAGAACAAATATGCGACCATTTGTCTTTGTGGTGGGCTGCGTAGCGTCGTATTCGTGAGGAACGAAGCTGCCATCGGTTGGCACCATTACCAGATCGAGCTCGGGATCATCCCAAGGTTGGTCACGCTTGCGCCAACAGAAATGTATTAAATCTGGTCACGTCAGTCCTGACCATGGTTTTTTATTCACACGAAATCGTCAACCATACCATCTTCCGAATAGAGGTAAAGGTAACCTGGCTGCGGCTGAGGCTTAACCTTGAGGGGTCTTGAGGTGGCGTCCTATAAAGCAGAGTGAGTAAAGTGACGTGCACAGGGTTGAAGCAAAGTTAATAGCACTTACATCAACGTCACATTGACCGGCCTTGAATGTGATTATCGGCGCGATGGGCATATTGACTCGTTGCTGTAGGGTTCCGTGTATGAGCTAAAAATGAAGAGGGTATGCTGCGAGTGCGGAAACGGGAGCATAAACAGAGCTCTGTCGTGATAAGATAGGCTGCAGGAGCTCTTACGTCGAGCTTAACAACCAGTGGTTCACCGGACCGACGCTTCTCCGACCAGTACGTACTCTAGCGGTCCACAATTTTTCCCACCAGGAGCTCCGCTGAACATAAATTTCAACCTGTACACCTTCCCAGTTCTTCGACCTTTTCTATTCAAGACTGTGACACGTCACGACCATCAAACAAGAGCTTTCAAGGGTCTTCAACCAGGAATTGGCTCTCGCACTGCCGTTTTGGAGCAGTATGTAGACTTCTCCTTGAAGAAGCCACCCGTAACACTTCCTGCCAGATTACACATCTTTTAGGTGTCAAAACATTTCGCCTTCTCGGTGAGTACTTTGAAACCTCCGCAGGCAATTCAAACATGGCCTCCTCTGCGAATGGATCAAATAAGCCTCGGCGAGCACTTCAAACAAACCTCTTCTGCGAGTGTATCAAATAAGCCTCCTCTGCGAGTGCATCAAAGCATCCAGAAGAAAACCCCAGGCCTAATGCCTGGAACTTCTCTCTCGGAGTTTTCGCGTCAAGGCCAGACTCGTCCCTATGACCATGATACTGAGCCAGGACTTTCATGATGAGAACTATTGGTCCGTGTTTCGGAGGCGGACTCAAGACCCGCCGACTGACGAAACAACAAGCACTCCTGCATCTCTGATCTTTGTCCTTTGGGATGTACTTTGAATAAGGGCTTATGCTAAGTAGCATACGACCTGACAATGCCCTTGAGAAAAAACGCTGTATCTCGCTTTGTTTTCCCCCTCCAATTAGTCGACGAAAGTTAGTGTTGTTCCACTGCTCCATACCGACAGTTTTTTTTTTTTTTTTGGCCAATTAGGCTGAAGAAAATGGACGGCAAACCGAATTAAAATTGTAGTAGCGTCCGTTCTCTAAATCATGGACGTGATGAAGGTGCTGGACTTCAGTATGCCAGGCGCTTGCTACGAAGTTTTTATACCCATGGCTACCGACCTACCTAGGTACCTAAGATGAGCAACACAATCTCAATTTGTACAGGTAGGCTGGTGCAGGATAACGTTCCCTACCTAGCGGTTGGCTGCTCGGTTCGTAAGCAGCTATCAGAAGCCTGAAATAAATAGGATTTAACTTGACAGAGTAATACAAACATGGCCAAATACGGAGCACATAGGTCGCTAACAGGGCATGCATGCATTTCCCAGACACAAGTTCTGTTAAAATATTTACACACGCCAGGGCGCATACTCCGTAGAAGCTGCACCCAACCCAGCGTTGGCGGGGTGGGGCAGCCCTGGCAGCCCTGGCAGCCCTATGACCCTATGGCCCCCATGACGCGTCTTTCACCTTGGTCGCGTGCTCTATGTATCTGTATCTCCATCAGTTCCTCAAACCGGGAATGCCGCTCATTCAAGCTGCATGTGTTGCAGCCTAGGTCGGCAAGATGTACGGTGACATTGGTGTGAAGTTGGTATGGCTGACGTCTTTGAAAACGCACAATTGCAATCAGGAACTAAGCATGTCCAGGTTCAACACGCCAAACGAACCCAAAACCTGGCGCACTTGCCACCGTATCAGGCGGAACTGGTTCGCGCAGTGACCAGAGAAGTTCGAGATCTTGATAAGGATGTCAAGGACATCCTTGAACCGTTTCAAGGATCTTTCGATCCAGCGGCGGACCAAGCTATTGCCTGCACTCTCCTCGTCAATCACCTGTCCATGCGACGCAACAAGCGCTGTCTACTGGCCTACCACAGAACACGGACAGACAAACTGGAAGAGCTCGTCTGGAATGGCTCCGATGTGGTTGATCTATCTGGCCAGCAAGTACGCGATTCAAGAAGTGGAACAAATGGTGGTTCGCACTCGGGTGACGCCACAACGAGCAGTCTCAGTCCGCAAGAGGAGGATTACGTGCGACAATACAGCGATCTGCTGGCTGCATATAAAGGCCAATGGACGGATATTGATCTCACGGGGAGCTTGGAGCCGCCGCGCGACCTTTTCATTGATGTGCGAGTGCTCAAGGATGCTGGAGAAATCCAGACTGAATATGGGTACGTCGTCTCGGAAGTTTCAGGATTTTGCTATTAGACTGACAAACGAGACGAGACAGCGCGATTACTTTGACCAAGAACAGCCAGTTTTATGTCCGGCAAGGTGATGTCGAGCGACTGATTACCCAGGGATATCTGCAAAAGCTCAGCTGAGACTTGTCAATAGCTACATGACCTCTCTCACGAACATTTTATGGATGGGTATAGACCTTATTTCCGAAGTTGCCGATGATGCCACGCCGTTGATGACGACATTTCTCGCTTCTTCTGTTATGCTCGGCATAACGTTGCGCTGTCTGAAATGGTTCAGCTAGCATGAAGTATGCATTGTCGATTCTGAGGAACATGAGGCAAAACCAGCTTTGGAATCACTTTGACAACACAAACGCCCGGAAATCAAAGGCTGTCGACTGCCACACCAGACTGGTTTCTCTCAGAGTTGCACACAATGCAGCCGACCGTGACAATCTAGAGCACCAAGTACGCAACGAAATGTGATCCATATTGGAGGAGCCATCCATCAGGCCACTTTGCCATGTGCCACCAGCTTCGCAATTGACAGCGCGCAAATTGCAACAGCTTAATCACTAGACACCTGAAATTGATTTTCACCAAAAGGGAGAAGTCCGATGGGCAAGGGCATGCAACCCGTCGACAGACTGTTCACATCCTTGGAATATTCTAAGCTCGGCTCTAAGCTCAGCCTTTTTGCCTATTATTCACCGTGCCTCGGGCAGGAACCCACGATGCCGACCGACCACTCAATTTTGCTTTCTCACCCAGGAGGGTTACCCACTCCTAATTTAACCCTGTATTTATGCATGTTTTGCTGATCTTCAACAAGACGCTAAAAGCTGGTTGGAACCTGTTGGGGCCTGGAGATGACGAAATACAAAGTAGTAAGAGTCATGCTTGTTCTATAATGGTTGTTTTGGGATTGCGCAGCGTCACGAATCTCCACCAGACACCGAAATGCCGGACCAATCTCAATCTCCGGGTAGCGGGCTCGCCGGAGTTTGACGAACTTTGGATAAATGAGGGTACTAAGCATTGTTGGGACAGTCACAGGGATCAAAGGCTGACTGGCTACCTAGGTATGCTTGCTTAGACACATTGCCAGTGACACATCTCGCTTCCTCCCGCAGTCCGTGCTATCTACTCTGTATATTCTGTCGACAACACGTCAAACTTGGACATTCATTTGTCGTCGTACCCGGAAATTGCCACATCGCACACCACAACACTCTGCAGCTTTGGCGCACTCAGCCATGCCGGCCAAAATCCCCATGTTTCCCGGCTTCACCGCCCACTCAGATCAAGTCTTCACTCGTCGAAGCGAAGCTGCCAGCAATGCTGAGCACATCCCTCCTCAACACCAAAATGATCCCACTACGGTCCTCTTATTCGGCTGGGGAGACGGGCTCCCCAAACACGTCACCAAGTACGCAGACGGATTCCGCGAGCTGTATCCCTACGCAGCCCAGGTTGTCGTCCTCTCGTCCATCTCCAAAGCCATGTTCTCCAGCCTTGCCCAACGAACCGACTGCATGAAGCCCGTGCTGAACGTCATCTTCAACAGCAACGAGATTGACAGTTCTAGGATCCTTGTGCACGCCATGTCCAGCACCGGGGTCGTCAACTACGCAGCCACACTCAACGCCTATCAAGAAACGTACGGCCACCCCATGCCCCATCAGCTTCTCATCATGGATTCCGCCCCCGGCGGCACGGAGTTCTCCTGGGAGAACATCGCCCGGTGGTCGAGAGCCATGGCTCTTGGCACAGCGGCTTGGTTTCCCTGGTCGTTCGCCGTCACGCAGGCCATCTGGGGCATCGTCCTGTACTTGAATCACTTGTATGGCTGGATGCTTGGACGACTGAGCGCAGGGCAATGGAGCGTACGTGCTGTGAACAACACGCTCTATGAGACCGAGGAGGCGAGGAGGCTGTACCTTTTCAGCAAAGAGGATGACTTGATTTCGTGGGAGGAAATAGAGCGCCATGTCGCCGAGACGAGACCGCTTGGTTGGAAGGTCGACATGGAGACATTCAGCGGCAGTGGGCATGTTGGGCACATGAGGATGCATCCCGCGCAGTACTGGAGTGCTATTCAGAAGGGCTGGGAGAAGGCGGTGCAACAGAGCGGCTGAGAACTGGGACGGGAGAGTTGGGAATGGAAGACATGCATACACGGCATTTTCTGGGACAGTTGTTGATGTTGAGACTTGACGGGGGAGCCATGGCATCTGGTTTTTTTGTTTCATCTTGAGATATTAATTCTCTGATGACTATCTACGTCTTACAGATGGACAATTGCATCTTGGGCCTCTTGCGTCAGAGGAACCTCTTCGAGCTCATACTAATTCTGCGAAAGGCCTCCTCCGGACAAGCGCGAGGACATGCTCATCTTCAGATGCGCAGGGCGTCAAGTCCACTGGTGTGGCATCGGACATCTGCTTGTTCTGTCCTGGGCAGCTGGCTGCATGAAACGAGAAGCTCCGCATGCACGGGCTCATGTGCATGTGCATGTGAATACGGGAGGCTTATATGTAGGAGTAAACACCTTTCGAGCCAACGATGCCTGAAGCGCTGTCCTATCATGAGCAACTGTGGCGAAACGTCGTGAGGTTTGTGCGCCAAGGCTTCTTCCACATGGACCATACATACGATGGCAGGAAGACATGATTATTGATTCGTAATTTTATAGAGTGCATCCCTACCGCTCTACTAACGGAAGATCCTATTTCGGTAGTTCAATGCAGCAAACGCCATCTTCGGCCCATTCACTCTTCATTCCGCAGCTACTCTTCCTCAAAATCACGAGCCATCAGCATTCTTTTCCCCAGAATCGCGCCAACATGCGTCCTCTCTATCCCCCCGCAGTCTCGCCGAATCCTTTTCATCAGAACCTCCAGACTATCACAGAAGCTGGCGCCAGCGTCGTCTCGCTGCCTCCCAACGTGAGTCATGCTACCGCCAAGCGGCGTGCAGCCCCCGTCGGCATCCGCGACTCTCCACGAGACACCAATCAGGTCGCATGCCTCTGTGTATTCGCGCCATGACTTGAAATATGACTGCGGCGCCCCGAGGCCTGCCCTCGCCGGCACGGTGAACAGGTCCAGTGAGTCCAAGGGTTGGAACCCCAAGTTGGGTCGAGGGGCGTAGATGTGCAAGGAAACGGTTTGCCGCCTCGTGATTCTGGCCGTGAGCTCTTGGGCCTCGAACGGGCTTATGATCATCATGACATCGATCTCCGCACTGTCGGGAGTGTCCTTTCGTCGGGTCAAGATCCACTGAACGGGCCGCTGGTAGGAATCCATCAGAACTGATTTGCCTCTTGGCGCTACGGTGCGGGCAAAATCGGTCGTTACCAAGAGATTTGTGAAGTTTGGCGCATTAAAACTCGTGCGCAAGGCTGCGCTCGTCTTGGACAGAGACTCGAAGGCGGGCGTATATCCTCGCGCCTTGAGCAACACCTTTCCGCTTGTCGCAAATCTTTGAACATCGTAGTGAAGTGTGTGCGCCAGTGCTTCAGCGGGCTCCGGCTTCTCGACCTCCTTTTCTTCCTCAGCCTCCGGTGAAAGTTCCCGCTCTGCTTCCTGTTGTAGACTGGCTTGGTTGTGGTCAGTCTCAAACTCACGGTTCCTAATATCTATCTCGTCTTCTTCTTCCGGTGGACACTTGACATTGACATTCCGGGACAGCCGCTTCTCAAGCGGCTCTGGTCGGTATTTCTCCCTTAGTGTCTCGCTGTCAGGTTCCAGAAAGCGTTCGGCTACATCTCTGGATAACACACTCTCCTTGCTTTCTCGATACAAAGTCCAGAGTTCTTGCTGCCTCTTGTGGCGTTTTCCTTGAAGAGCCCAAAGCGCTATGCAGCGCTTCGCGTCTTTCCAGGTCTCCGAAATAGACCACCCAAGAACATCAGAGACATCAATTTGCGAACCTTTTGGCTTGCGTGAAGACATCCAAATGTTGTGAAGAATCTCCTCAGGTACGCAGAAGACGACGGACTGTCCTTTTCCTAACTGTCGCATTCTCATGCAGGCTGCAAGACTTGTTAGTGGGCATGAATAATAAAAATTTCCTTACGAGAAAAGATCCTACCTTGAACAAGCCTGTCCTTTGTGAGGTTCGCCCCCAGTGTGACAGCCGCTCGATAATCTTGAGGCAGCTTCAAATCCGTTCCTCGTGTATGTGCCTCGTCTAGAAAAATGAGGCAGACGTCAAGTCGCGCTGCGAAGCGCGACACATGCAGAAAGTCTACCCTGCCATTCCGATCTAATGTGCATAGATTGTCGTCCTCGTCAAAAAACACGACGGCCTGAGTTCGCTCGTCATTAGGCAGCCGTTCCAGCCATTTCTCGGCGACTTCCCTGTTGTTAAACTCAAGTATCTGTGCACCGACATCAAGAATTACTCGAACTTTCTCTTCCATGCTCACCACCATAGAGAGAAGCCTCTCGGCATCAGTCTCGCCCTCATTCTTGGGTGTCAGCATTGGTGCCACCAGATTTTCAGGTTGAAGGAGATGTTCCAGGACCAAAGCGTTGGTGTGTCTTTGCTCTTCAAGATCCAGCTGCTCTATAGAAAGGGGGAGAACTATGCGGGAATCGTTCGTTCCGCTGAAACCTGTTGTGACGTGCTGCTTGACCTCAGCTATGTCCCAGCCCGAAGCTGAGAGTCTGTGAGGGAACTCTTTCATCTCTTTCGGAAAGACGAGGTTGGCTAAGTAATAGTCAACCACAGACTTAGCCCTTCGCAAGGAGGGGAAAACGTCATTTCTGCATTGGACATGATCGTCCACATTCACCCCATCCAGCTGACGAAAAGCATTCGGCAACTTGTAGGCGTCTTTTACCCATTCCTGATATGCTGCATCGGCCTGGTCCGATCTTTGCAAGTGAGCGAAGGCAAGAAGTAGCTCATTGTCGCTCAATCCTTTGTAGTAATAGCTCAGCAGCGTCAGCAGAATTACAACATCGGGGTGGCTGAATTCGGATCTTGGGCTCGGATTGTCCTTGGCACGGTACGGCACTGCCAGCCTCGTTGCCGGCACCCTGTCGAGGGCGAGGCCATAGTCGACCTTCCAGCGTTTCTGCGAAAACGAGAATGCTAACACACCGCCAGCAATTAGGCCTCGTAGCAAGAAGAGTGTATTCAGTTCAGCTTCTGTCCATCCATTCTCTACCACGTGGATTTCATCCTCGTTCAGCTCCTTCTTTGTGATATATAACTTGATGGCCTTTTTCAATGCTTGGGCTTTTCCAACCATGGGAAAGCCAATGAGCCCGTTGTCGAGGATTTGGTCCACGATCTTGGTAGTCATCGTGTCCGCAGCATCACTTCGTAGAATCCTTGTTCGAGGAAAACTGCCCTCCGCACCTTGGCTCGTCTCTATTGAGTCGGGATATCGTTCTTTGGTAGAATTAATGCAATCTCTGAAGATGTTGAGAACTTCCTGAAGACAAGACCACCTCGAAGGGCTGTGATCTATCGGGCGTTGAGTGCCCATTGTATAAACAAGTTCAAATTTTGGACTGAAGTTCTCGTCGCTCTCATCTACAATGTCGCGACACGACTTGTTGAGAAACTCCTGAGACCCGAGAAGAAGACGGCTTGTCCCCTCTTCACCAGAGCATGCCCGCTCGGTACCAATGACCTTGAACGACAAAACATGCTCAGGCTGGACGAGCAGAATTCCGCCCTCCCTAATGCAGTCTTTGTAGATTTCATCCACAGCTTTGGCCTCAGCAGCATGCGGCTTCACGGCGCGAGAAAACGGGGCACGGAATATTGGCCTGTTTACTAACCCCCCCAACCTGGTCATGAGCATGTCGAACATTTGCTTGGCTTGCGGTTTGGCCACGATCACGCGGGCTAACGTTTCGTCCCCATCCGCGAGGCTGGCAGCGACGATTGGGACGATGACTGAAGACTTCCCTTCCCCCATGTTAAGTTGCATCACGGCGTTCTTGCCAGTTAATGGCCGTCGCATTTCGGCGGCAATCTGGGCTTGCACCTCTCGAATCATAAAGCCACCCTCGATTTCGATAAGCAACGACTCTGGTTCTTGAAGAGGATCCCAGTTAGTATGCCCAATATTTCTCAACTCTTGAGTCAGCTTCGGTAGGCTCGCAGTTAAACTCAGGAGTCGTTCGGCTCGCTGCAGATGAGTTAACGCTATTCCGTACTGGACAATGCAACGCTGCCATTCGGGCGACAACTTGCACCATCGTCTTGCACAAAGCTGCTGGAGAAAGAAGGCGGGACAGATTCTTGGCCACTGGTAGATATTTGGCAGTGCAATGCGCACAGGGCGGGATAAGTCTACGTCCTGCTGCGAGACACAATATGCCGCTCCAAGGATGACGCGATAAATATCGTTCACGCGTTTGGTGCAATGTCCATAATATTGTGTCAGCTTCAGTACAAAATCTTCTGGAACAGCGGCATCCGGGACCGTATGATGGTGATACTTCTCGAGCGCGTAAAAGCTCTGCTTCAGCTGCTCGACATGTCTCTTTTCAAAAGCGGAGGAGGATTTACGTTCCAATTTCGCGATGAGGTATGGCAATCGAAAATCTGACCTCTCCATAGATTCACCAACAGTCGGGAGCTGGTCGGCAACAGAGCATATTACATCAGGTGCAGGAGGTGCGAGGTGCGACAAAACATCCTCTATGCATATGAACCTCCTGCCTCTCTCATCAATCTGACTAATAGCCTTTAATGATAGAGTGGCAATGGTTAAATTCTCGTGTTGTTGAGGCATTGCTTCACTTATGTGTTCGATGTATTGTTTGAAGCTGCAGTTGTCGAACCAGCTTTTGAAAAGGGGATTGACTGACTTCACCGCGCGGGTCATGTTGACATGCACATGCCACTTGTTGGACGGTTTAGTCTCAGTTGGAACCTGAAGTGTTTCGCAAGGCCACTGTGCTTTCATGGCTTCCGCCAGGCTGTCGATGGCCGCTGATCGGTGTTGATTAAACAGGGTGTCTCGACGCTGTTGATAGACACCCATTGGCTCTTCATGCAAACGTTGAAGCGAGTATTCCGGACAGTCCTCTAACGGCTTACATACTGACAGCACAGCCTGCGAAATCTCATGGACTTTCGGGATCACACCGTTCTTCAGATGAAAAGAGCTTGCTGATGGTAAGCGAATGTTTCGCAATCGAGAGAGAATCGCAAAACCAGCTATTATGTATAGCACGCTTCTATCGACCTTCTCTCCATAAGCAATTGTAGATAACCAGAGTGCGATGTCGAACTTTCCAACACGGCTCAATCCATCTTTCAGAACTCGGTGAAGTATGACCAAGTTTTTGAGCGCGAACGACGTCTCCGTAAGCCACTGTGCGTCGTACGTTAGTCGCATGTCCGGTTGCTGGTGACTCTTTCCCATAACCCCATCGACGCTAGAAAGAATATTCCATAAGTGCGATTCGAGGTCCTGTGGAAGTGCAAAATGGGGCTTTATTGATTCCCGATAGACGGCGTTGGCGATGCCGAATACGTCCTGTACCCTTCGGCTTTCCTGCCAGCGGTCCCTGCTATTGTAAATTCTGTCAAATTTGGAGGAATGAAGTTCGGCTCCAAACCCGGAGACCCTGAAAGTAGCCGACCTTATGTCGTCGCGATTAAGCAGGTCCCAGTCGACGTGCGTGAGGCGTGGGAGCTCAACCCAAGACTCTTCGTAGAAGAATTTAGATCTTAAGGTGCGATCGCAAATGCGCTGGACTAATTTGACAAAACCGCCATGTTGCGCAAGGAAGCCGATTTGGGAAGACCATTTTACCGTCTGCATTACTCTCTCGTTCTTTGGGTAGTAGTTCCTGCCAGGTGTCAGCAGCGCCAATCTCGACAAAATATCGAAACTCTCTTCAGACCACTGATCGAACGACGTCACGGCTGCAGAATCAAGGATAGAAAGCGCCTGCTCTGTTCCAGTTTTACCTGTCAAAGGATCCGGCAGACAAAAAGATGTAAGGGCGTGAAGATAGGCTACAAATAATTTGCCGCGTGCGCTCCCATTGTCTATAAGGCGTCCAAGTAATTCGTCTACGCGATATGAATGAGCCCTTGTGACTGTTGCTGGGTCAATTGTTGCTTCAGTGTGGCCATTAATTCTGCCAAAAGATATTTTCCCATCTGGTATCAAGATCAATCTCTCGGTCGAGGTGTCATTCTTCTTCAGAATAAGTTTGTTGCGAAGACCGATTAAGGTTCCCACGCTTTGGGTGTCGTCTACGATCATGCCCTGGAATTCTTTTGAAAAGATGTCTGACATCGCTTGCCTTAGTCTGAAGCTGAGCTGCAGCCTGGGAAGCGCAATTTCTAAGTCATTTGATGCTTCATTGAGTGCGGCTTGTATCCAAGCCGCTACCTCAACGGAGTAAAAGCTCCGTCCGAGGGCTTTTCCTGTTGTACTCGTGGTCGCGATGATGTATTGTCCATCTAATTCAAGCCGCCACTTGTTCCCGGCGCTCACGGCGTGGAGTTTCCGAATGGTCCCAGGAGGTGTCCATGGGTCATCCTCTGGGCGGAAACTCACGTAATTGTTTGCAACATTGTACCATTGAATATTGTGTTCTACAAGTGGCACAGGGTAGTGTCCACGGAAAACATCTGGTGAAAGAAGCTCAAATATTTCATCGTCCTTAATGGCCCGGACAAGCAGGTCCGGCTGATGGTCCGAGTAGTTGCTAAGACCGAAATGAATGATATGACCTGCGTACTCGTTCGTTGAGGAAAACTGCATTCCCGTGATGTCGCTTGGCATAACTTCAATGACTGAAAGACCGAACAATCTGCGATACATTGTGTGACACTCGTACTTGGTTGGAAGTCTGTTTAGAGGAATGCCGTTAACGAGGAGCTCACCGGAATAAAGGTTGAACTGCACTTGGGAACAGCCATCTTTATTTCCTGAAGCAGTATTAGTCACCAGCCAGTTACAGTGATCTGCTGAGAATTGCTGCCAGCCGCCTCGGCTGTCATATGCTTTCCAGGCCATTGCGACTGCTTTATCAAGAGCAGTACTTGACTGCTCCAAAATTAGCTGTGTGAGGATGGGGCACGCTGTTTGGCAAAGTCTTCTCCAACGGCTGTACCGCAAGAATGTGAGGGTTTCGCTTCTTCTGTTGACCAGGATTTCACTTTGTTGAATTATAATGCAACACTGTAGAAAGATGGAGGCAGTTTTCGTAGAATCAAAGGCCTCTCGCAGGACCTGGTGTTCCATATCAAAGGTCGAAGCGCAAACGAGGGCAACGGCAGCAGCCTTGGCTCGAAATTTATCTCTCGTCACGTTGTCTGTTGAATTTTGTACCTCGTCTTTCAACTTCAACGTCCAGTCAAAAGTAGTGGCCCGGATGAGTTCCAGAAATTCTTGGCAGCTTCTTTTCACATGGTCGTGCGAAGATATAGACAGCAGATGTGTGGCCATAGAAGTAAAAATGGAGAACGCGGAGGCAGCTTGCCAGTTCTGCTTCAAATTTCGCGATAATCGATACAGACCATCAATAAGTTTCTCGGTGAATCTAGCGTCGTCTAGAATCGAGTGGTTTTCCCTTAAATATATTCCCTCTTGCCGCGGCCCGACTTGTCCTATGCATTGCAGAAGAAAAACCTCCGTCTCAGCCTTCTTGAAGTCCACAGTTGGTGCATTCAACTGGACTAAAATGTTTTGCCACTGAATTAAGTTTCCTAGAGGAATTGAGCAGAGTGCTTTGTACTCCTCGAGTGACATGTTGTCTGGGCAGGCGTGCAAACTTGCCAGTACAGTATTTGGTGAGGGCCCAGATGGACTATCAGCAGGCCGGAAGAGAAAGTGTTGCAGTCCGCGGTCACCCGGTATCTGGTAAGTGCATGACTTGGGCAGTTGATGTGTTTGGGAAAAGCTGCTGACGAAACAGTCGTCATTATTATCAAAGTACTGATATTGAAGACCATTTTTCAAGCAAACATCTTCCACGCAAGACGTAGAGATTGGTCGTGTTTTTCGATGTGTGGCCTCGTGAGGTTTAGTGTCTGATAGTAACTCCACGCGTTGTTTAGTGGAGAATGATTTCATGAAATCGGAAAGCCCTGCGTATCTTCGAAGGGTGTACCTGACCTTGGGCTGCATTCTTGTAGCATATTTCGTCTTCAGAACGTTTAATATGACGAAGGCAGTGGCATCTCGCCAGTGGCCGAATGACGCAGGGACAAGTAATTCGAAGACAGTCGATTTGGCCTGCAAGGAACTGGAAGGTAATGGCCATTCGTGAATATCAATTGATAGGTCTTCAGCCTCTTTCTTTAAGCAACACTTTCGGCAATTGCTCTTATGCCGGGTAGTGCTTGTCCCCCAATGCTTGTCAACTATGGTTGTATATTCGCAAGACAGCTGCTCTTGCGATTTCATCAGGCTCCGATAGTGCTTTTTCTGGCGATCGAACTCTTCACGCTTTTGCTGCCTGAGAATGCGAGCTTGTGCTTCGATGGCTTCCAGAAGCGTTTGGTGTTTGGGTGACTGCTTAAAGTATCGAACTGCAAAGCTGGACCCAGTCCCAAACTTGGCGAATATAGATCCGGCAGACTGACGGCGACGAAGCAAGATGTGGTTTTCCACTATGTTAAGTCTCTCGAGCTGACTTTTAAAAGGTAGGATCAGATTCTGCAAGAGCTCACAGGAAAGCTCAGGATCATAATGTCTGAGCAATGGGCAGCCTTCGGAAGCGGAAACATCGCAAGCCACCCAAAGCTCCAGGATTGTCAGAATCATCACAGATATCAGTTCCGGATTTCCGTCGTATATCTTCGTCGCTCTCGAGTGGTAGTCTTCAATGAGAAATCTCAGTCTCTCGCTCGCATCATGTTCCTGTCCATGGGTTTCAAGCCATTTCGTTAAAGACCTCGCTACCCAGACCTCAAGCGCCATAAGATTTCCTCTTTCTTGTTCGTCAACAGATGCGAAGGGAAGCGACGGAAGTAGCTCGTCACAGAATTTCGCCAAGGGATTTGATGGTGCAAATATCTTTTGACTGCCGATTCTCTGTCTTTTTGATATCTCGCCAATGAATTTATCCAGCAAAGGGATCTTCACTTCAGAGTCGACCGCGAAATCTAACCTCTTCAACGCAGACAGAGAAAGGGATGATGCGTTTTGTTTCTGAATGTCAGACCATCGCTTTTCTAAGATGCGGTTCGTGCTGATCATGGCGTCATCAACGAAATGGCGCAATTCACCCGATACGTCATTGAGCTTCAGCAGTCGTCTGCTCAGCTTGGCGCTCACGGCTGAGAGGTAGTCGCTTTCGATGTCATGGCATTGTCGAGCAATATTGGCCATAAGGAAAACCATAAATTCCTTATATAAATCTCGTTGATTTTCAGTGCCGGCAGGCGGGCCGAGAGACAATTGACGAAGGCTCATCTGTAGAGTTACACGTATAAAAAGCCAGAGCGGTGATCTACGCCACGGCAGGAGCGTGTTTTGGTACAGGACCTCTTCGCGAGTGTTCTTCTGAATCGTCGCAGAATTTGAGGGTCTACCGCCGTGCGCAGCTAAAGTTGCCATCAGAAAGTCCGTGACTATCATGGGATGTGTTGTATCTCGGCTTTCTTCATGCATCTCCTGCGCCTTTTTTACCTCTGGTTGCGTGCCTGGCACTTTCTGCCAGCTCATTCGTGATACCATGGACGCTATAGCCTCTTGAAAGTCCGGCATTTCGAACAAAGATGTCGAAATAGACACGCCGGACCCCGGGAAAGTCCGACGAAGCCTTCCCCTGGTGGTCATTACATCTTTGTTGCGAGGTGAAACCTCAAAGACATCGAAAACAATATCCTGACCCAGCTTAAAGACCATGAGACCTGCGTTCTGGGCGTTTATATAGACAAGAAGTGGACCTGCTGAGCGCTATTAGTGCCGTTTCATTGCAGCAAAGCCCGATTGAACTTTTAAAGCCTTACCTTTGGTACACAGTCTAGAAAAAGCCGACTTCAATCTTGCCTCGTTGACAATAAGGGCGGAGCCACTTCCTTCGAGAATGTCGCGGGCACTCTGGATGGCCACTCCAGCCGACTCTACCGCAGAAAAATCTCTTTCGGCAACATAACTCTTAAAAGACCATAAACAGTCGATGACCGTATCCAGAAGAGCCTTGCCATACGCTGGGTTTGAGTCATCCTCATGAGGAAGCTGTGGGGGCAGAAAAACATGACGCAGCTTATACAAAATCTCTTCCCTGGACATTGTCTTTCTAATATGGAATTCTTTTAATCAATTATTTTGGTTGTGTGAGACAATTGTGGTGTTTTCGTAATCATAATGCTCTGTAGCCGTTATTTGTATGTTGCAAATTCCGTTTGTATGTGACAAATTCCGTTTGCATGATTATTGGCTTCGTGTGCATGTCATAAATTTCGTTTGTATGCTAGAAACTTCTCATTGCCTGTTAAGTGTACGGAATATTCTGGCATATCTCCTTGATTTAGAAATGGCCACAACGGGTATCCTGTGTTGTTGACATTGATCAATAGTGGCGACTGCTCTATAATGCTGAATGACTGGGACATCATGGGATTCCTACGTTACTTGGCATGCCTAAGTTAATCCGATATTTCTGGCGTCTAATAATCTTAGCGTGATATAAAATATCTTGGATTGGCGACAAAAACTGGCGAAACATCCCTGAAGATACACAATTGAAGCCATTTCGGCATCAACGGGTTAGCTAACTGCGTTTGAACTCGAACCCTTTTTTCTCTTAAGTGCTGAGTTGAGATATCAGCGCCACGACAAGCGGCTGGGCGATGATTGGACGAAATTTTGATCTTGACATATCCTCCTGCACTTGCTCCATCGGAACCCAAGTTGCCCCAGGAACCCCGAGTTACCATATTCGTATCTATCCCCCCCGCTCTTTGCACAGTCGATGAGTCGTCGCAACGCTGTTATGTTGCCTGGAATCAGCATGTTTTAGGAAAGGATAACTTGATTGTATGGTACGAATCTCTTTCCATTGGGCTACTGAACTCAGGCTTCTCAATGTGGAGATTTGTTTTATTCAAGGGAAGCGGAATGCACAGTGGGGGGACAGTGGGGGGGCCAGGTTGAACACGTGATCCAACAGGTAGAGCAGGGCAGAGTTTTCTAGCTGGCGTTTTATGCAGGCAACCGCATCTGCCAAACTCTGCAAGTCGCCATTTTGGGCACTCCCATCCCTTTGTCTGTACGAAGACAGTCGCTTTCACGGTCGCAATACGACAGCTTGGTGACGAACTGGCTACGAGGGCGCGCTAACACGGTTCTAGTGACAGTCATACGCTTGTCAGAACATGGTCATAGACTCCCTCATTGAGAGCAGCTGGTCACTGTTACCAGAGTCTGGGATGGTGCGCGATGGATGATAGTGGACCAATCAGGACCATAAGTACTGAAAATTACATCTGAAAGGATTACATGGCATATTGCAGCTACCTTGCGCGGGAAAGGAGGTGCCTACTACGGAGTAGAGGGCACATATTGAGAGCCTTGTGTGGGTCTCGTGACCTACCTTTTTGGCGTGGGACCTGGTTCTCGATGCAACCAACCTACCCAGGTACCTAGTCACCTGGTAGTTCACCGACCTCACTGTCCGATGCCGATGCCAATGCCGATGCCGAAGGCCGCGATGGTTTGGACTGAAAAAGTTGCACCAGAAGCTACCAGAAATGCTCCGTAAACAAAGCAGTCCACAATTTGCCGCCCTCGACCCACGACAACCCATCAATGTTCAATGTTCGCATGGGTGGAGCTTTAGCTTGCTTCTAACCTGCTTCGGCTCCCCACTAACACTAACAAGCACATGGAAATCAATTAGACCTTCGCGACTTGGAGCTCGGCCAACTTTTGCCCTCACTTCATCTCTTTCCGTCAATCTGCCATCTCGCAATTGCATACTCACTTACCCGCCTGAGACCCGTACCCATGCAGATTACTGTCCGCAGCCCCAAGGCAACCTTGGCACCACGATCCCGCCGCAACGGGTTTACGCTCATGCGACTTTGCGGATAGCTAGGAAAGCCCGCTTGCTCACAAGGAGGGGAGACCCCCGGCAAACGGTCGGTGGATCATGTCTTCCTCAATTCTCAGCTTCTCTCCATGGAGAAATAGGTCTTCCAGCTTTTCCTCACAACCCAACATGCAGCAACCTGGTCGAGACGAAGCCTCTGACGCTACCAATCCCCAGGATGATCTTGCCCAACGTTCATCCTCTGTAGGATCTCCGAAGGCCTATCGAGAACCAATTCGATCTTACATACATGCCTCGCTCCGGGGTGATTTAGGTATTTAGCTAATGTTCAACATAGAAAATTCAACACTCGGTTATTATGTGCCCGTCCTGATATTGATCATAGCACCCGTCGATAGCGAGCAGAATGCCCGTACCGTCCGTGAAGACACTGCTGAACTTGCAAGCTACCTGCTTTCCGACGGTACAACGCGTCACCGCCCATCGTTTCTGCAGCGAAATCGAGGCTCTGTCCAAGACTTGTTCAGTTCAGCACAGGATGGGACCGAGCGCCCAGACGAGTGTAATGCCTCGCAAACCATCATCGAAGTATCAGAACCTGAATCGGCGGCAGAGGTAGATGTGGATGCGGATGTAAACGTGGATGTGGGCGTGGATGTGGACGCGGATGTGGACGTGGAAGACATTGGTCCTTCAGTTCTTTCGAATCTTCTGAGGAAGTCGTCCACGCAGTCTGTGAACCCTAATGCTCCCCTATCTTCTCAAGGACATTCTGTTGAACCGAAACCAAGACAGAAGAGCTCGGGCCATGAGGCAGTACAGTCACAAATGAGCGAAGCAGCTGCAATCGCCACTGAACAAACACCACTCTTAAGCTATATCACGGATGAAGACGACATCGTCAGCGATCTTGAAGGCCAGAAAACTACCCGTCCGAACCATTGGTATAGCGGAATCATACAGCGTGGCCAGAAGATTGAGGGCCACGTCGTCCACGCAGTGGAAATGGTAGTGACTCCGCGCTGCTGGAATCGGAAAGCTCTGTGGAATCACATTGTCGTGGAACCTGTTTCATGTCTACCTGCCGTTGCAGTTGGACTATTACTTAATATATTGGATGCATTATCTTACGGTAGGTTTCATCGGTCACAATTTTATCAATCATGTAACTTATTTTTTTAGGAATGATTCTCTTTCCACTTGGCAAGCAAATATTCTCCAATCTTGGCTCCGCTGGAATCTCCATCTATTATGTGAGCACAATCGTGGCGCAGATCACATTCTCTTCTGGTAGCATCTTCCGTGGGGCAGTCGGCTCAGAGTTGGTACGTCATCCATATTCGGGCAAAAGCATGTGCTTATGGCTAATGTGCTTTATTTTCAGATCGAGGTCGTTCCTTTTTTCCATAATATGGCTCAAAAAATAACGGACAACGTTGGCGAAGATAACCCAGATGCTGTCATTGCGACTACCATTGTGGCTTACGCACTAAGTTCTGTCATGACGGGCTTGGTGTTCTACTTCATGGGAAAATTCAAGTTTGGTTACATGGTTGGTTTCATTCCTAGACACATCTTGATCGGTTGCATCGGAGGTGTTGGTTGGTTCCTTGTTGCTACAGGCTTCGAAGTCTCAGCTCGTCTCGACGGCAGCTTGAATTACAACTTGGACACATTGCATAAACTCATACAGTCGGATACGCTACTTATGTGGATTTGCCCGCTAGTACTGGCCATTATTTTGTTCTATGGGCAGTCGACCATTCGGTCCAAATATTTTCTTCCTTTGTACATTCTCGCCATTCCTCTCTTATTTTACATCTTTGTCACCTCCATCGACGCTCTAGACGCAGATGATTTGCGAAGAAAAGGCTGGATATTTGAGGGCCCACCGCCAGGAGAACCTTGGTGGTATTTCTATTCGTTGTATCGTAAGTCTTTACCCGAGTGTTCACACTCCCGGAATGGTTTGAAGCTGACAAGATGTACAGAGTTCAAGCTTGTGCACTGGGACGCAATTCTCGAGGTAATACCTGCAATGATGGCTCTGACCTTCTTTGGTATCCTTCACGTTCCCATCAATGTCCCCGCACTGGCGTTGAACACTGGTGAAGACAACGCTGATCTCGACAGGGAGTTGAAATTGCATGGTTATTCCAACATCTTGTCGGGTTGCGTAGGCAGCATTCAGAATTACCTCGTATATGCCAATACTGTTTTCTTTGTACGGTCCGGTGGTGACAAACGACTCGCGGGCTATATCTTAGCTGCTGCCACATTTGGCATTATGGTGATTGGCCCAAACCTGATTGGCTTTATTCCAGTCATGATGGTCGGAACTCTTATCTTTGACCTGGGATTTGAGCTCCTTTTGGAAGCCATTTGGCTCCCTCGCAAAAAGCTCAAAGTGGCAGAATATTTGACTGTCATTGTGATTGTTCTGGTGATGGGAATGCATGATTTCGTCGTGGGTATTGGTGTGGGCATCACCCTCGCATTCGTTTCCCTGATCATTCAGACATCCCGCGTTTCCGCCATTCGAGGAAGTTACGATGGCGGCATTGTGAGCTCGACTGTGCGTCGCAATCCGTCACAGCACCACTATCTCAACCAGGTCGGCCAGCAGATTTACATAATGAAGCTTACTGGATACCTCTTCTTCGGAACTATTGTTAGTGTCGAGGAGAAAATTCGTTCCTTGCTAGACGATAGTGCGTTCTCACAAAAGCCTATCAAGTTTCTCATACTCGATCTGTGGCACGTTACCGGCCTAGACTATTCTGCGGCAGAGGCGTTTAATACGATCAGCCGGCTTCTTGACAAGAAAGGCGTGCTATTTGTTCTAAGTGGTGTCGACGCTGAAAGCCAACTGGGTCAAAGTCTCCGGGCTGTTGGATTGGACAACGACAAAATCGAGGTCATGATTCTCCCTGATTTAAATTCCGCGTTGGAGAGTTGCGAAAACGAATTACTCAAGACACTGTATGCCCGGCAGGAAGAGCTCAATTCCATGAAACAAGTGGCCACTCCTGGTCTTGATGTGCCTGTGGCCGCAAATGCTTCGACTTTCTCCTCGTTCGATCCGCCTTTTAACTCTCCTAGACAAAATCATCTCGTCGAAGCTGCGCGAGAAGCTCTCACTAGTGCCGAGGTCCCGCATCCGTCGAAGTGGCAGAGTTTTAATGAACCCTTGCGACTGATGTTGCAAATTTTCCAGGGCCTCAGTGGCAAAAACGAGGATTTCTGGTTCCAGGCAACTCCATACTTTAAGCGCATGGAGTATGCGGCTGGCACGATACTCTTTCGTCGTGGCGAGCAAGCAAATGGATTCTATCTGGTCGAACGTGGCATTCTACGTGCGGAATATGATCTTCCTCAGGGTTGGCTTTGTGAGAGCATAGTTGCTGGCACAACCTGTGGCGAGTTGCCATTCTTCTCTGAGACCGAGCGGACGGCTACTGCAATGGTGGAAAGGGACTGCGTGGTATGGTTGATGGACTGTGAGTCTTGGAAGAAATTGCAAAAGGAGGAGCCTGAGGTGGCGCGAGAGTTTTTGAAAATATCGCTGAAGCTGACGAGTGAGCGAATGAGCTCCATCACATCATATATCCTGACCACGGCGGTATGAGCATAAGTCGGCCGGGTCCTGTTTTACGGTGCTTTGATTTTAATGTACTTGGATACCATGTGGTCGTTATTTGAGCGTGTACATCAATCTCGAGCTGAAATTATCTGATTGTGGCAAACATAATCTATCGGCCTCAATGGTTGGCCTCGGTGCATAAATCTTGGCAAGTTGCTTCGTTAGTGCACGGTGGCACATTAGCTGGCTTGCCCAATTATAAAGATCTATACGCGATTACAACTGATGTTGACGTACAATGTGGGCAAGCGATGGAAATTTGTGATGTGGTGGTCACTGGCCAAGCGAGCTAATGTGCGACCGTATTATTGTGGTGCTGAAACTCCAAGTATGGAGTATTGATAATAATCCCTGGTTACTAAGCCATTTGGAGAACTGCTCCCACAACCGACCATCTCCGGGGTTAAGCCTAGGGTAGCGTCTGGCAAAGCTCGCCGCTTGCATCGACATTGCGATTGTCTTATATTTTTAGTTGGTGTACGAATTGAAAGCAACTACCGCCCTCGGAACCAATTTGCCTCCCTTTAACAGCATTCGAGTTTGCCACCGATAAAGTTATTCACACTGCAACGGTACATACAACATAGCAAAAAGCACAAGAGAGCCCCAGACATAGACAAGCATTATGCCACGGAGCCTGCATTCTATACTTGGCAAGCCTCGCATATGCAAGCCAAAGGCCCGCTACGGCACATCTGCATCACAGGGATCTCCTCGCAAAGCTGCAGCCAAAAAAGAGTCTAGACCACAGGGCGACGGGTTGTTTCATGACAGATTCACAGACCTCGGCAGCCTGTCTTTACTGGACGAGCATGAAGCTCTTACACTACGTGATGTGGTCCAGGCCTTGAGGTACATTCGCTCGCACACGTTCACAGCGGTTCCCGAAACAGGTTTCACGTCTACGCGGACTGCGGATATACTGAACTACAGGGCTTCTGTGCCGAGACTAGTCACGACAGGCCACATCAGTGCCGTCCTGAAGGATACAGCGCCTTCGCGCGTGGAGCGAGAAGTAGCCGAGTTGATGGGGAGGGGAATACTGCGGAAAGTGCGTGTCGAGAGGAGAGGGGGCATGGGAGAGGCGTTGATCGAAATGGATGATCTGGAAACCTTGCTGAGGAGGAAAGTTCCTAATGCTGACACTGCGAATGCGTTCTTCCGGTACCTGCAGAAGAACCCTACTACCCAGACGGTGAGATCCCTGGACCTACAAAATCATCGTGGTGGTCCTGGAGAGCGGGGTAGGGAAGACGGAGAGGAAGCGCGAGCACACAGTCAGATAGACGAGCTAGTGAGGGCAGGTTTTCTCACTAGCTGCTCGACAGCCGCGCCGGGAAACACCCTGCATGTTCGACCGGAGGATCGCACAACACTGACGTCCATAGAGCACGTATCGCGATTCGCCTCGGGAACTGTTTCGGCCGTCGGGGGGCTAAACGCCATCCATCTTGCAGGGGGAGGCGGAGGCGCCACGTCGAGACAGATGGAGAGCAACCGCGGTGGTGGTGGCCATGCCAGTGCGTCGAGCTTTCGGGTCTCTGTTCCGGGCCACGGACGGTTTTTGAAGCTGGCAGATGGAGCTGTGGACTGGCTGAGGGAGACTTTGGGCAAGACTAGATGGGGTGAAGGGCCCGAAGCCTGGCTCAAGGAGCGGTTCGCAGGGAACGGGCTTTATGGGACAAGATGGAAGGACTTTTGGGGCGTCGAGTGGGAATGGGTGCTTGGTCAAGCGGTTGGATTGGGGTTCGTGGAGGTCTTTGATACAGGGAGTGTTGGGAGGGGGGTTCGGGCCTTGGGATAATCAATGATGCCGGGAGTTTCACTGGGTCTGGGGGGGGGGATGGGAAAATTCGAATATAGAAGGGATGAAAGTATACATGCAGAAGAAACAAAAGCAAGCTGCTCATCCAGACGTGATGACGGCTGCTTCAGACAGCTTGTCCAGCACCCCCTTCACACGGCTGGCAAGTTCTCGTGGCCGTGAGACAAGGGATGCCTGAACATGTAGTAACAAATATTGCATCATGCAGTAGCAAGTATATGTTGCAGACAATTTAGGTCCTTTACTGAGTAGTGCATTCTTTCATCAGAAATCAGAACGTCCCCAAAAGGCCCCTCCCTACTTTTGTGATTTTCAATTGTACATACATATGCACTCGACAATCCCTCCATGTGCCTTCTCTGCATGTCTCACAAGTCGCCGGTTTTATAAATGGCAAGGATCAATGTGCTTGAGCCTACAGTAACTAGCTGCGGTGAGGATATCCAAATCGTCCACAACCTGAGCCAGCGGCAGAATATGGCAATTCGATCGTTCCTGACCAGAATATGTAGCGTACTTGTCGGCTCGAGGCGAAAATTGCAGCACCATAAGAGCGATATTGTCAGGTTGAGACACGCTATAACCAAATCGGAAGGGGCATCCCTCAATTGTCTCAATTGTTGAGGGTAGGGAACTGGGGACGAAATTTTGAGATGTGGGGGCCGGGTTGCTCAGCACTAGGGCCAGCCCTAAATCGCGATGGGCTAAAGTCGTGCTACGTACAAGATTCGCTACCTTCTTTTAAATCTTTATTCTGTAAAGGACAAGAAACCTATCACTCGTCACCTCTTTCTCCCTATCGTCTCCAAATCTTGTCTCTTTACAAGGCTACACTCTCCTCGTTGGCTCGAGGGAGGTGGACCCCTCGTGACTTGTGGTACCCTCCGAAATAGAGGATTGAGGATTCCCCCCCCCCCTTTGACCTGGGCAGACAGACGTGCGAAGTACATAGCTGTTTGCCAGTCGGACTTATCTCCTTTGGTCGACCCACAATTCCTCTGGAAAGTGGGTTACTTCGTAAGTGACCTCTAGGAACCTTCGCAAACGTTCCACGCTAAAACTCTACATAATGCGTTTAGGCTAGTACTAGCGATAAATGTACGCCCAAAGAACATTATAAATATGTCTATCAAGGGAAAAATTGCGTCATCTAGCCTGTTAAGGCTATAAATGCAGCGTTGTAAGGGCTTAGAAGGTCCCTAAAGAGGTCTCTAACAATGCCCTCAATGCAAGGCCCGCGCCGCAGACTTAGTGTGGTTGTAAGACGTGTGATGTAGCACTTTGTAACCTAGACAGTTAGTATAGACGAAAAAGTATCTCTTACAGCGATGTTTTTTGATTGGTTTGAAACCGTGTCTTGATTACCTACCTACCTAGGTACTTAGGTGGTTATCTTTGTAGCCGGAGCCTTACGGCCCTCAAGGAGATATAGTGCAAGTCAGTATAGGGCAGGATGTGCCTTCCACGGCGATGGTTTTTTGGCAGGGCAACAACGCTGTGGGGATCAATGCGGAGGTGATGGCTGCTGGTAATTTGAGTTAGTGCAGCAGGCTGCTTGGCAACCTCCGTGCTGACTGAAGACTCCCTTTCTCGTCTTTGTTCAAGCAGATGTTTCTATCTCCTCTCAGCCGGGCCGTATTGCCTCGATAGACCAAAGTTTTGACCATGACCAGTGGAGACAGTCCTGCACATCCAAGCTTTACACGTGGGTTTCCTATTGACATGGTTCTACGCTGTTGTATGAAGTAGATTGTGGGCGGATAGGATACTCTACAATATTAGCGATCTATCACCTTATCCCTTTGGGTGCGCGAAGGCGCCAACGAGGTCACGAATTGGTCTTGTGGGCCAATCAGGACTAGCGGGCGATAGAGGCACTTCGGATTTGGGTGTACAGACAGCTAGTATTGAAGCTAGTGTGGGTCCCGTGACATCGTTGGCGCCTTCGCGCACTCAAGGGGATAGCACATCTCGCCGGGAAGGACATGACGACCAGCAGAACACTATTGTGCGATCTGTCCATCACACGATATGTGTGCTGGACATCAATGTCAAAGGAACAACCAGCGAGCAGCATGACGGTGCCAAATGAATGCGAAAGACAAAGGTTACCTTCTTGGTGCCCAATCTCCCGTCGTAGGAGTGCGACTTGATGTACATCCAGCTGTCGGTGCACTCTATGCGACGCCGTCATTATCTTATCAAAGAGCTGCATAACAACCTAAGCCATTCCGGGATTGACCACATCCGCATGAATATATATGTGACAACCTTGGGTGACATAAGCATGATGGGTGGGACCAATTGCTGACGATGTGTTCCGTACTCCGTAACGTAAATGGGGCCGGATTCTCGCAATGCATATCATAACATGCCAGATTGAAACAGAATTTTTTATCAGCTCATCTCGTGAAAGCAATCACTCGCCAAATTGAGCAAAGACCAGTATTATTGACTCGTCGAAAGTGAGCCGCAATGCCCCGCCTTTATGGACAGGCGAGATGGACAGGCGAGATGGACAGGCGAGATGGACAGGCGAGATGAACAGCAAATTTTTTTGGTCTGATCAGCGAAAAACTGACGTAAAGTTGACCTCATACCATGACATGTCATTATCATCGCCTTCTCGCGAGCATTCACCTGAGCCAAGGCGCTGGGTTGGCTCTGATCTGTAATTGTCCGATTCAGGTAATTGAACCATACGGAGTACATACCTATTACGGAGTAGGTACAAATTAAAATTGCTGCAGAAGCATTCGTGCCTGAGGATTGTTCAGTAAGGGGCCATGCGGAACTACCACACCTCACACCTGCAGGTACCAGCACGGGCATGGCTCAAAGATGGTGTGATAATCCTGGCCAGTCGAGCCAAAGTGGATTTTCGAATTGGGCATCGGTGTCTGCCAATGACGAGTGGTTGCTATCGAAACCAGTGCCTGCATTACCTATCCATGTGGAACTGACCAGCGGGGAAAACGGCTCGTCTGATAAGTCGGTCTGCGTGGCTGAAGTCTGAATGCTACTTTGGTTCGTCGCATTGTCCCCGTCTTTGTTGGTCCAAAAGTATGTTTTTCAGTTGCAGCTGGATGTAGTTCGTCCTGGGCTTGGTAAATGGGTAAATGTTTGGGCGAGAATAATTACCTCAATTTCAGTCCTGCGAACGAATACGCCTGTGTAATATTACTTGCACTTCCTCGAGATCACCTCGCGCTCATGCTGGAGGCGCCGTTTTCAGAAGTTGCAGTTAAGGGTGAGGTGGTCTTGTCGGTTGAGCAACAACGACGACGACGACGCTCTTTGCAACGGACACCTTGTAAATTGCTTGGTGGTATGAAGAGGAAGATACACAGCAAAGGTGTGATGGTATGTATGCCAGGCCTTGAAAGCACCCAATGAAGTCCAATCCAACCTTGACTTTAACTATCTTTAGTACAGAATAGGTACATAGGTTGGCATGTTGGAAGTGCGTAGTATGCCTACATACAGACATACCTACATACCTAAGGTAGTAGTAGTATAGCAGTATAGTAGTATTGCGGGGTAGACGGCCTCAAAGGGTGCAATTGTAACCAAGATTTGCCTGCGGTGCATTCTGTATGATTCTGCACTGCAGATGGAATGCAGTATTGCTGTGATTGCCGGAAAGAGGTAGCGTCTTCAGGAAGCAGCTCGACGCCAAGGAGACGCCCCCTTCGGCCCAGGTGATAAAAACGAAGTGGGGAGAGTGAGTCGTAAACTTTGTCCTCGACGATGTGTCGGAAGAGCGTCAAACCAGCCGAATGTAAAGAGCCAGAACGCAGCCACAACTTGACACAACCATGTCAGCTACCTGGGTATCTAGGCAGTGGCCGGAATTTCGCAATCTGCCGGGGCACGCACCGAGGTTCTGAGGTATGATGCTTGCAATACAGCCGTTAGCACGTGTCTTGCCTCTTCGCTACGTTCGGGTTTTTGTAAGGGCTACCGTTGCCCCGTCACCCAAAGCATTTCTTGGGTGTGGCGGTCAGAACTACAACAACCCGTTCTCAGATCGTCCAGATGCGGAACAAAGGTACCTATCCAAGTCGCTTCATCTGAATATCCTTCTCGGAAGCAAATTTCGAGAAAATTGGAAGAGAAAAAGAAAAAGAAAAAGAAAAAGAGCAAGGCGTATCCCTTCTAAATTATTCAAAGTACGATGAACCCCTGAGTGCATCATAATAATCGTCATGTGCATGTCTCGGCATGGCAGTGCTTGCGCACTAGCGGTTTGCTCTCGGCTGTCAATACTACTTTAGGGTAGGAACCTAGTACTCGTGCTAGTTGGCGGCACATTCCGCGTTGGCGACATGAACATGTCGCCCGATTGTTGCTGGGCAGTGCGCTATGCAAAGCCCAGGAATCCATCTCTATCAAACAAGGGTAGCAGAACTTGGTTGCGACGCGATGGTTAGGCGAAACTCAATAGTTCTCAACAGCCTGGGTAGGCGATGGGTATAACACACCAAGTAGCCGGGGCTCCTTGCAAGAACCATCGGACTGTGTAAAAAAACCTGAAGCTGCTTAGAAACTTATGACTGGCTTTTCCCTCCCCCCATGGAAAATTTATATGGAGACCGTTTAACCGGCAGCAAAAGCGCTTTCCCACGAGTGACAGACACTTTCACTAGGTACGGGGTACATGGGGGGTGGGGGGAGGGGGCTCAAGCCTCCTTTTGTCTCCTGCGTGGCACTGCGCATTGCCCTGCTCCAATAAAGTACTGGTGTACATAGCTAGTGGACAGGGATTTCTCCAATGCAGAGACCAGTAGTGGCAGTCATTGGTGCCGTTGTTGCGTGACTGCGATGCTGTAGCTTGTTGCGAGAATGAAAAATTGCCGGACACCCCGGCCCTTGGCTTGGCTGGCTGTCTTGCTTGTGTCGAGCCAAGCCAGCCCATTCTCATCATCATGTAGCCAGCCACAGTAGCCATCACTCGCGTGGCTAGACCCTGGGTCTCCATTCGCAAATGGCCCCCGACCACTAATCAATGAACCCGTAATTGTGGTGGCACACCCATTGTGCGGAGTTAAACACACGTTGGTGGTTTTCGTGCCTGATGACAAGATGATGTGTCGGATTCAGTAGCACGGCAGTTCCGAGGAAGCAGCTAATCGCAACTTCGGGCATAGCTACGGCGAATGAAGGACAGCAGGCTCTTATCTCTTCTTATCTGTCCATGAGAAAACATTTACTGGCTTGCCCAAACGCTCCGATACCTGAGCAAAACTCGTCCATTACCGCCCCTTTTTTCTTGCATTGTGTGACGCTTGTCTTGGTTCGTGAGCCCTTCACGCCGCGTATCTCGTCCATGAGGAATTACAGCACTGCATGCGGAGCACAGGGCGGAAACAGAGTCAAAGGATAGTAATAAGTTCATGTTCCGTGCGCCGTACGGAGTACCGCAGATCGGATCAAACTCCCTTTGTGTGCACCACGAGGATCACACATGTGTGGGGGTGAGTGAGGCCCTTCGTCCATTGCTCTGCTGCGTTCACGCCCCGGTTTGTCATTCTGAACTGGGACACTCCCGCCCCCCCCCCCCCCCCCCCCACCCCCCACACCCCC
>KQ061689.1:368709-418718 GCA_001008035.1 Atkinsonella texensis
GTTTCCCCCCCCGGTTTTTCATTTTGAACGGGGGAACCCCCCCCCCCCCCCCCCACCGAGAGACAGAGAGACCTGGCTACTATCCCTTGCCACGCCCACCCTTGACCACCCTCGACCCGGCCATTTCCCCGACTCGTTTTCCGTCTCCCAAAACCATTCCTCCTCATCGACGATACCAACAAGCCCAGAGCTGCACTGCGAGCATCTGGCATCGTTCTGCTCCGCATACTCAGCGAGCGTGATCCGAACAGCAAGATCTTGCAAAACACGCTGCTGACCACCAACCCCTCGAACAGCCGTTGGACCCCCACGCCGACCTGCTTAAACCGTCGTACCTCGGATTCGAGAGGGGAAAAAAGAGAAAACGAAACGTGCCTCACGACTAGCGTCACTAGTCATCCGTCCAGATCGACAACTGAACTTTTCCAGAAAAACCGGACCGACCCGTCCTTTTTTTTTTTTTCCAATTATCTTTCCGGTAGACTATTGTTCCAGCTGTGCGTAGGTCGATTGCAGAGCAAATACAGGTCGACCACCAGACGAGAGCTAGAAAGCTTCTCGGACTGTCCAACACCAGCTGTTTGGCCAATGGTTATTGGTATGTTCTGAGAGACCTGCTTGCCGGTTCCTCATTGTTATTGTTTTCTTTCTTCAATTGCCATAGTCTGGCAACTTTGGGGAACTTCTTCCTGCAAGTTCACAATGCCGCAATGCTTGACCCGCCGACCCTCAATTGCTGGCTTACTATGACCACCAAAGACTGACCGCCTGGGATTTCAGGTTCAGCGTCGTCGAGCCGTTGATAGCGATACAACACTCCAGTCAGTGCAGGGCTTGTCATAAGTGACCCATGCCGCGCAACGACCGAGCCAATTCGTCTTTCCGAACAATTCGGCCTGTGGAGTTTCTCGCATTCAATGAGACACCCCGTATCTGAGCACCTACTGTGTTTCTTTAACTCCTGGATGGCTACGACGAGGAGGCAAGGTTAACATTCTCCACTACTGGTTCTCACATTGACCCCGTGAACACCCTCGACAACTCAACAACTTCAGCTGGCATCTCCGATCAAGATGGCTACGGCGCTACCGCGGCCGTCAAAGGCTTCGAACGGGCCCCCGAACATGGCGTTACCTGCTTTACCAGTGAACAAGACGCGGAAAAGTACTGGAAATATCTCAGATTCTGTTCCTGCGAAATCCGCCCCCTCGACGCCACGAAGTGGTCTGCGGGCACCGTCTACAGTGCTGGCCCCTCTCACCCCGGCCCCGGGCACCGCATTGCCCCAGCATAAAGGATTACAGAGTATAAATAAAAGTGGTAAGAAGGTTAGGAAGACCGTCAGCATCAGCTCATTCCCCTTTCCTCCAAGAGGCGACACTCGGTCCAGCAGTCTACCTCCTGGTCCGTTAGCAATTGAACTGCCTCGATCTCGAAGGTCAAAATCACCCAAGGAACTTTCACCTTCGATCTACTCACCTTCTACACCAAGCCTATTAAATGGCAGCGGCGAGGGTAAATCGATCAGCAATGCTCGCATGTCTGATGGATTAATGAGCATATCGTCTCCTCCGCAAAGCCGAAGTTCTTCGGCGCAAGGTTCTTACTCTACGTCTGCGACAACGTTTGACGACCCTGCAGACGGATTGGGATCGAAACATGACAGCGGAATAGCGGTATTTGGCCCAGGTTCTGATAGACGCTCTTCCAAGTCTGACGGAAAAGGCAATGTGGTCGTCAGCGTCCGAGTGCGCCCAGATAACAACACGGGCCAATCGAATCCTGAAGGAGAATGGATGGTAGATGGACGACAATCACTGATCGCATATAGAGGCAAAGAAGGCGGCGACTATATCTATGGTATGTCTCTTGCGACTCAGAGAATTCACCCCGCCTTTTCTCCCCAATATTCACCTACTAAGTGACCATATAGACAACGTCTTTACAACCCATGACAATAATGCGCGTGTGTACGATCATATCGCAAAGCGCCTGGTTCGAAGGGTGATGGAAGGTTATCATGGAACCGTCTTCGCCTACGGTATGACCGGCACGGGTAAGACTTTTTCAATGCAGGGAACAACCTCTTCGCCTGGTGTGATCCCTCTGGCCATTACCGACATCTTCTCATATATCCGCGAAACGCCGTCCCGAGAGTTCTTGCTGCGGGTCAGCTACCTGGAGATATACAATGAGAGGATTCATGACTTGTTGAACATGCCAACGGGCAGTGGTATTGGCGGTGCTCCCCAGCAAGATGAAATCAAGCTTCGGGAGGACAGCAAACGTGGAGTATATGCTACTCCTTTGAAGGAGGAGATTGTCCAGAGTCCCACGCAATTGCTGAGAGTAATTGCACGGGGTGACCAAGCCAGACGGACCGCCAGCACACAGTTCAACGCACGCAGTTCTCGGAGTCACGCGGTTGTTCAGATTGTTGTTGAGAGTCGAGAGCGTATTCCTGGTGCTGCCGGAGGGTCTGAGGGTAAACGTTCAGCAATACTACCAGGTGGCGTGCGAGTGTCTACTCTCAGCCTGATCGACTTGGCTGGCTCGGAGAAAGCAGCCGAATCCAAAGAAAGGAGACAAGAGGGAGCTCATATCAACAAGAGTCTACTTACACTCGGTACCGTCATTTCGAAACTTTCAGAGTGGAAAGACAAGGAAGGCAAAGGCAACGACAAGGAGGGCAAGCATCTTCCATATCGCGACAGCAAACTGACTCGTCTTCTTCAAGGAGCCTTGTCCGGCGACTCACTAGTGAGCATTCTTTGCACTATTCAGATCGGAGCCACCGGAAGTGCGGCTGCTGCGAACAGTCACACCACGGAAACACTTAACACACTGAAATTTGCGTCGCGTGCCAAGAATAATATCGTCAGCCACGCCAAGAGGGCTGAGGAAGCGATGGGGGCTGGTGGCGACGGTGGCGCCAGCGTCCTTCTGGAGCGGTATCGAGTGGAAATCCAGGACCTGAGGAGGCAATTGGAGTCGCAGAAGAATATCAACAGGAGTAGTCACAACTCTGAAAAGGAAAAAGACGAGTGGGTGGAGAAAGCTCGCGAAATTGAGGCTGTGGAGAGGCGTGAGGAGCAGATGTTGGAGATGCAACTCGCCAGGACGGCGCTCAAGGAGAGAATCGACCACCTCAACCGACTCATTCTGAGCTCTAAATCGCTTGGGGTGAACTCCAACGGCTCAGCAAGCTCCTTGGGCCAATATGCCAGATTCTCACAGCTTTCCCTCAATGGATCTATCAGATCATCGGTTGCTACATCAATAGGGTCGAAGCCGCTACTCGAACGCACAGATTCTACAACATCGGCATCATCGACGGTCGGCCGCCGATCAAGCGGTGGAAACCCAAGGCTATCCGGTGATGGTGATCCTGAGGCTGTCGACGTTGAAGAGGATAGTATTGGGGAATTTGGAGATGGGACCGCGTCCCTTGCAGCACAGAATCGCGCACTGCAGGCAGATTTAGCCGACAAGAACCGTTATATTGCTACACTAGAGAAAAGACTTCTGCAAGCGAGACGAGCCAGTTCTTCTCGTACGTCAGTCGGCTTCTCAGCCCCGAGTAAGAGCATCATGGTGGGAGAAGATCATAGCGTCGCAGCAGCCCTGAAAGAGAAGGATGTCGAAATCGCCGACCTTCGCGCCAGACTCGATGATAAAGATCGCATGCTCACTGCTTTGAGAAGTGCGACTCGGTCTCGAGACACGGCAGACGCCTCTATCGAACCACGGTCACCACCGCCGCCGGCGGACCTGTCTAAGGACACCTCGACCACTCCCGTCATGTCTCAGGCGCCGAAGGGAAGGACCAAGAGCGTCGACGAGATGAATAGGATGCTCGAAGAGATGATACAGGATCGTGTTGAAACGGGTCACATTATTCGCGGCTCAAGAGGCAGTGTTCGTCTGCCAGGGGGTCAGAAGCTTGACTCCCTGGCCCAGCCGCCTTATAATCTGGAGCCTCTTCGACAGAGCCCTATTCCACCAGCTTCACCTGATTTGCCAGCAGCAGAGACTGCGTAGTGTGCCAGCTGTTTTGGGCTGATAAGCTGATTTGATAATCAGCGCTGAAGGATGATGTCTACACTACCAAAGATGTATTTTGCTCGGGGAGAAAGACTTCAGTTTTGTTGAGATGGCAAAGTTTCGGTTTATAATGGTTCTCCCAGGGAGCTCTCTTCCCGTCTTTCACTTTGCGGAATTTTATACCCTGCGACGTGCGTGATATTTATTCTGTATTATCCTTTCAAACTTTCTCATTGGGAGGACCGATTAGGCGGCATGAATGATAAGCTAAGGTCGATGTTTGCGGCAGGCGGGCGCTAGAATATACGACTTTTTCCTATTTTGCGTTGAGACTTGCTCTAGACATGACGTTTCTTTTTCTTGTTTCTTTTTTTTTTTCCGAGCAGGATAGCCGTTCATAAAAGTTTCACGTATGGATGGGGCAAGGGACTTTGATTTTTGTTCTTTTATTATTGCAAGGGTTCATTGCCAGGGCTACTTTCAGCGTTCATATCATATTTGTCTGTGGGTTTGTTGTGTATTATATTGAACAGTCACTACTAAGACAGTCATGCGACTAAGGGAAGATGTGGGGTTGTGGTATGCGTCGTCTCACTTATACACGTTTACGGTTCATTATGTTCAAGCAGGAGGTCCTTGATTCGCTTCTACTGGAGGATTATGGCTACTAGACGTAGGCCTAGTTTGTTTTGTTCTTTCACGCTATAAGGTAGATCGAAGTGACATCGATAAGCTACCTATTCACTCATATGTTCATGTTGATTCTGTGTATGAAGGAGAGATAATTGCCCCGCTCGCAGCATTTCTGTGGTCATCGTGACAAATTGCCCCACCAAGCACGGCATACACCGACCCAACTACTAATCTGCCCCTTACCAGCTTAAGAAAAGCGGCCAACCCGATGTTTTGCCGCCACCATTGCCACCACCACCGACCCGCCGCTACTTGTTCCTGTTATCTACACTTAGTATCTACTTTATATATTATAAAACAACTTAGTTGTTTAGAATAGCTCTATTTACTTAGTTCTACTGCTTCTCATTCAAAGGAAGTGCTCAAAATTTCCAATTTACTTTTGAGGCCTCAAATTTGACCATGGTCCATATATATACCCATTTCGTGGTATTGTATTGGTCGCAACGTTTTCCCCAGGAGCAGATGCGCGGATCGATCCGCCATCTTGTTTGCAAAGACATCCGCGGCCGCGAATTTCGTTTCGGAAGATGGTATTGAAACGAAACAAAGCCCTGACTGTGTAGCCTTGTGAGACGTCCAGTTGTTGCAGCTTGCAGGGGTCCTTGGACGCATGGCGATGCGCGCGGGTGAGCAAGTTCTCAGTTTCCTTAGCTACGCGCGCCAACCCGCTTCCTGGTGACTCTGGGATCACAGCTCTTCCTTGACCTCTTCTTGTGAGATTTGCTGTAGTCACACAGAGAGAGATAATATTGAGATCATCGCTTCTGCTCTTTTGCTTCATCGCTGTGCACGTCCCATGACAGGTACCATTTGGCGTTTATCCCACAGAAATGCACCAAACCATATGTAAAATGCATAAAAACCTTTGTCCAACTACCTGCGTGGGCGGATAGTGACTAACCACAGTCGAGCTGCCGCCAAGTTCATTGTTAGCTGTCGTCGTCATCTTCGCGAGGCCCCCCACGCAGCTAACGCATGCTTGTAACATCGTAGCATGGACGATTGAAATCCCACACATGATTCAATCTGAGTTGTTATTTATAAATCGAGCGATGCGAACATTTTATCGCCCTTTTGCACTTGTTACGCATTCGGAATGTGGCCATCTTTGGTTGGGCTGAGATGCGCCACTGGGGAGGCGCCTCGCAGATCTGGATACGAGCATACATAAAAGTCATCCTAGCTACCTCTGAGAAACCTGTAGTTACTGGAAGACAGCATTGTCAATTTAGCAGATAATCGTGTCCTTAAAGCTCAAGCATACCAACGAAATGATGACATAGAAATACAAAATGGATATGTGTATGGGCAGCGAAATGCCGAGTGTTGGCTCATTGTCGCCAATGAAGTCAATGGCGCTTACAGCACGGAACTTGGCTTCTAGTAGAAAAAACAACGATGGACTCGCCTCGTGTATAGATGACTGGACGTCGCATGTGCTCGGGGGTGCTAAGGCTGATTCGTCAGATCGGTCACTTCAACGACGGCGCTCATCACCATAGCACTTTGGAACTAGAGGCTCCTCGGTGATAGAAAATACTTCACACAATCATAAACCTTGCTTCTCAGTGTCTTTTCATTTCCTAATTAGGTTGTGAATAGACAAAATTTTACATACATACTCCTCGGGGTGGTTCTGGGGCAAAGTTACATGTCTTTTGGTTCACGCAATCATCGTCAGCCCTTGCACAACGCAAGTGAAGCGACTTGAACTTCCAACCCTCGGTCCATAGCTTTCGGCACGTATTCCGACTAGTATAACTATATCCGAACCACTTTCCACTACATGATGGCTGTTCCCAGTAACTGATCTGCACCTGTTCCTCCAGGGCAGTCACCAATTACAGCTGTTCCCAGTGAAGCCACCTGGCAGTCAGTATTGATGCATATACCGCCACTGGCTCCGTCATTGAAGATCGTAATGTTGTTGTAAACCTTTCCCGTGCAGTCTGCATGATAAAAAGTCTCGATATTGAACTTGGGAACGGTTCCGACGCAATAGTAGTAATCCGCCAGTAGTTGACTACAGTCTGTGTGGCGCGTTAACAGTGTGTTGTTCCGCTTGAGGGTGCAAAACGGCTTCCGGAGATTGACTTACCATTTCCCACCGCAGGATTCCATTTGTAGCTACAAAAGTGTTGTTAGTTAGTCACATTCGTGGAGTTTCTCGCCTAGGTCACCTACAAGTCACGCAGATTCAATCCCTTGTTTCTGTTGACCAAACGCTGGCATGTATCGCCTGGAGCAGCTTTTTCAAAACTTTGACATGTTTTTATGATACCATTTTGAATATACATGCAAGTTACATGTAAAAGGAGGGCACAGCCTGATATGAACAAAAATGGGATGGTTTAATGCCACTTCCGAGGTCTGACTATTTTTGAAATCATCCAAAATCCGCAATAAGTCATCGGTCTTCTCTGACATGGCATCTACATGGCTCATGGCCAGCTCCGGAGCACTAACCGAGTTAATGCGCCCTACATGATGTATCCACAAAGCATCAACGTCGCAATTTTTGCAACAGGAAGAGTCTCCAGTATAGAATCACACTGGCATATGCCAAGACAAGCAGGGACTCGGAGGTTAAACTCGGTACGCTCCGTTGTAGTGGATACGCCAAGGAGCCAAGGAGGCTAAAGTCGACATGAGAACGCGGTTACAACCCAGAACCAACAAAATGTTTATCACAGATTTCGCCCCGTGGATGCTTTTTGGGGCATTTCATTTGCATGCTCGTTAGAACAGTAAGCAACGCGACTCGTGAAGAGGGGTCAAAGGTAATGTGACTCTGAACTTCATAGATTGAGCTCCGTATGTCCCGAATATGCAAGGCCTAATTTCAAGCACACTTCGGGAACGAACTCCGAGGTAGAGCGGCACAAGAGTGCCCGTTAGTGTAATTTCCGACGACTTGCCGTTCTTGCGAGTAGTAGTGGAAATGACACTAGTCACGTAGTGAGAGGTTTTGTTCGACTAGGGTGTTGATGCGCCGTTGAATGTAACATTCATCCAGTACCTCGGCTTTATTTTCCGTTTGTGTTGGGCTGCATGAATACTGGGATATCTATCCGTACCTGATGTTAAAAGTTTTGGCGTCATCTAAGCCATAAGTTGAGCCTCTGCTGTTTCTTCTGCCGAGGAAACTTACTTAATCTTGTCTCTTTTTCTTATCCATCATTTTGACCGTTTGGGAAACTATCCATTATACATCTGGCACCTACCGTAGTTTGTGCTGCAAGGAGAAAGTCTCCGGCCCATTCGAAAGATGCAAATGGAATGCCAATGTGAAAAAGTATCTCGACGGCATCAACATCTGCGATGACGCCTGCCCGCCCGGCCAGATTCCGTTGGCCAGGGCTAATGACGGAATGTGCTCGTTACCAGGACATCAGAGCTTTTGCTGTCAAGGGGCCATGGATCAGGACGGCAGTGCATCAAGCAGAGAAATATCAGATGCTCAGTTGCAGGAGCTTGAATATGACCTTGAGGCCTACGAGGCGTATCCGTCATGTCCTGCGAGCGTCTGGTCTGGTCTGGGAGTTTATTGGGGACGGCGCTGTTCGACTGCCTATTCGTGCGGACTCGATCTCATTCGCCACAAAATGTTTATGTAATTATCAACACGTGCTTCTGTGCTTCCGTGCTCTCCTTGATCTTCCCTCGACCAACGACCAACCCAACCAATCCGACCACCCAGAATTGAATTTGTCGTCAATACCTCACGAGTCTGCTGGTTCTGAATATTTGCGTTAGCTCTGTAATAAAGTTGACAGACGACGATTGAGTCCACATGCACAATGCATGTTATCCACACAATGGGGACATGGGGACATGAGGACTGTTGGAAGTTGGTTGGAGGTTCTACCAGACAGCGCGCTCCCGACTACAAATAAGAGGACACTCCTCGCCGTACAAGACCCTCGTCGAGCTCCCCTCTTGTTCCTCCTTTATGACCTCTCCTTAAATATGAACGAGGCTGCATCGTTAATCGAACCTCCGCAAGGGTCCTTTACCACATCGCTTGATGACGGTAGTCCCTCAAGCGCCTTGGTGCAGTCAATTTTCGATCGAGACGTCAACAAAGTGATTTCGATATTGGACGAATATCCGCATTTGGCAGATGCCTTAGTCACGCACTGTGCAGATGTGTACACTGACTGGAAGCGAGGTTTCACGGAAGCTTATCGCGGCCCTTCTTGGCCGTCCGCACCAAGTCGGACGCGAATACCGTTTTTTCAAGAGCCAGCGGTCCTGTTTTCCGCAAGAGCATATCATTGCAAGGAAGCCAAGTACTCACACGACGCACCTCGTGAGGCTATCCAGATTATCGAAGTGCTGGTCAAGCGAGGGGCTACCTTGAATCATTCGTGGCACAGCACGCCAGACAGCTCATGCCCATGTGGAGAGTCTTGGAAAGCGGTAGCTATTCCACTAGTCTGCCAGATCATCGATAGCCCGCAGGTCTTGGAGCTTCTCAAACAAGCTGGAGCAGATCTACATGCTGAACCCAAGCCCTACAAGTCCTGCAATGAGAACAAAGACGGCTTCTATCCAGGAGACGCACTGAACACAGCGTCGGGCGCAGGTGGCTATCAGTCAGTTGCCTGGCTGCTCGACCATGGCCGCGATCCGGAAACAAGGCTAGAGAATTACCTTTCTTGTCTTAACATAGCGGCACGCGAGGCTCACGAACTTGTCCTGCGGGAATATATGGCACGAGGTGCACAGAAATATATCAATTACAACTCAAATTTCCCCCCGGGGACAATGAGTCCTATGAGGGAAAATATGTTGATGAGTGTTGTCTCGTTTGACTACGTCATGGATGAGAACGGCGGCAGATATCAGCGAGCCTGGACTACGGACGACAGCACAAGAAGAAGAGAAAGGATTGCTTGGATGCTTCTGGACAAAGGCGCATCAACTAACATAAGACAAGCGGCAACAGAACGAACTCCGATCTACTATGCATGTAAGTGGGCCAGCTCAAAGCTCATTTCTCATCTCATTGAAACGTCGGGCCAACCACTCGATGACATATCTCCGTCGGATTACCCGGAGTCACCTGATCCGTGCTACGACCGTGCCTCGGATTACGGTTACGTTCATCTTGCCGCATACTATCTGAAAGCCGACGCCGTTCAAACACTTCTTTCTAAGCATGCCCAACATGGAGTGGATAACCATCAAAGGACTCCCCTGCACTGGCTTTCGATGTCTTGGCCAGAATACCATGGACCATTGTTCGCTGATGGCGTTCGAGGACATCCTGCGGCACCAGTCTTCTGTGTGAAAGCGGCGACATATCTCATAGACGATGGGAAAGAAGACGTGAATGCGCAGGACTGCCTCGGCCGATCGCCGCTGCACTATGCATGCGAGAATCTCATGGCCGAGCTTATCGTCTTTCTTCTATCGCGGGGAGCTGACATAAACCTAAAAGATTTCGAGGGTCAGACACCCTTGCATTTACTCGTTACAGAGTCCGGAGCATATAACGTCGTTCGTGATAGAAACTTTGTGACCGATGGAATATCGTCCGAGCTCCTGGCAGCTCAGACTCCTGTGGACATAGATGCAAGGGACAATAAGGGACTCGCGCCACTCTTGAAAGCATGCCAACAATGTTCACCCAATGCCATAAAAATGCTGCTCGTTCTGGGGGCAAATCCAAACGTCCGAGATAAGGATTCCCGCACACCTCTGCATTATATCGCCATGCCTCCATCCGAGTTCCTTGGATTTGCATACTCCAAGTCTTACTCTCCCCCGACCCCCATAGAATCTCTGATCAAGTCCCAAGAAGAAATCAATATTATACGCCGAGATCTTAGAGCCGAGCTTATTGCAGCAGGGGCAGAAACTGAAGCTATGGATGACTCTGGGCACACGGCAGCGGACATGGAGCTTGTAGAAGCCCAACGGCAACAAGACTTTTTGTCACAGCACAGAATCCGATACATGGAACATCAATCACGAAAAACGGAACCAAATCCTCCAGTCATAGGCGCAGGCCGAGGCATTACTTGCGTTACTCCGGCGATGGAGTGACACGGCATTATTGATCTTTGCGACGTCCGTTTCTGAATCCTATAGATGAGAATACAATAATGTATAACATATATGTTTCAGGCATTCAATCGAGAATTCACTGGCTGGCGACTGCAAGCTGAGTCGTTTTCGGTAAATTTGGCAATTACAGGAATGTGCGCCTTTGTTCCTCTATTATTGCCATATTACTTCGTTATCCCGTTACTCCCACAGGTCTTCCCGATTCTGACCCCTGCAGAGCCAAGTTCTGTTTGCCAATTTACTAAGTCGCCGCAGAGAAAGCCAAGGGTCACTCATGTAATGAGGAAAGCCTGCTGCAAGTGAGAGTTCGACCCGGATAGGATTGTAGCCTCCCGAGGAGCCGCGGCGGGCTTGAACGCCCATTCACAGCCATATGGACCATTCGGGCAAGCTGGACTCTTACTGTACCAATTCGACAATACTGGACAACGTTGTCTTTGGGGCGATTTGTTTCGGACACGGGTCATTGCGAGTAGCCGTTCGACTGCCTCGGATCTCTTCTCGCAGGCTAAATCAGCTGTTTGAAAGTTAGTCGCATGGTCGTTGGATCATTCACTTGTGCTTACGGATTGAAGTGTGTAGACATTGTTACATAGCCCACCTCTGACCAGCACTTCAAATCACCAAATCACCCTTGAGCTGCGTGCGACGTTTGAAGTCAAGCTGATTGTTGGACCCGGGCATATGCTCACAAGAGTCACGCCTGTCATTTTTCTTTCTCTGTCCCATGCTGCAATAATGTGAATGTGCAGCGCATGCTGAAACGAAACTTTTTTTATTTCACTTCCGCATACTTGTCAAGCGCGTCGTGCAGCCGTCCGAAAATGCCTCCATGCCAGGCCCTAGCCTCTTCCCACTCGCTTCGCGGCAAGGCCACGCTCATCATCCGTAGCCACCCGCCCACAATCAAATCCGCATAAGAGAGCCTCTGTCCCAGGATAAACGGCCCATCTGCGTCCTTGGCGAATACCCCAGCCAGATCCCCCAACGTGTGCTCGAGAGAAGCCTTCATCTTCTCCCGCGCCTCACCGACCAGGTTGAAATCCTCCCACGACGAGACCCCCGCTCGGCGGACGAACTCGGCCTTGGTGATTTCCGCCGTCTCGGGATCCAAAGGCAGCCCGTACGCCATGAGGGCGGCGTGCGCAGTGAAGGCGGCGTCGACGTTCACGTTGAAGCGGGCGTAGTCGTCGAATCCCGAGCCGTGAATCTCGGTGAGCGGGATGAGCATCCTGAAGTCGTCTTTGCAGACCCAGTCTAGTGTCTGGGGGGGCAGGAGGTCCCCGGCGCCGGAGTCCGGGTACGTCTTCTGCAGGTAGACGGCGATTTCGAAGGAGTCGCCGATGAGGGAGTCGGTGGAGGGATCGTGGAGGATGGGGAGAGTGTTGAAGTCGGAGCCGTCGGCGAATTTGCGGCACGGAGGCACGTTCAGGCCGGAGCGTACCTTGCTGATGTCTGGCATCGTGACCCAGCTGGTGGTGTAGGGGACGGCTTTGAAGTTGAGCGCCAGTCTGGACTTCCAGGGGTTTGCGGCGCAGCATGTCTCCTTGACGGGTGGTCGCAGCGCGATGTCGTAGAAGATGAGTGGGCTGGAAGCGGCGGCCATGGTTTGAGGTCGGATTTCAGGAGTTGGGTTGCAAGGTGAGAAGGTGGATTGGCGGGTTTGTCTGACGGAATTTGAGGCTTACACGGCCAAGAGATTGAGTCGAAGTTCACGTGAGCGTGGCCTGCATGAAACCCTCATATCCTCCGGGAACGAGTTCATCTTACGCAGACTTCAGATCATAAATGCTGCTAAAGAGATGGCTTTATTGCCTTGTGCAATTATATGTTTTCCGTCTGCCGACTGCTTGGCGCGACGCTCGATGACGGAAGCTATCAAGAGGCTACAAACAAACCGCCTTACAAGCCGCACTGTACAAGTTCCACGGCTCCTCCAATTCGTAAACATGTCGATCAGGCCTGTTGTCATACATACCAGGACGGACTCAATGCTCCATGGCATCGCTCGAACAGCCAACGACCCTTGTCTCCATCTCAAATCAAATCTACACGTCTCGCTTCTGCCCACAGAGGCCGCACACGCCACAATCCCCAGAATTTGCATACTGACTGTTCTTGCATAGTGGGCTTGCGCACCGCCAGGTATCCGGCGTGACGTCTGGGCTAAGAACGTTTGCGCACATGCTGCATGTGGCGGCCGCTTTGTCGTTTTCAAACGAACACACGGAACAAGTCGACCGTGGGGGGAAACTGGACTCCTGTTCATGGACTGGTACTGGCGGAAGCCTCTCTTCCTGCTTGACAGGCACAGGCTTTGTCTGGGTTGCCGATGGTCCGTCGAGCCGTCGTACATCATCGTCTGGCTCGCTCTTGATAGGTGTTGCTGTTATGGGTTCGGACTCTCTCGGCTCCTCTTTGACGCCAGCGCTGTGTTGCGAAAGCGTACCATGGTCCATATTTCGTGAAAACCGGTTGCTGAACATGACTTGCAACTGAGAGAGCTCGTTCTTCGCGTCCGGATCGCTCATATTTTCATCTTCGCAGATCTTGACCATCCCCCTCCCCTTTCGGTCGACCAACCTCGTGCCATCCACATCAAACGCACCCTTCGAGTCAGCATCCACTGAATCACCGTCAGATTCTTCCCCAGAGTCACTCGTCGAATCCGCCTCTTGCTTCTCCATCAGCTCGTCCTTCACTTCCACCGTCTGCTGCTCAAATCGTGCCAAGGCCGCCGCAGCACGCAATTCTCGTCCCCTCGCGCTCCCCGCCACCCTCGGCTTCGCTTGGACTCGCTTCCCCTTTTCCAGCTTAACCTTTGCATCCTCGTCTGCACCCAGCAACACACCATTCTTGCCAAACTTCTTCAGAATCCTGCGCTGCTTCAGCTCTTGATATGTCAAAGTAGATCTTGCCTTCCGCTTCCTCCGCCGAGAGCGGTACGTCCCTCCACATAAATGCTCCGGAAGCACCTCATCAGAATGCACCCTGTTGCGCTCCCACTCCCCCGTAGCCAGGCGGGCGCCGCGACCCCAGACCCCATCGCCCGTGTACCCTTCCTTCCAGAGCTCATACATCTGCGCCGCATACTGATTCCTCACTGCCCAGAAGCCCTTCGAGTGATTCATCTGCTTGCAGTGCGCTAGTTCATGCATCATTACCATCTGGACGTACTCGAAGGGCAGCCACCGTCCTGTCTGGGGGGAGCGCAACACAAGCTGGATGACCTCGCCAGCGTTGAAATTACGTCCTACGAATTCACGATTGGGCTCATATTCTTCGAGACTCATGACGGAAATGTGGTGCTTGCGCATGATGGGGACTTTGGAATCAGGCCGTGGTCAGAAGCGTAACCGTGAAGGTGCTGGCCAGCACTGGGGGAAACGAGAAAAGCACGGCGCAGACTTACGGCATTGTGCGGCAATTCTTTCGAGAAAGTCCTGTGAAACCCTCTCATTTGGTCCCAGCAGCGGCTTGATGAAGACAATGTTGGGGTTCGGCTGTGATTTCTTGGCATTAAGTCTTTGGATGCCGATGGGCATCGTGAATGGCTCTTGAGAAGCGTGGCTGGTCCTTCCTTCCTTCAGCCAGAATTATGACAAAAAACAGTTACCTTAACCGTTGACTCATTCTAGAGAATTTTTCTGTAAAGGAGACTCATGACATTAAACGAGAATTAGAATCTTGCCACTGTGTAGAGGGCTGTGACGAAGGGAACGCGAAACGTGGAGTTGCACTTGTGGCGAAGTTGCTCTCGAACATGTCAGGACCCACTTTTTATTCAATGTTAAGTAGCCACGAAACAAAGCCACATATAGTTTTCTGTCCACTTTGTTGTCCCAAGAAACTTCCTTTGGATGCAAAGTCTAAAGTTGCATAATTGTATTGTTACATGGCGCTTGAATAACCAATTGTAAACGCCGTTTAACTGGATAGAAGTGTGCGAATACGCATGACACGCAGAGTCGATTTGAGTGCAGGCTCAAGAATAATATCGCACCTTGACCACAATCAGAATATTGAATCCCGATGCTGCAACGTGGGTAGCCTTAATATAATTCAATCATGAATGTGCACTATGCTGACCAGTGAGGAACCTCAAGACGCCATCACTCTCGAATTTTGGAAAGATGTCTATTCAACAGAGACAGCTATATGCCATGATCGCCTGTGTCACCCAACATAAGCCTGCTTCCTCCATTCCAGATGCACATCATGAAGATTGGTCAGGGATAAAGGCTCTGCCTCCCTCCTCTGCCTCCACGTTTGCAATCGCGTTCTTCACCGCACTCGTCAGATCGACGTGAAATAGCGGCCTGTTCAATCCATGTACTAAAGCTACTCTGCGTCTCTGCTTCGCCATCCCAGCATCTTCCAGTTTTTCGTCGCCATCGTCCGCCTGATGAAGCGTTTCTACCGAGTCTGACGCTTGTCCAATTTCCTCATCAAGCCTGCTCATCCGAGATTGACCGGTTTGTAGCTCCCTTTGGTTGGCTTTCACCTCCGCCACTGCAGTCGCTGAGTCCTTTCCACCTATTTCAGCAACACTTAAGATAGACTTCCACCTGTGAGCCACAACATCAGAAGTCCTGGTTGGCACGCCGAACCCGCCGGCAATAAGTGCACGTTTTGTCCAACGGTTGTTGATGCAGGCGATATGCCAGTCAACAACGTCCGGGGCGGCGTAGATGTCTAATTGGTGCCGCACGTCGATAAGACGTTGAACAGATGTGATATCCACATTATTCACTGAAGAGAAATCCAGAATTACAGCCTTGAGCACCGGAAGCCTGTTCGCTTCAGGATCTTCTCGGGACTTGACCGATTTCCGAGGACCAGGGTCGCTCCAGGGCCGATCGCCCGCACGCTCAAACGTTTCAGGACTCGAGCGTTTTGTTTGCGACACAATAAAATTGGTGAGATGATCAAGTGAAGAGTTCGCGTTGGGGTAATTGAATCCTTCAGAAAAACGGTAAATGACGACACCAGGGTAAGGGCTTTCCAATTTAACCTCAGGGTTGGAACCATCTCCATGATCTAGAGGAAGATATATGTTCCTGGCTCTGCTTCCATCACATTCATTGAATGTTCCGTATTCAACGAATACTTTCTTCGAATCTTCCCCGATGACATGCTCTCTAAGAACAGAGTGGACGCGCACTTTGCCCAAGAAGAGACCGCGGGCCTTGAGAATGCGGTACAACAATATTGCTGCTGAGATTGCGACTGTCGCATACAGGCCGTCTTCGATATGTGCAAAAATACTGAAAAAGACACCGACAAAGAAGACAAATACTTCTATCGGGGAGACCCGCCAGAATTGGTAAACTGTGTCGGGAGGAGTAATGAGATCTCCAACTGCATGAATGATAACGGCTGCCAAAGCTGCGCTGGGGATGTAAAAAAAGACTTCAGTCAGAAGGTACGTTGCTAAGAGCACAACGATACCAGTAATAATCCCGGCAGCTGGTGTTCGGACGCCAGCTTTGGACTGCATGGCGGTTCTGCTGAAGGATCCAGTAGATGGATATCCACCAAGGAATGGTCCTAGAATATTGGACATGCCAATAGCTACCATTTCTTGAGACGGATCAATGGTATAGTTGTTGACTCTGCCAAAAGATTTCGAAATAGCGATATGCTCCACCAACATCACAATAACAGTAGCAGGCAAATGTGGTCCAAACTGCGACAGTACACTGCGCGAGAGCTCTGGGACAGCCGCTTTTGGGAATCCTACGACAAAGTTAGCCAAAGGCTGCTGCGTATAGGTGCTTTTCTTTCGAGAACTCACCCTTGGGCACAGTTCCAAGGATTTGAAACAGCGGATCATTCCTCCTGTGCATATTCAATAGCCAGCTAATCATGGTGTACAGAAGGATAACAGAGACAGTTCGCATAGTATTCACAAAGAATATAATTCGTTTATGTGCAGGGTATCGTTCAGCAGCCGAAGTCAGAACATATCGAATCAGGTAGAGGGAAAAGAGCGCGGTCAGCCCTATGGCTGCACCGAGTTTGGTCTCTGGCAGATGCTTGAACGTATTGATGACGACCCTGTAAGCGGGATCTCTATTAGAAAAGCCAGTCAGGCCCATGAGAGAAGGCAGTTGGCTGGTCGCAATAGTGATGGCTGAGCCAGTCATGAAGGCCGACAGGGAAGTGATAGAAATCAAATCAACTATCCATCCCCAACGAAGAAGCCCAATTGCCAAGACAAGGCATCCGGTGACGACGGACAGAGCCGAAGCGATTACATGTGCCGGTACGTCTTCCGTCTCCGGTGATGAAGTTACATCCTCAACGACAGTACCTACCACGGTCGATAGCACAGCTACCGGGCCGATAGAAATGTCCTTTGAGGTGCCAAAGATCCAATATGTGATAACTCCCAAGAAGGATGAATATAAACCGAACTGTGGTTCGAGCTTTGCCAGCAAAGCATACGCCATGCCTTGAGGCACAACGGCGGTGCCAATAGTAATTCCGGCGACTACGTCACCAGCAAACCATTGGAGATTGTAGTGTCCTATCCAAGAGAGAAAAGGGAATAACGACTTGACGTACGCCGCAGCTTCTTGTTGTGTGGGCATTTGATCGTGCAGCCATTCGGAGATCGTGGGTGATTCTTCAACGAAGGTGTCGTTTGTGTGAGTAGAGTATGTCGACTCTCCCCAAGTATCCACATCTGCGGTATCCTGACTCGGATCTTGCAATCTAATACCAAGAGCCTTGGCTAAGCCAAGTCTTGTCTTGGTAGCAAAGGGTGACATGCTGTCTTTCCCGCGGCCCCAAAAGACTCGAGTACAGAAGTTGAAAGCAAAAAGACAATGTGACAAGCAGCTATATAAGCCTTGTTGACATATTACTATTATGTTTTTTGCGCCAGTGAGTGTATAATCTTCAATGTCGTATTTTAGAATTGGAATATCAAAGGATTTGAGTGTGTTGTGTGTGAAGGAGTAGAAGAAACGTGACAGGTGGACTTGGATCAAGCAGCAGAGCGAATGAAAAAGAAGAAACCTCTAAAATAAAGGGGAGGCCAATGCTGTAGAACTGGGGATAAGAGGACAAAATGACTGAGGAGGATATCCGTAACTTGTGGGTGGGCAGATACGTGGAAGAACTGGGTAAAGGTATCTGATTTAACCTGCCTGTGTCGACGGAAGTCGATGTCTCGGAATAATAGGGAATAGCAGTAAACAGTCTTGGTGATTCTGCAAGGCCCAAACAGCGACGGGCCGAGAACACTGTGTCGAGCCAGATTTATCTAGAGATACGAGCCATGTGAGGGGATTGGGGTCAATAGGTGAGATATCTTATGGAGGCCATGTCTGACCCCTTTAGTCGACAGCTCATGCCCAGAGCCCAGAGCCCAGAGCCCAGAGCGACACACTGATTTGCTTGGACAGTCACGCCGACATAGGCAGTGTCCAAGGCAAGCCATGATTCCCCAAGGCGTGCGGCCCCCCAGGCTGCAAGGGTACGCGCTGGTTGTTGAGTCGGTATGTATGGATGGACGATTCCATACGGATTACGATGATTTTGGATTTGGCATCACCAGGTTGGGCAAGCGCGATGAGGTGCTCGAAGGGCCCCACCGTACAGTGGGTGTACCACACTCCCGCTGATGTCGCCATCGCTGGACTGCCGCTCTAGGCGTGGGACAACGGCGAAGTATCCATGGACTCGTAATCGTAAGCTCTCACGAGACATGTTCAAAATAGTCACCAAATTTGGTAAGAATGCCACAATTCCTTTGGGCATTTTTTTCTTGTGATCGATGATAAACCAACAAGTGTCTCTGGGTCGGCACATGATGGTTTGTTTGGTTTGAATGAGACAGCCGTCTAGTCTAGTCTAGTCTACCCTTGGTATCGGTGGGTCCCATAGCCGCTCCCTGTGCCCATGTATGTACAAATTACCTGGGACCCACTGTACCATGCTGCCTAGGTAGGTACCTAGGTGCGTACCTACACATGCTTGTTATGCTATGTACTGTACATCCGTCCCAGCCTCACCCACCACACCCAACCACCAACGCGCTGCATCGCATGCCACAAGAAAGCGCTCTTCACACAGACCGCAAGCCCAGCATCGCCATCCACGAAGCTTCACTTCTCCAAACGTCATGCGCAGGTCACCCGCAGAATACAACCACCATGCCTAGTCCCTCGAGTGAGGCATATTCTGCCTCATGTCTTCCTCAACAGTCCCCGTCGTCGCATCCCGCCATCACCCATATCGACCTCCAAGTGCCTCCATCTCCACGGACACATCGAGCCCTGCGCCGCCTTCAGTCCGCACACACTCTGGGAGCCGCCCGTTCCGCGAACCAACCATCGCTCATTTCCCAGCAGCGAAGAGACCTCCAGCGCAATGCCTCACCCACACGCGACACGAAAGCTACTCGCTCGCCGCAGCGAGGCCGCGCTAATAGCGATGCCGCCTCGGCCATGATGCAGATGGGTGCTGTAATGGGCACGAATGGCGCTGGTCTCAAAAAGCCTGTCTTCTCGCATGGTCATTTGTCATTGCAGCAAATATTCCGTGATGGACCTAGTGATGGGGATTACCTTGGAGCATTGGAAAGCGCGAGGTGGAAGGTCGTTGACGAGGGTATCAAGAGCGCAGAGGACGGAATGGTATGACATTTCATCATGTCACATTTGTAGCACCTCCAATCTGGACGGCACCAAGAGATTATGCAAACAGTACCTGTACTGACGTTTGGCGGCCCTCTTCTAGTCACCGCTAAGGATATACGTTTGGCTCGTCTTACTAGACGCACCCATCATGTCCACAGACGAGTATCTCTCCTTCATCCATCGCGGTGCCTCTCCCGCCTACTCCAAGATCCGCAACGACACATTTCGCACACTTACAACCGACCCTCTGTTTCGAAGACGAGTCAGCGAGGCAAGTCTCATTCGGCTGCTCAACGCCATCGCATGGCGGTTACACGATGCCAAGGAGGAACAGCGACAGTGCGCAAGTCGGCCGAGCAGCAGCCACTCTAATGCGCCAAGGCAGAGTCTGGGAGGCAGTGTTTCCGGACACTCTCAAGCCAGTATGTTTCGTCCGTGCCCCAAAGCCCTTTCGACAGTATCAACGGGCTGAGACACTTGAACGCAGTCAAAACCCAACAAGACAGGTCACTAACGCTCACGAATTAGGATCCGGTACAGGCTCGGAACCAGGCACCTATGTCCAAGGCATGAACGTTCTAGCGGCCCCCTTCCTCTACGCCGCACGCAGCGAAGCCGAGGCCTTCGTCGCCTTTCATTCCCTCCTCACCCGCGAATGCCCCGCCTACATCCGCGGCGCAATGGACGGCGTCCACCGCGGCCTCGCCCTCGTCGACAAGGTCCTAGCCATCGTGGACCCCAAGCTGAGCATGTATCTCACCGCCAAAGGACTCTCTGCCGAAATCTACGCCTTCCCCTCAGTATTAACACTTTGCGCGTGCACACCCCCTTTACCTGAGGTCCTCCGTCTATGGGACTTCCTATTTGCTTACGGCCCGCACTTGAATATTCTTTGCATAGCGGCCCAGCTCACCATTATGAGATCTCAGATCTTGCAATCCCCAAGGTGCCGTTTCTTCACATCACCTCTTTTCTTCATTCCCCTTCGGCATCTAACCTCCTGTAACAGCCCGAACAAGGTCCTTCGATCATTCCCTGCACTGAACGCCGACTTAGTCAAGAGTGTCACCATAGGGATCATAAAGAAGATTCCAGATGACGTGTATGCTGAGATTGCCACTCATGCCATGTGAGAACGGGAGAGCATTTTCGGTAATCGCGGTAACGTCACTTTGCGACCTGACGGAAGGAGAATCAAGACTTAGTTTTTACGCCATGTGCTCCTTGCCATGATTATGAAGTTTTATGAGAAAAGGGGCAGAAATCGGGGTCAAAGCAGCATACCGGGCTGCAAGAATCGTGTAAAAGAAACGAAGAGGAAAGGATTGCCTGGTTGCCTCTTGATATTTTCCCACAAGGGTTTGGAAAGACTTATGGGGTTCAATGTATTTGCAACGTTTTGAATGATGTGGTCTTATGATGGGCATTTGGACTTTCGCGGAACTTCCCCACGAGTTGTATTTGAAAGGTAGAATACAATCACGGCTTTTATCAAGTCTTTTAAGAATTTTCGGAATAAGTAGATAATGGCCAATGGTCATCTATATACAACTTGGGCTTGAACTCCTCTCTACGCTCTCTAGTGCATGCTGTCAGAATACCCCCCTTATGTAAACGCCTAGTAAATGCTCAAAATGCGAACAAGTAGTTGCTTGTTCTTCCCTAGCTGGAAAATGGATATTTATGACGATAGAAAAGCAAACACCACGCTCCTCTCTCTAAGAACTCCCATTGGTCGTCGCTTGCCTTCATGCATCATGGCCAGTATCATTGTCCTGTTGAAGTTGTTGTTAATCGGCTCCGTGATTTTTTTTTTCCCCGTAACGGAATAATGCTAGTAAGCAGGGCAACCTCCTTCTGCGCGGTGGAACGCGTTGGAGAAGAAGGTCTGCATGGCGGTGTAGTGGAACAAGATCCCTCCTAGCACGGCCGCATGCCACAGGTTGTGGCTACCGCCGATATAGTCGAACATGCCAGGACACCAGCGTTCTGGAATTTTGCTCGCATATACAATAGCGCCGCCAAAATAGACCAGGAGGGACTTTAAAATCGGAGAATAGAATGTGATGACAAAGTCAGGGCCATGCGTCAGGGCCAGTTGCAGCAAGGGCATGAAACCTGTCAAAGCAAGACCAACGAAGAAGGCAACTCTCGCCCATGCCATGTCCGGTCCGTTAAACTTGGGATGCCATGGAAGAATAACGCCCCCTATTCCCAGACCGGCGGTCAGACACATGTAGATCCAGCGGCTCACGGGGTCACAGTAGAATGCTGTGTACTCAGTGGTCATGATAGAAGCAGCTATCAGAAGGGAAATCCCGGTATAATCTACGCAAGCAAAAATGGAAATAGCATTGATATCGGCAACAGCATTCATGGTATGCCATATGGTCGAGCAGACAAGCGTGAGGCTAGCCACGACGAAAAAAAATGCGGCCACAAACACGTCGCTCTTGGAGCTGAGTGAGAAATTGGTGCTGGCGGGATAGAAGTAGAATGCAACTGCCAAGACGAGGAACAGCCCAACGACATGAGACCAGATGTTGATGAATTCGTTTGACATGTTGAAAGCCGATTGCACACATTCGATTTTAGTCTCTGTGAAGCGGTAGCCTTTAGTAATGTGGGGGTTGTTGCGCCAAGGAATGGGCAGATCGTGATACTGAAGAAGGCGGGTCTCCCTGGTCTTGGCAATCGCTTGTTGGATATGTTCCTCTAACGAAAGAGCTGCTCGTCTTGCCCTTTCCAGACCTTCATCCATGACGCCCCTGGCCCTCTCGATGCTTTCGTTGGCCACACGACGGCCTTCGTCCATGAACGCGCCAGCGGCAGTAGCAGCATTGGCCAAACCTTGTTCTCGCAGCTTATACGCACGCGCTTCAAAATCTGAGAGCAGACCCTCGAGAAGATCAACACCCACGCGAGCCTTCTCATGGAGCGACTCAGTGGCCGCCAAAGTTTCCTGGTACCGCATCTCGAGCGTCTCAACCATGATCTGCAAGCGGCGTCTGCCGGCGCCGATGACCTCTTCGGAAGCGTGCGAGCATCGTGTTCGAACAGCCTGGAGAGTACCGAATGCGCGAGAAAAGCTGTAGTCCCTGCCGAGGTCGCCATAATAGCTTTCGATAAAATCAAGGCGACGTTCCAGCTCAGATAAAAACAAGTCCACTTTTAGCAAGAGACCTTCTTCGCCGTCCATGATGGATTCCATGATGGACTTTCTTCGTGGCAAAAAGAAAGAATGTCGTCGGCGTCGGTTGGTGAGATCTTCGGGGCTGTGCAGCCGGTCGGCGCCGGATGTTGAGGCTATGTTTACTGAACCGTCACCATCGCGCATCTTGTACCCACAGGCCGAGGTGAGCGCAGTGGTAACATCGCTCATGGTAAGAAGGGATTCGAGTCAAGTCGCATAGCTTGGAAGCGAAGCAATATCGGTTGAGTACTGTGAGTACAAGAGACTGGTGTTGTGTGATGAGTGTGGAAGGAGAGAAAGAAGGCACAACAGCAACTGGTTGAGCCCCGGTGCAGGCTTAGCGGCCCCAGACCTGGCGGGACAGTGCGGATAGCGATGAGGGGCGATGGCTCTGTTGGGGCTCTGTTGGGGTTTGATTTCAAGGCGATTGGCCCAGGCGGAGCACCTCAAGCGCAGATCTCGGGCTGCACAGCTGTTTTGTGGAGATGTACGGAGAGTTACGGAGAACGGTACGGAGTATCCCGTAGTCCGTAGACCTAGTTGTGCTTCTTGATGACATGAGTTATCACGAGGGCATAAATAAGAGCATCATCATACACCATTGGCAGGGGCTTGGGGGCTTGGGGATGGCAAGGCGGGGACTCTGGCCCACCGCTGAGCACAAAGGCTGCGTTGCGTCATTAAACATTGCTCGCCATCGTCTTGGCGCTTGGCCACAAGTCACATGCAGCCGCTAGTCTCCCATGTACCCATGTACCCATGTACCCATGTACCCATGTGCTCATGCACATGCACATAGGTAGGTAGGTACCTTAGGTGCATAGCGCGCCGCCGAGGTGTCAAATTGTACGAGCCCTTTCTCCTACATAGATGTAAGCAGGCAACCAGGCTCGTGCAATTCGACACCCGCGTGCCATTGTTTTCCTTCGTCAACATTCAGGTTTTGTCTTTTTTTTGTCGGGATAGGTATGTTGACGGGGTCAAAGTGATCACCGCTTTCCACTAATGCCGAATTCTAAATACAATCACGATGGTTTTCGAAACATAGCAGCTACGTAATAAACATGAATTCCGACAGTAGCGGAAGGTTCCGCTCGACATGCGGAAATCGAGACCCACTTACTTACCTTGCAGCCGTGTGTTCTGATCTTTTTCTATTCATCCAGTCTCCTAATTATTGTAACGATCAATCTTGTCGCTCTTGTCGCCGTCTCTGTCGTGGAAGCTTGAGCATTTCGCAGAAATCACTACCCTGCGACTGAATTATCTCCACGATACGAAGACGTCGCAATGACTGTTGATAAGATTGTTTCCGAGCCTAGTCTCGTGGCAGTTTTACAGATTTCTGACCAGGCGCGCGATCAAGCCCACACCCTCCTCGACCTGAATAGCGAGGCAATCGATGTACCATCTGCCGAATTACAAGCGGAAATCGTCAAACAGCAGAAACATCTCTTCACGAGCATATCCCATCTTCGTGGTCTGCACCGAAACGCCTGTATATCTGCACGTGAGACCAAATCCCGAACAGCAGAAGCGCGTCAGGAAGTCGACCGGCTGCATCTTCAGTTGCAAAATCTCTACTACGAACAGCGCCATCTTCAAGGCGAAATCGCCGCCTGCGAATCATACAAGTAGGTTCCGTCTAAACTAAGCAGGAAGTAGAACTTAATTTTAATTATCGATCTAGTCATAAATATCAACAGCTTCCACTGATCCCTGTTGAGGAATTTCTTTCCCAACACCCCGAGCATGCCGGAGATGACGAAACTAAACTCATGATTGCGCGAATTGATCATGAACGTACGGAGCGAGAGGGTTTAGAGCAGCAGCGCCAGGAGCTCTTAAAACGCAAACAGAAACTTATTGCCGAAAACAAGAGACGAAAAGATGATTTAGCAAATCTTGACCAGGACCTTGAAAAGTTCATTGATGTGAGGCTCTCTTTCATCTTTTAACGGGAAAAGAAGATGTCCTGTACTGAACAAACTACATCTAGGCGGCCAAACCTATTCTGGAGCTGTTCGAGAAGGCTCCTTGAGCGCGTGTAATCGCCAGAGTCCCTTCCCCGTCTTCAGAACTTCCGGCGACAGCATTACGCTCTTAACGGCCACGCTTCGATATGATAAAGTGATGATTCAGTGTTGGCCAATGATTTCGCCATTAGCCGAGGCGAGACGCAGTATACCGATCACTTCGAAGAGAATGTTCGGGTCCATGAAAGCAAGTTTAGGCCAGTAGAGGTTTCAGAACATACATTAGTCGCAGCCTATTGGTGGCCGAAGCCACATGAAATAGAGGACTATTGGACGGGCTTCAGCATGTAGGAGTCGAACATTTGGACAGAGCTTCAGCAATATTCCTGCGTGCTATCCACTTTTGTTCGAAGGGCAAAGATGGTAACACAGGATATTTTGGTATTTTTACATCAAGAGCTTGGCTATACTCCATCCGAATCTAACCACTGATGCTCGAGACAAGCTGGAGGAGAAAACAATTCCCACCATTCTTTCTGTGACGGTAGTCCTGATTGAGTCACATTTAACAGGCAAAAGTCACACGGAGAAGGCTAGCAGATGAATATACACGACAGCTAGCAATTGTACAGATACTCGCAATATATCAAGATACGGGCTTCGGAATGGGAGTCTCATTTAGTAAGCTAAAGCATCCTTGGCACCTTCCTGAGTTGGACGCACGCGCCTCGGCTGCACGGTCAAATTGGCACCACATCGTCGAAATGGCTTGCCTGAGCTAGATAAGCCCCTCGTGGAATGTGGGAGGTGGCTCTGTTCCTAGTTCTCCTAATCTCAGGCGAATTGCATTGCATACGTGGCGGATCGAAAGTGATGCTACATGACTAGAAGACCAAGCCAAACTCGTGTCCGTATAAATCGGCATATACTCTAGTTTCTACGAATAAGGAGTCGACATTTGCGCTCTCACGGTCGATTGTGGACGTTCTATGGTACAGGCCATGAGAATATTTTGTGTTTTCTGCTACTCTAGCGAATGTGACGCTCTTGACATAGTTCGTCCAGAGCTAATGGTGTTGGCCTCCATCGCCAACGAGGGTCTCTCGGCCACTGGCGAGGCCTCGTGGTGGCACAAACTGCAGCGATTGAAGATCTCATTTGACAGTTCTAATGCTGAGAGGCGAGCGCAAGGCGGACGGCCCATTTCAGCACAAGACAAGTAGGATGGCAGTGCGGTTGTTGCCAGCCAATGGAGGGTCAACGTTGTCAGTGGGTAGTCTAAGTGACCTTTGAACTCTACAATTCCGTGAGCAGTGATGTTGACAAGATCCTTTGTAGCACCTTGTATAGAGTAGCGGTTGAGTCTCGTTGCTGATTGACTGCCCACGGCATCGGGATAAGTGTCACCTGGCCTCCAAAAGACGATGAAACCACGCTCATCTTGCTGATGCAGCGGAGACGTTCTCTCATTTTATATTAGCTACATGCGATATGACATTTGTCATTGGTCCACTGCCCATCAATTCCCCCGGCGCACAATCTACGGGAAGATTTATCAGTAAATTTAAGCTCGCGCTGAGACATTGTCCTCTAGTGCCTCCACGTGTCGCTCAAGGAATAGACAGGGAGTTGGCTAAAGCATGAACGGTAAAACAATGGTAGCCCATCCCCAATTTGGAATGAAGGCTACTGGACTATCAAAGAGCCTTGCGACTTTGTTTGAACGCACTGACATTGAAAGGCAGTCACAGAAAATCAACTAGGGTCCTTTCAACAATATCCAAAGAGATCATCAACAATGCCGAGCTGAAGAGACGCTAGAGCCTTAGGCACCCACCAAGAAGAATCCGGTCTCCGGTCTGGGTATGATCGCTTTTAGCTGGGACCAAGGACAAAGCATCACCACTCTGCAGGACAAAGCAATGGGAGCAGCCGTTGCACACACACCCCCCAATCACTGGGAAAGACTTTATTGTTGTGTTGTTCTTGGCGGCCTGTGGCGGGTACAAGCAAATGCGAGCGATGTCGTTGCAATGAACCAATCACGTCCAAGATGCCGAAGCGTGGTCGGCTTATGACCCCGTACTGCATCTAGATTCTTGGTCTTGGTCTTTGTCTTGGCCTCCCACGCTTCTGATCAGTCACTGCATAGTCAGTCATGACCAACCGCATCCTCGTTAGTGAGTAACAAAACTATTTGCATCAGCATCAATCTTTGTCTAGTCTCAACGCCACGTGTTGTGCTTCAGGAAATGCACCGTCACGAGTTCGCACCGTCACCTCAAGGCCTGTCAATGTCCTAGTATACCTATGCAGGTAGGCATCTTCTATAAAAGTTGATAAGGACATGCTATCGGCTCTGGACTGATTCCTTCTGTAGGGACTCATTGTTGCCTAGTTCATCCCATACTACCATGGCCCGTGCCGAGAGCACAATCGATGGTTCTATGTTGCAAGCTGCTTTGACGGAAAGCCAACGAGACATAATTGGGATGGATGACCAACATACACCATATTTGCATCAAGCACATACGACCTGTATGATATATTCCAGGACTACTGCCGTTCTTTACGGGAGAGACACACTTGGTTTCATGGTACCCTTGTCCCCTGGCGTACTTTAGCCTCGTTGAAGTAGATGATACTAGTGGCTCATCGGTGCTGGACACTGTCCAAGTCGGAGACATGTGGAAGGCCGCTGCAGCCTCCCCAGCAGAGCGAGAACCCATCAACTTCATCTCGTCGGTCTAAACTCGTTATAATGATAGCCGTGCCTTTAAGACATGTCCCTGAACAGTCATGTGGTGATTCGTCAAGCTTGGGGGAGCTAGGAGATCTCCTGCGGCTTGCAGTATTTCCCTTGATCATCCCCCTATATATATACGTATGTATGTATGTATATTTTTTGTACTTTCAATTAATCCCCTTTTCTGGCGTGTTTGTGTGTGTGTGTGTGTGTGTTTTCGATCTCGTTCCTCGCACTTTCCTAACCACGCTTTTGTTCTCCATCTACATCCTCTGGCTTCACTCGGTCCTGCCATTTGAACTGCCTAAACGACTGAGACGCTGGGCCAACCCTTCTGCGGTGCTGCCCTGCTATCAATTCCTTTTTGCTTTTATCTGGGCCGTTAAGTCAAATTCCCATAAGCTTGGTGACCTGTCCCCAGCTAGGGAACCTCTGCTAAGATGTCGTCCATACTGACATGGTGTACAAGGCGTGCTGGCGCGCTCAGTATGATCACGTTGATTGCCTTGTGCAACTGGGTGATATGGAAAGACTTTGCGGCGGAGTTTCCAGGTGACAGACTTCGCGACATCAGTACCACTGGCGATTCGCTTCTGGTTGCTACTCAAGCTGGGGCAGGCGTTTGGGCATCGATTTTTGCTTACTACAGTCTGTTCATACATGTGCTTGTATTCATATTTCCAGTTAGAGCTTGCTGGTCCGTCTGGAACATCACAAGCTCTCTACGACAAGCAGCACAAAGCAGGGCGATAGTTACCTACAAGAGAGGCAGTACTCGACGTCGCGTGTCGTTGACTTCTATCTCAAGCATTGATACTTTGACAACTGGCATCTTGACAAACGACAGTAATGCTTGCTCCCCGCCCATGAGCGAGACGAGCGACTCGGAGGTCGACAACTATACCGATGAGACCGACTACTCAGAAGATCCCCTTGTCCACGCAATTGTCGTTCCTAATTACAAGGAGGAGATGGACACCCTCAGGGAGACACTTGAAGTTCTTGCATCTCATTCCCTAGCTAGATCTTCGTACGATGTAAGTCAAGTCCCATAAACAGACGCTACGCTCAGTAGTTGTTAGAAGAGTGCTAGCAGTATAGTCATCGGATGCTAATTTTTGTAACAGATTTATCTTGGTATGGAGCAGCGCGAAGCGGAAGCAGAATCAAAGGCTCTGGGCCTTATCCAAGAATTTGTGAAGAAATTTCGGTCCATCGACTTCACCATGCATCCCGCTGATATACCTGGAGAGGCGGCGGGAAAGGGCAGCAATCTGGCATGGACGGCCAGAAAGCTAAGTGTGAGGTATCCAGTAGGCATGCGCCAAAATGTGATGGTGACGGGAATCGATGGTAGGTAGACTGTATGTCGAATTTGCATAGTCTGGGGCCTTATGAAACTGACCAGAGATCTGTAGCCGATAGTCACCTTTCATCGAGCTATTTTGCCAATATCACAAGCATGCACCATGCTCATGCAGAAACGGCTGCAACGACACTATATGCGGCACCGATCATCTTCGATCGCAATGCCCATAGCGTTCCTGCAATCGTTCGCGTTGCGGATGTTCTGTGGTGCGCCGCTGGAATGTCTGGACTCTACCGCGGCTCAACCATTGCTCCTCCCACTTCTGTGTATTCATTACCGCTGGTCTTGGTCGATCGTGTCGGTGGCTGGGACTGTGATGCCGAAGCCATTGGCGAGGATCTGCACATGTATATCAAGTGCTTTTTCGCTTTGAACGGCAATCTGACCTGCCGAACGGTGCTCAGTCCTGTGAGCCAGAGCAATGTCACCGGAAGCGGAAATGGAGGCGTTCGAGGCACGGCGTCAGACATCAAGGCTCGCTACAAGCAGGCTCTCCGTCACATGTGGGGTGCACTCGACACGGGCTTTGCTATTCGAAAGGGAGTTGAGATGTGGAGGGACCGTAAGCGTACCACGAGATCATTCCGACCACTTCATAGCCAAGGCAGCGAGTCGAGTTTGTACATTCCTGATGTTGAGTTTGCCAACGCACAAGACAGGTCCGGCGAAAACGGCATCTTTTCCGACTTGACTCAGGATACTTTGGCCGAACCTCACTGGGAGCGCATTTTTTATCTCTCACATCGGCTGTTTGAGGCACATTTCTTGCCCGTGCACATGATAATTCTGGTGCTTGCAAACGCAATCTACGTCGTCCTGACCAACGGTAATGGAGACCCTCACAGTATTGCATGGACATTCACGCTCTCCAGCATTCTCAGAACCATGGGCTTTGTGGGCGTCGCCTGCTACCTGTTTTTGTACGAAAGCTTCCACCGCATCAGCGTCAAGGCACGCGAGAGGGAGATGACCAAGGCCAAGTTAGCCAACGGCATGTGCTTCTCGCATCGATCGATCAAGAATAATTTCGTCGACTATATTCTTGTTCCAATTGTAGCACCTCTGTATGGTGCCATCCCTTGCGCGCAGGCAGAGATATCTCATATATGGACAGTTGATCTGGTGTACACCGTCAGCAAGAAAGTCACCAGACAACAGACAAAAACCGACCCTGTTATAGCGACAGCTTAAGCCCTGTTCCTTTTAATATTGCGTTTGGTTATTCTAATAAGCGAGTACTTTGAGATAGCAACGTCTGCATATTTTGAGTCAACTTTGCCCTTTGCATATATCCGCAATCTCAATTCCAGAACACTTCAACGTGTCCAAACCTTCATTCTTGACCTGAGCATGCTGATGAGCATTCTTGAGGCGTGCTCATCTCTCATGGCGTTGAATTAATCAGCAAACTCAAATAGTAATACTTAATTATTCTTAAGGATTATTCAGGGTTTTGTTGCGCCGCTCTGCTTTCGGACTTGACCTTTGACATTCATGGCCGGCGTCTGGCGTTGGACCTTAGATAGGTGTCTGCTGGCTAGTCTACCACATTAAATTAGATCAGGCATGATGGGAAATAAGTAACAGGTTAATGGCTACATGGTGTCTAGCTCTTGTGGGCAGCCGATGATGGATGTCATGATGCGGACAAGCTTGAAGGAGTGCGTGAGATAGGTATGCTGTGATGGAGGGTCAATCAATAACATGACCAGAAACTCTCTGCATTTGAAATTGCATGTGAAACTGAAGACACGCAATCGCCTGCGTGTGCAGAATCGTCGAACGCCGATTCATCCTTGGTCAATCATGGTATTCTTCGAAGCCACTCACTTGCATGGACAAAGCTGTGGGCCACGCGGCGTTCAGCTCCGAGCAGGTCCGGATGTAGCTCCCGCAATGAAACGGCATTTGTTGATGATCCCTAGGGAAGGATATCCGATGAGAAACGGATATGTACGTCTTGGAGAATACAAAAAGGACAAGAAAGTCCTTGATTCTCCGTATCTCTGCTCGTTATTGAATCACCATTTACAAGAGGCAGTGAACAAATCTTCACAGAGACTGTATTGGCATACATCTTCGCCGTCCTAGATCACTTGCTTATCGACCAGGAGGTGAAGTTGGTGGGAGACGAGTATCGGTGGGTGAGGAATGGCAAGTTCTGGTCAAGCGGCACGCTTACTCTCCTTCTCCTTCCTCTTCCTCTTTGTCTTTGAAAGCTGTGTTGGTTAATGTGTGTTTGCGCAGGCGGTGTCACGAACGGCAACGACTTGGTCGCGGCATATGCGCCGGAGTGCAAGCGGTGGCCGCAGCCTATTGTCGAGATGGCTGAAGCTAACTGACGTGGGCGGCCGGGGTCAGTTTTACTACAGGACGGTCAGTCCGAAGGGCAGGGCTCATCAGAGTTTGAGTGTTGGTTCCCGGAGCGAAAATGAGCGGGTATTGGAGACCTGTCGATGGTGATTTGGTAAGTGGTTGGTTGTTGTTGGTCTGTTGAGGACTGTGGAACTAGAAGCAGACTTAGTTGCGTCCTCGCTGGTGTTCATCCGCTTCGAGGAGGCCTCTGCTTGCCATGGGCGATGCGTCCAGATATAACATGCGTTAGCAGAATCTAATACGTTGACCGATGAGATTCATGCTGCGTAGTATATTTATTCATACTGCAGGATATCCTGGTGGTTGGCGCTGCCAAAGTCCATGCGTCTGTCGAATCACCGAGTTGCGCGAGTCCCACACTCCACAGCCCGTTGCCCGTTCGTTGCCGAGACAGCCCAGGTCCCACGGGGTCCGGGACGTCCCCATGCAGCGATAAGCAACTTATCGCACCAGTTCATTGGCCGATTGCCCAAAGCGGAGTAGAATCCAACTGACCGCAAGGAAAAATTTCGAAAAGCTCGTCTCGTCGGCCTAGTCTGCCTCCAGTGCTCAAAGCATCGCTTTGCATCTCATCGAACTTTTTCCCTCCTCCCTCCTCCACACCGCTGCCTGTCTTCTCACACTTTCCAGCGCGAAGACTTTTTTTTTTTTCCTTTTTCCTTTTCTTTATACCTTTTCTGAACACCTTCGTCTCCATACCAGTATCATCATCAGCCAAAATGTCTGCCATTCCAGGTCCCGTCTACGGCCTCGAGATTCCGCCCGGCGATGTTTTAATCCCAGCCTCTATGGATTTTCCCGCCTCGGTAAGGCAAAATGCCTCCTCTTAATGCGACTGAGGGGTTTTATTTATTTATTTACTAGTTGTGATTGTCTTTGCAATTGTATTTTTTTTGCTATTCGAGTCGGGTGTCTCTTATTGTGGCGTTTCTCATTACTCTAATAAACCTCTTCTAGTTTCGCATCACCATGGCTGCATTGGACCCTACTGATAACCCTGAGCCTGACTACAACGGCGACATCCCCGCCATTTCCCGCTCTACTCTTCGTCTCATTAAGCGGGCTTTCCCGGCTCTTGACGATGACGACGACGATGACGAGATTGACGATGAGTACATGAAGGCTATGCTTGCTGCCTCTGATGATGACGAGGACGAAGAATCCGACGAGGAGGCCAATGGCGGTCCTAGCGACCCTGCCAAGGCCAAGAAGCAGAAGCAGGCTGCTGCTATCAAAGCTCTCCTAGAGGCCACCCAAGATGAGGATGAGGATATGGAGAATGCTAAGCCCAATGGTGTTAAGAGCAAGGGCAAAGGGAAAGGCAAGGGCAAGGGCAAGGCCATTGAAGAGGATGATGAAGATGACGAGTCCGACGAGGATGAAGACGAGGATGACGACGAGAGCAGCGAAGGCGACGATCTTGAGAATTTTGTTGTTTGCACCCTCGACACTGAGAGAGTAGGTCACTAGTCTTAGGCTCGTCAACGTCTTTTCACCCTATAACACAACTAACGAATTCATGCAGAGCTACCAGCAACCCCTCGACATCACCGTCAACCACGGCGAGAAGGTTTTCTTCGCTGTCAGCGGTACTCACACTGTCTACCTGACTGGAAACTACATCATGGACGATGATGAGGTAGATAGCGAGGACGAGGGCGATGATTACGACTATGGCCTTGGGGAGCTTGACTACTCACTAGAAGAGGATGCCAGCGACGACGAGAGCGACGAGCTTGATGATGCCGCCGACCCCCGTGTCACTGAGCTTGACTCTGACGAGGAGGAAGCCCCTAAGCTGATAGACACCAGGAAAGGCAAGAACAAGCGCGCTGCTGAGGAGGCTGAGGGTCTCGACGACATGATCGCCAAGGCTACCGACTCTAAGAAGCAACAGAAGAAGCTCAAGAACAACAAAGGTGAAGCGGTCACTGCTGAGGACAGCAAGAAGGACAAGAAGGTCCAGTTTGCCAAGAACCTTGAGCAAGGTCCCAGTGGCTCAGAAAAGCAAGCCCCTGGCAAGGCTACGACTGGTGTCAGGGTCTTCCAGGGCGTTACCGTTGACGACAGAGCCATTGGAAAGGGACGAACTGTCAAGAGCGGTGACACTGTTGGTGTGCGATACATCGGCAAGCTGGCAAATGGTCAGCAATTCGATGGTGAGTGCCGCATTTCCCTCCGTTAAGGCGATTGAATTGTGATCTACTTACTAATTCAATCCGTAGCCAACAAGAAAGGCAAGCCTTTCTCCTTCAAGGTCGGCAAAGGCCAGGTTATCAAGGGCTGGGATATCGGTATCATCGGCATGGCCATTGGTGGTGAACGACGCTTGACCATCCCTGCCCATCTCGGATACGGTTCACGCGGCATGCCTGGCATCCCTGCCAACAGCCAACTGACCTTTGATGTCAAGCTGCTCGAGATCAAATAAACTACACAGGCACGCCGTCTTGATGTAGCGTCTTTATTTTCTTTGTTGTGTTTGTGACATGTGTAAAAGAATATCCCGGTAGCCAGTCTGAAGTAGGGCCGGCAAGACCTGGGCAGCGGCGTTTTCAATTTTATGAGTTGCACTTCTTTCCGAGTTCAAGTGCGATGCTGAGGAGTCTTGGATCCAGTTCTCTCTTGAGTGAGAGTATACGACGTGTTGGGAGCACTGCTAGACGCATCCGACAAAACGGTGATCCAGATATGCTTATTACTGGCGTGTGCGCAAGCCATTGTGCTGTCTTCAGGATAGAAAGTTGCTGATGAATGTTGGTCAGGGTCTGTCTGTAGAGAGATAAGTGTCCGGAAATAAAAGCTTTGTTATACATTTCAGTCACTTGGCTACCGTCTTACGAGCGCGCGGCGCTTGTGAAGCAGCGTCGTGGGTAGAAGGAACGATGGTGCGAATGTAGTGCTTGACAAGCGAGCCAGAAAAGTCACAGAAGGTTGAACCGACCACAGTTTGACTGCCTCAACCGTCGAGGCAGGACCGGAATCCAGCCATCAAATCCCATTCGGACTCACTCGACATAGTCTTGTCCATACAACCAGCATTAACATCAGTGTCATGCTCTCGTTTGGGTTGCAGGTTTAAGTTTGCCCGGTGAAAGGGCCGCTGAAGCCAGCCCATGCCTTATGCATGTCCTTGGGTGATATCTTTAGCATAACAGTGTCATCACGGTGGGCTCAGCTGAACGCGCCCATATTATTGAACAGCCGCGTCAGGCAATCATGGCACCAAGGCTGCTAAAGAAGCGAAGCAGCTGTCCTGTGTTGGACCCGATAACCAGGCAGCCTTGCATTCCGCAGTCCCATACAGACGATAGACAAGACTACGAACCAGCCGCGCAGAACATCAGCAAGCCACGGCCAGGCAGTGTCAAGGTGATTTCCGAGATACGCGATGCCATACACGCGGTCAAACGGACTCAGTATAATTGTGAGTACCAATGTTGTACCCATCATGAGCATCATCTGTCCATCACGGCTGATCAAATAACCACTAGGCTCGGATGGTTCCGCCGCCTTCGAGGACAGTTGCAGGCGTTCGTCATCAGCAAATCTGGACAGACGTCAAGATGGTCAAGAGTTGACTGGCAACGATCCTATCCCCATTTTGCAGCACAGACACCGGCGTTTGTCACCAAAAGCGCTCGTGAAAAGGCTCGGGCTCGACAATTTCGGGACGTCTTCAAATGCCACCGTTGTTCTTCGAGGTTCTTTGCTACGAAAGCGGACATCGCTACAAGTTCTTCCAAGTTCTCCATCTCTGGCGCCTAGCGACGCTCCAAGTTCGATATCTTCTCTCGGTACGGACAAGTCCTCAGTTGTTGGTAACAAATCAACGGGCAAAACATCGCTAGATTCGATAATTCCTGAGTCCATGTTGGCAAAATTAAATCCGAAACGACGCCGAAGCCGTAGACATCCATGGTCCAAGTCCAGTCCTGACGGAGGTAATCTGCAAACCATAATGGAAGGATTCTATCCACCTCAGCCGACGATAGATACGATTGAAAAAGCAGCCGCCGCCAAGATTTTCCTGGAGACACGCTTTAATGAGACCCTCAATAGACCCAACCATCGTATCACTCGTTTGCAATATTTGGAGTCCCAGCTCTACTACAGTCCACATTTGGACGCGGACGAAAAGGACGCAATCAGGCAATCATTTTACTATCAAGAGACTTGCCATCTACGAGAGACTCGCACAATCAAGGCAAAGTCCATTAGTTCATTGAACAAAGAGGACCATTCATGTGCGGATAGCTACGATACGCTAAAAATTCTTGGGCGAGGTAGCTTCGGGGTCGTGAGACTGGTACGTGAAAAGGCTGATAAAGCCCACGCATTTCCGCAGCAAGTCTTTGCAATGAAGGTCATCCGAAAGTCAGAAATGATTCGCAGCTGTCAAGAAGGGCATCTAAGGGCCGAACGGGACTTTCTAGTTGCCTCCGAGGGGTCCAATTGGTAAAAGACATATAATCATTCATACCTTTCCCTGCAAAACGCTGACTGCTTCACATACAGGATTGTTCCCCTGGTCGCTAGCTTCCAAGATCTGACAAACCTGTACCTGGTTATGGAATACATGCCAGGTGGTGACTTTCTTGGTCTGCTCATTCGAGAAAATATCCTACATGAATCAGTTGCACGCTTCTACATTGCTGAGATGATCTTGGCTGTCGAAGAGGTACATCGCCTCAAGTTCATTCACAGAGACATAAAGCCTGATAACTTTCTTGTTTCAGCCTCTGGACACCTAAAAATATCGGATTTTGGCCTCGCCTTTGACGGACACTGGTCTCATGATGTGTCGTACTACAAATGCCAGCGATACTCGCTTCTTGGAAAGCTTGGCATCCGTGTAGATGGAGACGAGCAGGACCAGAAGGAAAGTGCTACCATTAGCTCACAAATACCTTGGTTACAGGCTATGAAGAGAATTTTGAGTCGCCATGAAAGGAAAAGCGTGGGCGGTGACGAAGATTTGCCTAGTCTTCTGGGCTAGAGGAATAGATGTGGCAATCGTGTGTCAGCAAACTCAGTTGTCGGAACGAGTCAGTATATGGCGCCAGAAGTAATCAAAGCATGCAAAGGCTCTGAATATGACGGAAGATGCGACTGGTAGAGCATTGGCATCATTCTGTACGAATGCCTCTACGGCCATACCCCGTTCTTTGCCGATGACGGTCGACAGCAGACCAAAAACAATATCTTGGTAAGTGCTATTTCTTTATCCCGCTAATAGGAAAGGAGACTAGGTAGTGCTGACAAGAAGGAAAAGGATCACAAAGAGCTCTTCTCTTTTCCACACCGGCCTCTTGTGAGCGACAAGTGCAAGGATTTGATCTTTAGATTGATCCAAGATCAGGATATTCGACTGTCTTCACGACGATACCGGATGAAAGATCGCCGTCCAGCATACGACAGAAGATATAATGACATATTCGAAAGACATGTATTCCCGGACGACGCAGAGGACATCAAAGCTCACCGCTGGTTCAAGAACTTCCCTTGGGACCGCATACATGTTACCAGCCCACCGTTCGTACCACATATTACTAGCCTTGATGATACACACTACTTTGATGAGTCTGACCCTTTCACCGAACCCGTAGACTCATCTGGAGCCGGAACAATGGAGCCCAAACCGGAAGATATTCGCTGGGTGCTTCAAGAGTGCAGACCAGTTGTACAGAACCTGGCCGTTGAACTACTTGCGACACCATATGACTCGGCGCGACTGCGAAGCGCGGATCGAAGAATCGACAGGACATTTAGGATTACTCCGGAAGAAAGAAAGACGCTAAAGACCTTTCTGCGTATGTATAAAAGAAAGGAACGAAAGCGACCGAGGGACATACTACTTCGAGATCTGGGCACCATGACGGTCGCCATGCATGTGCGGAAGGCAACGGCGTTCGCAGGTTACACTTGGCGTCGAATGCGTCCTGGGGGCTATCTGACTCCAAGTGTTGTCACGTATGCCGTGAATGACCTCTGAGAAAATCACTGAATCGGACTGAGCTGAAATTGGGAGCATCCGTGAATCATGCCGGATAACAGAAAATTGAAATACGACATCCCAGCAAGTTAGCAAATGGCGGGCTGTTAATTATCGGTTGAATATGATTAGTAGTATGAATATAATACAATTGCTCCCTTTTTTCCTGGGCGGTGGGAGGGTTTATAAATGTCTTATCAATCCGCCCAAAAGCTGCATTGATTGCTCATCTATGAAACTCCACGCAAAACTGCAGCCGCCCTCGCATTTTGGATTTCCCATTCAAACTCTTTGAGACACCGGATTTCCCTCGAGAAGAACAGTAAAGCAAGAAGCCCGTCTATCACACCAACCGTCAGGCTCAGGCTAGCTAAAAGCATGAGAAGGAAAGCTACAAAGTTGCGAGGGCTAAACCAGAAGGCAACCAGGCAGCCGAACCAGACGATAATGGCAGTGTAAAAGTGGATGCCCCTCCAGTACCGCTGTTTCCTCTCCCGAGCAGTGTATTTATGGGTCATTACAAGCATTTCATCGAAATCGGATAGTGTCAGGGTATTAAAATGCTCCTCGTTATATCGTAACTGTAGGTCATGCGCTGTGGGCTTTAAATCTGCGCTAGGTGATAATGTATGCCGTCGAAGCGTGGCTCGCACTCCAAAATGATCGGATAGGGAGCAGTTCAACTCTGGATGACGGCTTGTCATTTCTACGGCCACAGACTTGACAATCCAGCCCGAGCCGGAGGAGACGTCACCCGTTGAGGCAAAAACATAGTCGATGCGCTTGCCTTTAGGATCCTTAGTCTGGGGATCAACAGGACACGGGTGAGCCTTCAGCTCCTTCTGTTCTTGCTTGGACCATCGCCACGTGTTGTACACGGTGTCACTTGCTGCTCCATTGACGGTGAGGTTAAACTCGGCGGTGGGGACAGGTAGACCCCGTGCTCGTTCTTCAGCTTGATCTGATGCCCCGATGGAGCTGTCAGGGTGTATAATACGCCATGTGTCGCGCACGGGAGAAAGAGAAGTGATGATGCGATGGGGAAGCGAGAGGGGAATCATGTTAAAGTCGCCCAGAGCAACGACGAGATGGCCCTTGGCCGTGGCGGACCTGATGTGCTTGGCTATGTCCCATGCCTGGGCTGTGCGGTGACAAAGATACGAATCATCAGGGCCACTCTCATACGGTGCATGTGTCTACACAATCATATTAGACACATGCATTTGCAGCATGTTTTCACTTGACTTACATGGGTGTTGAAGACGTCAACGACATCTTGCGGTCCAGCCCCAAATCTCACTGCGGCGAAAGCGACACCCTTTCCCACATACCAATCGCCTCTCCAAAACGCGGTAGGTCGCCCATTGAGCGAGTATGGAAACATGGAGCTCTCTTCGATGGGCCAGCAGCTCAAGATGGCCAGACCGCCGCCGAAAGAGCCGCTGTGGTAGAATTTTCCATGGGGCAGGATGGCCTTGGTGGCTTCACGGATGGCGAGGTAATCCTCTTGAACCCAGCATTCTTGGAGGCATACGATATGGGGAGTTGGATCGAGGCGGGAGATCTGCTTCCCGATCTCGAGCAGGCGGGGAGTTCGGAGGGCCGAGATGTGTAGGAGGCCCCAGCAGTTGAGGGTCAGGAGAGTGATTTCTGACGGAGAGGTCTTGTCGTCAGTCCAGGGAACTGGGGGTTCGTCTTGGCTAGTTGTGTGGTTGGGCTTTGCCATTAGAGGAGTGTTCCGTCGTTCCATATTCTCTTGCTCTTTGGCGAAGGGTCAATCAGTGGTTTCTGATATCGATTATGGTGCAACTATCTGCTGGATGGGAGCTGCAGGGCTGAGCTGAGCGGCAAGGGAGCTCACAACCACCGTAGCAACTTGTTGGGGTACAGAGTCTGGTATCTTCCTGGGTAATACATCGGGTACCTACGTGTGTAACACGTGATGAAGCGAAATGAGCTTCGAAATGGGCAGGTGCAACGGGTGCGCCTGCAGAGGCGTGCCGCGCACGATGCTTTCCTTGACAATTCAGCTTCAACCAAGGGACGGATTTCGTTTTCCTCCATCATTGACAGTCTGGAGGAGTTGATGGTAGCTTTGTGCCGAGGAACGGAGCTCACCACCATTGTGTCCTACTACATGCGGGACCCCGCGGCTCACCTGATGACTAGTGCGTGTGTGCAAGGCACATTCCAACGACAAGCTCATCTATTCCATAACCTTTATCTCTGCACGACATTGCTGACTTGCGAAACAGCGAAGCAGCCCGCCCCTGAACATGGCAGACGTACAGTACCGCAATCCCATACTACCGAAACATAAAGAATAATTTGCGGTCTCGGAGTGAAAAGGCCGAGCCCTGCTGGACGCTAGTCCAATAAAGTGGTCCTCAGCTCCCCCGGACGCTGTTGGCAGGGCCTAGTGGCCTTGTGTTCAGATTGCCTGCCCTTTCGGCGGCAGGGAGGGATGGATGGATACAGCCGCCTGCATCAGGGCTTCGCGGCTTCGCGGCATCGTGGCCCTCATTGCCAAGCTGGCCAAAAGTAATGTTCACCATGTTCTGATATTATTGCGCCGAAGTCGGGTTGATTGACCATGGGTGCTCCTTGCTTGTTTCCGCAATCTTTGGAATCGCGAACCTCATCGAACCATGGGACGCCAACCTCAGCATCCGTTGCCGGACCCAGCTGGCAGCTTCATGTAATGCCCGGCGCAGAAGATGGGCTGGCTAGATCAACCCCGTTGCGATATGCAAGGATCTTCATTTGGCACTGTTTTTGGTTCCTCTGGCTGTCGATCCTGCCGACGCCAGTACTACGTCTGCAACATGTAACAGAAATCACGCCAGCCCATCGTGTTCTACCGGTGGCCAAGCTCTTGTCTTCCGACCCGGGAAACACAGTGGCCGGGATCCTGGTTTCCGGCCTTGAAGATTGGTGCTTTGGTCCTCGAGCCTGGATTGGACTTCACAGTTTCTTTGAGTTTTTCTTTCGTTGAAGGTTCATGATCGCATAGATACGTTACATCTCTAACGATAGGGCAAAATACGGCCCTCCGACACTCGGACAGAGCAAAGAAATTATAAACTGAAACTGGGAACGCCTCGGGTTTGCCCTCGGAGCCGCTGTTTCTAAGTCCTGCTTGCCACTCACGTGTGGTGGGTATCAAAGGATAAAGGCCTTTTTGCGTAAGAAGCCCCGCTGGGAGCCTCCGCGCTGTGCCGTGATGTCTCCATACGTCGTCCATATTGGTTATTCTACAACCAGAAGCTTCCCGGTGCCAGGCCCCCGTTATCGCTGGTGTAACCTGTGGGCGGGAGCAATGGTTCCCTCTTGCTTCGTGCTGGTCTTTCTTTGTTGGTCGTGTATGTATGTGTCCATCATTCACCCATGCTCCCGTGTAGTTAAAGGAGGTCAAATGAAGCTGGACTTCTCGTCCGTCGTCCGCGGTCTCTCGACTGGACTCTTCCAATCCTCTCTCACCTTGGCATTTTCTTCTTCCTCTTCCCCCTGTTTCTCACCTCTTGTCGCCATCATTTACAGCATCTCTGATATTATTGACATCAACTCAGCTTTGTGTTGTTGCGTGCAACTGCTTACTCTACGAAATCAAGAGCCCCCGCCTTCAGGAGACAAAGAAACGATCAGATAACAAGCTCCTCTGGCTGCTCTGCTCGACAGACCTTCCGCCATTCACCGCCATCATTCGTCTTATCCAAGGAATCAAGTCCAAAAAACATGAATCACATCTTGAAACAAAAACCAATCTCGCAGGAGCTCATCCAGATCGCCATTTTCAAATTCAAGCCGTCACTGCAGCAGGGCAGTGAAGTCCCGCTGTCGTTTCGCGATGTCTGCCGCCAGCTGCAGGCGATCCCCGGCGTGGCCTCGAGCTATCTCGGCGAGCAGCTCGAGCGGCCTGGGACATGGACCTGGGTCATCCGCTGGGCCTCTGCCGCCGCGCACGATGCCTTCCTCGCGTCCCCCAGCTTCACAAACTGGATTTCCTCGTTCCGCGCTATTGTGGAAACGTACATTGTCTGGAAGGCTCACGTCCGCGGCAGTCTAAGCGCTGCGCTGAATGCCCCCTGCACAGAGGTCTTCACGGCCTACGGCACATCCGACAGCTGGCTCGAGATGCGCATGATGCCCTTCGCTGCGAACGTCGATGCTGCCCATCTCCCCGGCTACCATGGCTCGTTCTACGGCCAGTATGACGTCCTTATGCATGATTCGCCTACACCCCCCGAGGGCAACACCGTCAGCATGATCCTCGGCTGGGATAGCAAAGAAGCGCATCTAGCCGAGAGAGGCGAGGGAAAAGGTGAGTGGCCATCCTGCCTTCCTGCCATCCCGCCATCCTACACGCCAAGAAACCACAAACCCTTATCCTCTGCAACCCCTCCTCCATCGGATGACATATGAAATCTCCTTATGGAATGCATGTCGCTTAGCAGCACCCACCACGTGAGCTAACATAACACTCACTGCATTTAGTCATCGACAAGAACATTCACCACGTCAGAGAGGAGCGGAAATCTACAGATATGGTATGTCCTCGCGCACCACCCAAGTTCATATTCACCAAATTATCCCTTTTTTGTTTTTAGTAAGAATGAATCGCGCTAACGTCGGCCTTTCCAAAAGTACCACGTCAACTTGAGACGACTTTGAACAGACGATGCATCACCCTTATGTCCCCTTATGATTATTACGAGCACGCACCCTTGTTCCAACGTTCCAACCGTTTGACCGTTTGGAGGGAACCTCATTAGATTAGCGTTGAATTTGAACACCCCACTAAGCTTGCGTCCGCGCCAATCCCATACACAGTTCTCATGTGCTGTCGTGCTGTCTGTCACCCACCCGGTTTACACATAATAACACTCCCCGTCATTCTTGCCACGCGGTCCACATTGAAGTCGCATTTGGCTACCGTTTCACTTTTCAACATGCCCGCATTATCATCGTAGATATCTCGCGATAAGTATCACGAATGCAAATTGAGCACAAAAGCGCTTTGGAAAAAAAAAAAACCCTCGTTGGTGCAGCCCGTAAAAACGGCCCATAACTCCAAGATTTTTTTTGTCGTAGTCCCCGATCAACAACCTAGTATTGCCCAATAAAGCTTCGCACATATACTGAAAGAAAAGAAGAAAGAAAAAAACTACTATTTTCCCCGAGGATCCCTCACACGTTCCTTCGCCGCGTGGTTCAACAACCTAGGTCAGACTGTGCGCCATGGCACCGTTACAAAGTATGCGTCGGTTACAGTCAGTAGTAATAAGGCATGTGCGTTCCAGATTACTACCTCTCTTCATCCGGGATAGCATGACCAGACAAGTCGGATACCGAAACAGAGTGCATATTTTAGACCCGGTGTTTCTCCGATTCTGGATTGAATATGTTAGTCATTCGAGATCTCTCGTTTCTGTGCACACGCCATCGTAGGGGTGGAGTGGGCTAGGCAATGCGGCAATCCTTACCAAGTCTCGAGTACAGCATGTACAAAGCCATCCGGTTGCACTCCTCGGTACCGGTGATGGTGACCAGTCGCTCGTTGCTGTTGTCTTGAGGCTCGTTAATTTTAATGACACTGCCGCTCATCTGCCGGATCTCATTGATCTTTTGACCACCCTTGCCGATGATAGCTCCGACCATGTCATTGGGAATATAGATCTGCTGAGTCAATGGGCCACCGGGCATTCCCGAGTGCATGGTCTGCCCTTGAGGACCTCCATGAGCTTGGGGACCGACATGGGGAGGCATGTGCTGTTGAGTGTGAGGAGCGCCTCCGTAAGGAGGTTGCTGTCCTCCGTACTGCATCGGCACGGCCGGATTGGGAGGAGCAGCTCCGTGAGGGTAATGAGGCGGGTAGGTCGCAGGTGGCATGTGATGTGGACGACGATCTTGGGGGCGACCGTAGTTCTCTGGTCGACCATAATGACCGGAGGCCGGCTGCGGTGAGTACGGCACAACCTGCATTCCACCAGGAATCGAGCCAGCTGGTGCACCACTGCGAGTGGCATATGCTGAAGCAGCCGGACCACCGAATCGTTCATTCAGCTGTTCAAGAAGCGTGCTGCCGACGTAGTAAGTGGCAATATGAACAGCATCGGCGACGCCCATAACCACAAGGGACCGTTCGCTTGACATAGGAAGGCAAGAATCGGAAGCATTGAGGCGAGCGCCAGAAGCCTCCTGGATTTCCCGAATCCTCGCACCACCCTTACCAATGATGGAGCCAATCAGGATGTGGGGGATAAGAAGACGGAGAGGATAAGTCTTGGAAGACGCGGTCGAGGGCTCGCCCAGAGGTTCGTTATTCAGAGTGCGAATGATTAGACCGAACGCCTATCATACCATGTTGGTCAGAAACATACATAACGTTGTGGAGCGGTGTCCTATCGAGAGTTAAACCAACCTTGGCAACAGCGTCTACTATGCCACTGACCGTCAAAATTCGTTCGACGGCACCCTTTTGATAGTCGCTGACGGTACACTTGGCATTGGACATTTTTCTAATGTTAGAAACATTTTCGCCACCTTTGCCGATGATGGTGGCGGCTTCGGGACTCGAAATAACAGCACGAATGTGGATCCAGGAAGTCTCGTCATGGGCGGCTGCAGAGTTGACAGCCTCCTCGCTTGCTGCTGCCTGGGCTGCCGACATACCAGAAGCCTTGGTGTCACTAGCAGTCTCTGTTACAGTAGCATCCTGTGCATCCGACTTGGCGCCATTCGCATCGTCGTCTCCGTTCTTGTCGCCAACGTCAAGGGTTGATTCACTTGCTGCTGTCTCATCGTCGTGTTTGATGACTTTATCGAGAGCAGGCCGCTTCGCATCGGGTTGGTCTGTCGCACGCGAAGGTGAGGAAGCTTCCTCGAGAGGACGCTTCGTAGAAGTCGACTGCGGTGGTGAGGCGGACATTTTGTGCTCCTTGGGTAGTATCTTTTCGATATACTTGAGTAGTAAAAAGGTAAAACGATCACAAGTACTGGATATTCGAGCGTTGATTTCGCTTTTCAATTGAGAAATTATCAAATTGGAGATAACCAAGATCTCGCTTCATATATTGAACGTCTTTTAATCTACACTCAGGGGTTTTCAAAAGGAAAACGTGCTGGTGCAGTGACGAGTTCGCTTGGGGTCGAGTGATAGTTGCAGTGCTCGTGATGTGACTGAATGATTGAATTCTGTATATCGCAGAGACGAAGACGAGTACGAGGAGCGAGGAGCGAGGGCGCAGACCAAAAGGATGTGAAGGCAGGGTCAAGAGGTGAACAGAAGAAGTCTCAAAACGAGGTTCGAGCCCTTTCGTCCTGCAGGCAATTGAACTGTTGGAGTAGTGAAGGGTGCCGAAACGCTGGGGCCTTCCGTGGCAATAGCTTCCGGTGATGGTGTATCAAACAGCACAGGAAGAGGGAGGAAGTGCGATGAACGAAGTTGCCTGGCTGGCAGATGGAGTGGAGGTGTAGCGATCGTATGCTGGGATGGAGTTTCTCGGAAGGAGAAAAAGGAAGAGGCAAGCTTTGAGCTCGGACCAAACCTTTTGGCGACAATATTCTACTGACTCCCAAGCCCAGGCAGAAACTGTCGGCGGTCGAGACCAGATAGTGGTGATGTTGCAACCAAGGAAATGGGTACGGGCAACCACTTAAAAATCCAGGAATTGCGAAAGGCGCAATTTGAGTTGCTGTGAGGATCCGAAGCTTGGCGGTGCGGGGATTAGTGCCTGTTGGACTGGTCGCAACAGTGGGAGACTTGAAAATCAAACCCCGATAATCCAGAAGGGATTCTCCGGATGGAAATCGAGCCGCTGCGATGATGGGCCTGTATGGCGTGCAGGGAATTGATGATCGTTTCGTCAGGAGGCGCGTCGCATAAGGAGCGGTTGAGCTGAGGTGGAGAATGACTTGGAGGCAGCTTCGTATTGTTGACCACAAGTCACGTGCGAGAAAGGTGCAATTTCGCAGGAAGTGGCTGTCTCTTGACAGCTGCTGAGATAATAAAATTGTCAATTGTCAGGCAAGTAATGAGTCGGGAACCCATGTTGTCAGTCCAAAGAGGAGCTTTTCCCTCCTTTCAAGAAATACCCAATATGTCGTCGCGGAGCGCTCGCCCTTGGGATTGATTGTGCTGATGACGGCGGCAGAGACCTTAGAGAGCTGGTTAGGAGGATCTGTGGAGAAGCAGCCTCAGAGGTTCGTGAATGTGTATTACGCATTACGCATTACGCATCACCTTATTACCTGGTCTTGAAGTACAAACCGACCCGGTTTACATCTGCCATTCCAAGCTTCGAGTGTGAAGCTTCTTGGACAGGCAGGTTCACTGTAAGCCGTCAATAACGCCAGCAGTTGTGCCAGCACAGCACGCCACGCCCAGGCGACTGTCGCGCATCGTTTTCTTTTTACGACTGCACAAAAACAAAAGGGCTTACCATGGACGATCGATCGCGCAACTCTGAAGCAGATACTTACGCCGCAAACTTGGAAATAACATTGAAAGAGCTCCAGCGCAAAGTACACGATCACCAGGCCGAGCTTGATAGAGTAGGTTTTCCCAAAACGCGTCACACTCTTCGACCACGTCACTCACCTCTTCGTAGCTCCGATCCGCTCAACAGGACCTGCCGTCCCTAACGGCCGAAGATCAAGCAATCGTGATCAAAAAAGCTCTCACTCAGGTCAACGCGTCCTCCCCTTTCCTCCCCTTTGCCGGCTCAGTGCTCCCGGCCCTGCTAGCGCTCCGGCGCGCTCACCAGACCATCTCTGAATCCAGAGCCTACTTGGAGTCGCAGGTCGATTCTGCCGATCGTGAAAGGAAGCAGCTCGAGGCAGACCGCACGAACCTGAAAGACCATCACCTGCTCACCGAGGCTCTCGCTGGCAGGATATCCAGCCTGCGGGAGGAGCTTCGGTCTAAAGCAGAAATGAGACCAGAGGACAGTGCTCGCGAGAAGATGGACGAACTGAAGGTCAAGAGAAAGAGCTACGTCGAAGAGACAAAGAGCCTCATGAAGGCATTGCTTGACTTCACCGATAACCAGCTGGCGCCCATGCTCGCGGCAGAAGAGCTCGGCGGCCCTGTCGTCGGTGACATTATCGAGGTGGACCCGGACGAACTGGCGGCGGGTTTTAACGAGCAGGGCAAGCTGAACAAGTCTAAAGACGGCGTCTCGGGGGACAAGAGACAGAGAAGGATAGACGAGATCTGGGGCTCGCGCAACGCCCGCCAGGAGGACAGGGTGGACGGGTACGAAGAAATAGCCACAGCTGGGAAAGAAATGCGTGACCTGATGGAAGAATTACTGAACAGGTTGATGCAGGCAAAGGGCGACAACTCGGCGTCGTACGTCACGTTGGAGAGGGAGTCTGCGGCAGCGAGGTTCTTGGTTCGATCAAAAGTTGCGCAGTTCCATCCCAAGGATGCAAATAGGTTACGGCTGATTGATTTTGGAAGAGATTTGGAGAATTAGGACAAGAAAGAAGAACGTTGCCACGACAGATTCGCACGGTTACACAACTCTACAATTCTACAACTCTACACCTATGATGCCAATGAAAAGGGGATAATTAACATTGTCCGCTTGCCAGCATGAAAGATATCAATGCCCACATGCACACAAACAAGTTGAAACGTCATCGCTATATGCTCAATGTCCCATATTTTAACTTTTTTTTACCACAGACTGAACTTTCTGGCCTGGGTCTGAGCCTGAGCCTGAACCTCCGGTTGAGGCTGAGGTTGAGGTGGAGACTGAGACTGAGGCTGAGGCTCCTTGACGGGGTGAGCTCCCTTGTTCTTGTCCTTGTCCTTGTCCTTGTTCTTGCTCTTGCTCTTGCTCTTGCTCTTTCCAGTACGAGCGGCGGGAGTTTGAGCGACGTTGTCGCTGGCACTGTTCTTTCTTTGCACCCTGCCATCCTTGCTGCTTGCCCACTCCTCCGACCGTTTCATTTCATCCGGGCAGTCTTGCAGACGCGAGAATACCAAGTCCAGTCTCCTTTCTTGGGGAACAAAATGATCCGGAACGTTGCCTAGCCCACTGAGCTCCCAGTAGACATAGCAATTTTCCCACCAAGCATCATCGCGCACTAGATGCCTCAACTCGCAGCCGGGACAGTTTTTCATAACCAGGTCGATATTCTCAGTTATCTTCTTCCCCTTAGAGGTAGACTTGTCCCCTGACGGTCCGGTGGGTGCCGCGCCGTTTACGCTACCCTTTTTGGATTTCACATCACGAGAACCTTCGGCATCCCTCTTGGATTTGTGAAAAGTTTCGAGTTGTGGAGATTTGCTTTCCTTCGTGGAGGGGTGCAGGCGCTCCGCTGGTGAGGGCGCGTCCACAACTTCTTTCTTGGGCTTGTTGAGCTTTGCGACGGGAGATGGATCCTCGTGTGTCTTGTTGCCCCAGTCCGATTGTTCGACTAGACCAGCTTCATCGCGACCAGATCCTTTCTTGCCCTTCTTCCCGTTGAGCTTGGACGACACATCGAGAGCGTTTGCAGAGGGCTCCACATGGCCGTTCTGATAACCGTTGACATTTGGCGTCGATGCAATCTCATTGACAGGCTGCTGCTCTGGCAATAATTTCGTGTCAGGAAGAATGATGTCCCTATGCTCACGGGGGGAGTCTCTGCACCCCTCCCTCCTGAGCTTGAACTTAAAGTCTTCCACAATGTCTAGCACGGTTTTCTTCCTCTCTTTCGGGGTCCAAGTGGCGGCAAACTCCTGATCAAGGACTTGCAACGACCTCAGCAGGTCTTTAATGGCAGTGCCTTCGTCAAAACTGTCTCCCATGAAACAGTGCAGCTCAACTGTGGCCAAGGCGATTGCGTCTATAAATTCTTGCTTGTCATCCTGGGGCTGCACGTTCAGTCTGCTGTTATATGCCCTTAACGCTACAGAAGCCCGATCTTTGTCAGAAGGTGGTTTGATTTTGCTGCGCAACGAGACAATCATGGCACGGGGATGTTTTGCGTCGTCTAGTTTAAGATAGGCTCTGTATCTGTTCGGGATGCTTCTGTAGATGATTCGGGAGAGTTTTTGGAGGTTATCTTTGGCCGATGTGTACTCTGCTAATCGAGACAGATATTGGGCAGTGTCCATGCGGTACTGCTCACAGAGAACGTCATATTCGTGCAAGGCAAGAGCATGGACATGGCGTTCCCGGTCTATACGCAAGTCGAAGGTTTGGTCGCGCTCATACTGTTCTCGCTTGACGACATATTTGAGTTCCGGCCGGGTCGGTGAGGAGGGCTTAGCGGGCTCAAAGAGGTCGTAGTGAGCATCAGGATCGACATAATTCCAGATGCCGAAGGCGTTGGCGATGGCACTCACGTCGTCAAACCACGCGGGCCAGTCCATGCGGTCCCCGAGGAAGACGATAGAGTCGAAAGGCCCCTCGGGCATTGGGATAGTCAAGTTCATGCTTGAAGCTTGGCAGGGCTGTGCTCAGGTATTACAAAAGAAGCACAGACGCAATTGGCCAGGATTTCGAAAAGCGAATACACATTTACGTATATCTGCCTGTTCCTCGCGGATTTCGCAAACCTAGACTTCGGTTCGCTGGCGGAGCGAAATTTTTTTTTTTTTTTTTTTTTTTTTTTTGTCAATTTCCCTGTTATCACGAGCCCTCCTGGGGGGCGCAATGCTCCGTAGCGAAAACTGAACTGAGTGCGCGTACCCCGTATTAGGAGCTAAACTCAAAAGGAGACTCCTCAGGGCCACTTGAGTGCTTGCTGTACGTAGCAGTACTGCACCGCGCAGCATAGAATGGTCGGAGCCTGTGTAGACCTTGGTACACTGCATAAAGATGTACTTAAAGGTGCTGTTGTCAACGCTGGTTACAATTGGCCTTTCTCGGTGCTGCTGCCAGGGTCCATCCAATCATAATCTTCGGGTCCAGTGGTGGGTGGGACCCCTAACCTTGACCAGAAACAGCGGCTCGAGCTCTTGGCCCCGGCCCAGCCAATAACATAAAGCCACTTTACGCCCCTTTGCAACGCCCACACCGCCCCGCCAATTCGCGTCTCAATCCCCATCCGCGGCGCGTCCCCCAACTTGATAACTGTACTCCGCACTCCGTAGATAGAACATGTAAAAAAGGTTCGTCAGTCAAAATCCATTCTGACTTCCTCCCCAAATCTCCACCCCCCCCCCTTCGTTGACCGCCTCCCGCAGACAAATCGCAAGTCCCATCACATACACCATGTCCGAGGCTTCCATCGCTCCTCCCGCTGCAACCTCACCCCCTGCCAAGCGCGTCAAGACAGAGCAGCTCGAGATGGAAGGCCCTCCCGCCCTCCAGGTAAAGAGGCTCTCGGACAAGGCCCGTCTGCCCACCCGCGGCAGCGCCCTCGCAGCCGGCTACGACGTCTACGCCGCCAAGGACACCGTCGTGCCGGCGCGAGGCAAGGTCCTGGTCGACACGGACATAAGCATTGCCGTTCCCGCGGGAACATGTACGTTTGAACCCCCTGTCTGGACATTTGAAAAACAAAAAAACTGACCCCTTAATCTTCGCGTGCAGACGGCCGTATCGCGCCTCGCTCCGGCCTGGCGAGCAAACACTTCCTCGATACTGGGGCTGGTGTCATTGATGCCGATTACCGCGGGGAGCTCAAGATTCTGCTTTTCAATCATGCTGAGAGTGACTTTGGGATCAAGCAAGGTGATCGGGTGGCTCAGTTGATTGTCGAGCGCATTTACACTCCTGAGGTCGTCGAGGTGCAGGAACTGGAGGGGAGTGTTCGCGGGGCAGGTGGATTTGGCAGCACGGGGGGGTTTGCTACGAATGGCGTCTAGGTGCGTGGCACATCATGGGGGGATGAAATAAGATGTATTTCGTAAAAAAATAAAAAATAAAAAGGGGGGGGGGGGGGGGG
>KQ061689.1:423629-442842 GCA_001008035.1 Atkinsonella texensis
GAAAAGGGAAAGAAAAGGAAAGAAAATGGAAAGAAAAAAAGAAAAAAAGGCCGAAACCCCCCCCCCCCCCCCCCCCCGGTATCCAGAATCATGTGAAGCAAGAAAGCAAGACCAAGTACTCCCCGCAGCATCCCGATTTCCACAATGCGCCTGACTATGCTTTGGGCTCTCAAAACGTGGAGCAAGAAGTGTAATTGTAACAATGGGAAGCAAAGAAACAGAGGACCTGATTGAGCCCTTCTCATCGTATAGATAATCCATTCACAGAGATGAAATCCTGCCTGGCGCCGGAGCACTCATGCGGCTCCTTGGCCGCAGGTTAATGACCGTCTCCAACTCTCGCAGCATACCCTTGGTGGCATCCATCTGCTTACGAGCTTGCGCTTTCTGCTCACGTTCTTCTTTCATCTTGTTGATTCTTTCTTCTCTGGTCAGCATGCTCCTTGGCCTCTGTCGTGATTGTGCCACAGCCTCGAAGACTTCCGGCGCGTCTGACTCAACAGGTTCGTTTGCATCTAACCCTGGAGATGATTCGCCTGTGAGAGCTTTGAGAGCATCCGCAGGATTTCCGTCGTCCACAGTCGTCAAGCCGCTAAGCGAGCTCCGCGGCGACAATAGCGTGCTCATGGATGATAATCTCTTTTCGTTCCTATCGATTCCTAGAGCAAGGGCCGCCTTGCCCTCCTCCCATGCAGCCATGAGTTGCTTCAGGTCAACGCCAATGGATTCGTACTGTGACATCAAGCTTGGCCCCAACTCTGAGATGCCATTTGAATCATCTAGGGCTCGATCTGATTCTTCTTTTAGTAAGTGTAGCTTGGCCTGCAAGCCTCGAATTCCTGTGGAAAGTGAATTAAGTTTCCGCAATTGCGAGCGCCACCGCTCTCTACCTGGCGTCAGAGGGATTTGAGGGGTCGGTGGCGTTGGGAATGCTATACAAGTATAATGTCAGTCATAAATTAGTCGGTACGGGAAAACAAAAGAGGCAGAGCCAGGTCCATGGTGGAAAGGACGTAGCAAAGCAATGTTCAACCTACATTCTGCTTCACTCAAAATATTCTGGAGCTTGGTATATGCCCCTTTGGTAGAGCCATTCAAGCCTCGGAGCACTTCCACAGCTGTAGTCCACCTGAGCAAATCAGGCCCCTCTCCGTTGGCGTCCAAAGCTAGTAAGGCACAGAGAAGCATTTTGCGTGTCGTATGGAATCTCGCCGCCAAGATTTTGAGGGTTCGAAGCGACTCTGGATCGTCAAACTCGCTCTCACTAAATCCATGCATAGCGTCGGAAATATCCAGGTCGTTGATGTCGTACATGTCGTAGTACTTCTCTAGCTCGGTCTGCTCTGCGAACCCTTTTATAAGACTAGGCATATGCTTATATGTGTCTAAAACATCCGCGAAGGACGTCTTTAGCGCCTTTCGTAAACGGACACACTTGCGGGCCTGTCTGCGATCTTCGAGTCTACTAATAGGGGGCAACGGTGCGCTTCTACAATTTTGTATTAGTGGAAACGTGAAATATAGAGACGCGAACATATATCTTCTTGGGGGTAACGCTTACATTCGATATCCGCGCGACACAAGCTCTACCTCTTGCACAAGCGACAATGTAGCTTCTGACGCGCTGTCAAAGTCGTTTGAGTTGGAAACAAAAATAGTCATTTCGGCCAGAGATTGTTCTCGTCTGTATCGAAGCCACTGTTGGCGCATGTATACCTGGCCTAAGAATGCAGCGACTGCCAAAAGTATCACAAGAAATGCTAGTCGTTTACGCGTGATATAGGAAGCACCATGGCCCAGAACCCAACTTAGAGTGAAAGCGATAGCAAGTGCCCCAAGTATAGAGGCAAGGATCCCTTCCGTGGACAGAAGAGACTGGCTTTTTTCAGGGGCTTGAGTTGTGTGAGATATATTGAGAGCAGCGGGCCGGTGGCCTAGTACCGAGGTGCCGCTTAACAGCTGAGATGCAATGATTATATACCGGAATCGCTCGAGGAACTTGGAGTTATCTGCTGCGCGGTCGATGCTCGCCACAACAGCGGCCTGTTTACATGCAAATAGTTGAGTTGGTTTCGTTAGCTTCCGTTATAATATAGCATTGCGTTTGTATGAGCATACCGAGCAAGTCTTTCTGAGTGCCTGCAGGGTCGTGCTCGCCCGAGGCATGTCTGCCTGCAGAGTGGCCAGATTTTGTCGCCGAAATCGCTTTTTTACCAATGGTCGACCAGTAGGCGCGAATGGTGAGGGACTTGAGGGGAGCGAAGAGTCCGACGGCGAAGATGGTGAGGACAATGGCGGTGCTGGCGAACTGTCTACAGGAGCCCAGTCTGCTTCGGAGCCTCCGCCGCCATCTGGAAGAACAGGTGAGTGAAAGGACAACTAGACAGGCCACTGGGATTGAAAGTTATACGTACCTTTGAGATAGTCGGCTAGAGGCGACTCTTCATACACAATGGGCTCCATCTAGCGGCCTTTGTGTGAAGTGGGATGTCGCAGCAAATGGTGATATGCAGAGCCATAAGAGTGTGAGAGCGGACTACCAAAATTAAGAGACAGGAGGGGAGGGAAGTCGGCGAGGGGAGGGAAGCAAGGACAGGACAGGACAGAAAAGAGAAGAACGGGCAAACGAAAAGAGAGTGAGTGAGTGAAGGCAAATATGTTTTTGCTCTGCAGCGGGATCCCGATAAGGCGACAGCAATGCTTGGACGAGCAGTGCAGCGCTCAGGGGAGGGTGAGGGAGGGTGACAGACAACAAGGACAGGACCAGTTGACTTGAAGAGGACGGCACAGGGCGTACACGGGCCACACCACGAGTGTAGTCTAGCGGCCAGCAGCCCGGGCGGTGGCTCTAAACCCTTGAACCCCCAACCCCCAGGCTCTCACCTTCACCTCAGCTCTCCGTAATAAGTGGAGCCCTCCTGCAATCCGGCCTCCTGTACTCCGTCGTCCAACCAGAATGCTCCTGGCTGGCCCAAAACAGACAGCGGCAGCCAGGGCGCACGACCGGTGCCGAACCAGGCAGGCAAGGCAAGCATCGTCAGATGGAGGCCTCACTGTCTTAAACTTTGGACAGGGGTTAAAGGCTGTTGTTGTTGTGTTGGTTGGGACGTTGCGAAATTCCGGAGAACGTGGGGCTACAAGTACAAGTCTATAATCGCAGATAAAGAAAGGACGGACCATGTGGGGTTGTCTGTAGAGCTACGACGTACTGTACTCCATAGATCTGAGCTGTTTAATATGAAGCAACGCTTCTGGGTCTAAACTAGGTAGTGCCTTGTAGTCGTTAATCTTGCCTTTCCCGCGCGCATCACCCATCACTTCCCTGATCTTCGAAGCAAGTTGTGAAACCCAACTCTTTTAAGAGGTTACCATTAACCTACGTTTGACGTCACCGGAGACCGATGGTATCGCTCCTCCAGCCGGGCTCTTCGTCGTCTTTGGGCCCTGGACAACATCCATTACACGACTGAGACTGGTGTTTATCCAGTGTTTTACGTCGTTCTGTGTGATTCGCCTGTAGAGTGCCATGTGCATCGCTTGTCGTCGATCGGCCGTCATGCTCAGCGCCTCGTGAATACGCTCGGCAACCCCAGCTGTATCCCAGGGATTGATGTGCATGGCTTCCTCAAGAGTGCCCGCAGTGCCACTAAACTCGGATATGATTGTGCAGCCGTGGGTATTCTGCTGGCAGACCACATATTCCAAACTCGCCGTGCTCATCCCATCGCGGATGCTGGTGAAGAGTGCAACGTCCCCTGATCTCAGAAGCGCAAAGTATTCGTCCACCGAAAGGCTCTGAGAGTGTAACTGGATAGGCATATAACCCAATGAGCCATATTTGCAGTTGATCGAGTTTACCAGTGCGCTGACATTGCTCGCATAGCGAGATTCTTCGCCCACATCGTCTTCAACAGTCGTTTGCCTGACAAGCTGCAAAAGAACGACTCGCTCTTGCCATTCCGGATACATTTCCAGGAATCGGTCAAAAGCGTGCAGCTTCTTGTCAACACCTCCCAGTCGGTCTAGTGGGTCGCATGCCACGATAATCTTCTTGCCCGCATGAAGCTTCCTCAAACCGAAGCACTTTTCAGTGACCGGCACTGACCATGCTAGGGTATGTATGTTAGAGACGTTTATACCTGCTGCTATGATCTCGATGTGGACCCTCCTTGAAGGCGTATACACGCCCTTGCAGTTCGCTTGAAAGTTCAGAATTCTTGAACAGGAATTGGCAAAATGCTGCGCATAGTGGAAGGACTGAAAAGCCACGACGTCGGATCCTAGAAGGCCTTGAAGGATTTCGTTACGACGAACTAGGCAACGAACCAACTCACTAGAAGGGAAAGGCGTGTGTAGAAAGAAGCTGATGCGTATGTCAGGATGTCGCTGGCGTAACAGAGCTGGCACAAGCATCAAATGATAGTCGTGCACCAGCACAACATCTCCAGGACGATACACTTCGCTTATCCTGTCCGCAAACAGCTGATTCATCCGACGGTAGTCTGTCCATCGTTTGCCTTCAGTGAAGCCATCTGTGGGAGGATGCTGTTTGTAATGGAGCACAGCACAAAGGTCGTGCTCTGCGTAGCGCCTCCATCTAGATTGATCTCGGAGCTTGATACCGCTTTCCGAAAAATCGCCTTCGTCCGCAAGCCAAACTGGGACAGTTTTCAGATTTTGATTTGCCAACTGCTGCTCGAGGCGCTTTTGGTCTTTGCTTGTAATATAAAGTTCATTGAATTTCACCCTTGGTGCCGCGGTTGTGGTGGATCCCAGCAGTATCGAAATTGGCTGTGGTAATGCTTCCAATTCACTTTCCGGTCTGGAATCCTCCCCAGTCTCTGATGGACGATGGATTTCTCCCGTCCATGCGACGATGGTGTGGTTCCAAGGGCTGCTTTCAGACAGATAGTGCAGACAATCCAAGAACGCGGAGCGATGATTCCGCTGATATAATTGCTGCGAGATGTAAGCACGGCAACGGAAAAAGCAGTTATTTCGGACGACCATACCCAATCTGATCCTTGATGGTATTCCAAGGCATGAGGTACGGCAAAAGTAGCGGAGATCACATTTCCCGACAGAGTTGGCAGTCTACTGGCACCTCCACTGAGTTGCAAGGCAGGTGGTTCTTGTGTAGCTGAGCCAAAGTAGTCCCTGTCATACGTTCCAAGAGTTACTCCCGGCGTCACAGGAACTCTAGTGACTGATTTCCGCTCATGTGGAGGGAGATGAGTTTCATTCGGTGTTACCGGATCCTGTTTGAAAAAAAAAGAAAGTCGGTTAGGCTAGGTGGGTGTTATATTAAAGTCAAGAGGGCATGGAAACCTTACCATATTGCAACGCAAGTGATGTCTTTGATGACAAGCTTTTGTAATGTCTTGGTTTTAGAAACAAGAAGGGCAAGCAAGGTAGATAAATCTCAGAGAGCATTTAAGAAGCCCGAGACTGTTCCAGAAACTATTCCCTGATGGAACGCGAACGCAGTGGGAGTCCTAGTTCCGGACCAAATTCTCCGTTGTGGCAACGCATGTGACTCCATGCTTGGCTGGTAGTGGATCCAACGCTTTGAATTGACGGTCTGTTACTTTCAAGGAATCGATCGAAGTGCATGGCGGGTGATTGCGAAACGCTACGAAAATAAAATCAAAGGTCATTCGCACACTACCCACCAATTATCACGGATGTTCGCCTGGCTAAAAGATGACAACTTCGGTAGGACAAGGGGTGGCGGTGCGCGCTATTCCTTTACAGGAGAAGGTGCAGTGGCGCAGTGGTTACACGGTGGTTGCAGTGGTGCACAGACCAGCTGCCACCTACACTCGCAGGCGAGGCGAACGGAACATTTTTGGCCGACTGCTGCATTATCGGCCACCGCAACGTGGTCCTGCACTGTGAGTCGTGACGGCCTGCATCAATCATTTTCAATGCTCGAAGAAACCCATCGCCGTGGTCTTTCCAGAAACTCAGGTCGTGCCGATGCCGCCACGGTCGCCGGCGTTATGCCGGCGAACCGCACCCAAGAGAGCCGGCCATGTATCCAACATTGGCATTTGGGTCACCGATGCGATGGTCATACACGCTATTGAGCAGTATCAGAGAGCTGTGGCAGCAACTTGTCGTCGGATCAATTCGCACGCGGGCCCTCTGGAGAGTCGTCGAAGGGCTTCAAAACGACACATGACGGGGCTGATGCCTACCTCGCACACCTTCCCTCCTATCTGGCAATTCGATGTTGGACCGAGTACGCTACAATGGGAAGCGCCTTCAAGCCGAGAGTATAGAAGACAGAAGAGACACCAGCTTAGCGTATCCGGAATTTTTAATACGTTCGTTGATTGGCTCGAGAACCAGGGCTCGACTGACAAGCCCTTCGTACCGACCTCTTTTCAAAAGACACCGTCGGAACCAGAATTTGGAATAGTACATTCAGAAGCTCTTGCTGCCGACTCCTCGCATAATCCCATCTCGGTAGCCGAGGAAAAACACCGCGATGCGATCTTATCTGCATACGTACCGGAAGAAATCATACTGTTCAGATCAAGCATTTCCGACTCGAACGCGATCCTAGATGGCGAGATAGCGAGCAACATCTACGACGCCACGAAAACTTGCAAGCGGTCAATGCGTCGGAGAATCGAACGAGGGGAATTGACAGTCGAGGCGCTCCTGGCCGCGTTGGAACCATTGGACTCGATAACCAGAAATCGCATTCCCACCGTCGAGATGACTGAAAAATCATCTGCTATGATCCGTCGCGGGATTTTATACGCCATGGCTGATGTCCAAGCCAAGGATCCGACGGCCATAGCCCCTAACGTGTGGCTAGCATTCGTCGACAAACTATGTGCTTCAAATGGCAATCATCACGACGTGCAGTTATTTTGGAGGTTGATGGACATAGTGCCGTCATATCTAAAGTATCATTTCAATCTTGACCGAATACGCAACTTGACGTGCAGGGTCGTGGAAGCGCTAGCTAGTCGGCACAACATATTCGCTCACTGGTCAATTCGAGCAGCACGATTCAGCCACGCCCTCCAACAACTGCCTGGCTGTCATCAACAGCAGCTGGATCACGACATGAAGGCCTTTCTCTTACAGCAAGACTTGCTGACGGGGAAAGCCAAACGGATACGGTATGCATGGCTGATCATCAGGTCCTACGACGCACATGTTGGGATGCAAGATTTCATCGACCTGTACCGTACATGTCTTGGTCCGGATTTCCTATTAAACGGTATGCAGCGGTGGCAGGTTGTCCTCGCACGACTATGTGCTTGGCAAACATTAGACGTCGAGTCACGCAAGCAACTTTTACAGGAGGAATATACTTCAATGCATCATCGCTGGTCGGCATTGATGGACCATGTCATGCGATCTAGCAATAAGGACATCGCTTTGCAAGAGATCTGTACCATCTTGACTGAAATCGGAGGGTTCTCATCAACAATTGAGGCACTGACATCCCCGCCTGTTCACAAAATCTGCAGGAGCATGATTGAGGCAATTGCTTTAGCATGCCCCAGCCACCAGCAAGCACTCGATTTGCACGACTCTATAGACTTGAAGCCCCGAGCTAGCCGAGCGCGCCAGCCGCTATGGTCATGGCGTATCTGGACTAAATACACCGAGGCCATCATCAAGGACCCAGAAATAGATCCCTCACGCGTATGGCAAATCCTGAAGCTCACATATACACCACGAAGCATATCAGCCAACAAGAAGCTTTTTGCAGAGGAGAACCAGGCCAAGACGGAATTCCTCGATCAAATGGCGCAATGGTTCCTAGAAGCACAACACCTCAACGACCGTCAGATTCTGCGCAATATACAGAGATGCATGAACCAGCAACGTGGCCTCGGCAACGACGTGTCGTCTCAAATCCTCGTTCGCCTAGTCGATGTGATCAGTCGCGATCTAGAGAAAGGCCAGCGCGGACGAACTTCGCGCATGAAATGGCTCTTGAACATGGTTGCTCAGAAGCATAGCGCCAAGGAAGCAAGAAGCGCGGCTATGGCATGGGAAGGTTGGCGGAGCACCATTGAGCAGACTTTTGGTCGGGCATGGTAAATAAGCAGGAAGCGGCCACCTGTTTGTAGATGGAACTGTGAGGTACTTTGCGCTACTTTCATATTTACCAGCGTTGTCTCGATAATATACCAGATAATTGACAGTCCTGATTCTCCCGCCTGAACGATGCTTAATATTTCGTGGAAATGAGAGGTAGAGTATGTTGCGTGTCGCAGTCATGTGCAACATTTGTTCTGTACAAGGTACCTTAATGGCATCACGTCGAGTAGAGCGCAAGTAAGGAAGAACATAGAATTAAATCGTTATATGTCGACCAGGAAAATACAGCCTCAGCAGTCCTAAATTGCAGCCAAGTATCGTCTCCACACGAACATACCATCCATCGCCTAATAATCCAAAAATACAAAGTAAACAAAGAGAACCAGTAACACACTGTCGAAGAAACTCATCATCATGACAAAGTGACAAAGAAAAATAAAAACGTATAATAGAAAAATCGCAGGATATCATACGAAGCAGAACATAATTAGGAAAAGACAGTAAAAACCCAAGTCCGTCCAATCCATGTGACCCCTTTCTAACCATCCATGTGCCTGCCCCCTGACCCATACCAATACCCTTTTAAGACAAGTTTTTGACATGACACATTGAGAATTAAACAATGAAATATGAGAAAGGAAAAAAAAAATCCACGCTGTGCCATATATGCAGTCATGAACCATTGTATGAGAATGTTTTGTTACCGTCGCCAACATGAATGATGAAGATCCGCTAGATGCTGCCTTCCGGAAACTGGGCCTCGGTTTGGCCCATGGATTCAGTAACTACGCTGATGCGACTGGGTGCACCAAGGGAGGCACCGCCGGCATCACTAGACGAGGTGGCATGTCGCTTATGTGTGTCGTCGCGGGCGACTAGGACTTGCGCGGGACAAACGACAATCTTGTCATCGCCAACACCGTTATCATCGCCTCGCTTGACAACCAAGGGGAAGAGGACGATGCGGACCACAGCTTTCTGGGCTTCGAGCTCCTCGTTGGTTGGGCTGGCATGACCGCTTCGCTCATTCATCATTGCGGCATCAAAGGTGACAGTTGCCGCGAGCTCGCCGTCTGCGTCATATTCAGGCTGTAGGGGCGGGAGCATCATGTACTCGGCGCGTTGTGTGCGCATCTCAATGGACAAATCCACCGCTTCGCGCATGACTCTGCGAAGCTGCGACTGGATTTGGTTTTCCAGATTCGATGGTGGAGGAAGAATCTTGCACAAAGTCTGGAAGATGGCTTGTGCAACAGCTTCAGTATCCAAATCGCGCTGACCTCTAAAGCTGTCTCTCTTGGAGAGCAGAGTCAGTGTTACTGCTCGCCATTGTCGGACAGCTTGGGCAGGACCGACGTCTGTCAAGAGCCTCTCCAGAGATTTGAGTTTCTGGCGCTGCTCTCGGTCCATGCCGAATAAGTATCTTGTAAAGACGAACTCCCAGATCATGTTCATCGTCATGGACATGAAAATGTCCCGGCGCTTGACACGGTCTCTTAGGTATATGTCGACATCGGAACCGTCAAGGACGACATTGTCGAGGCGATCAATGGTCTTCTCGTCATTGATCTCACTGGTAAGACGACATGCACGCATGTCAGAAAACTTGGAGAAACGCAGCACCCACTGCTGCACGTGTGAGCAGAGTTGTTGGCATCGATGATCAAAGTAGTCTTCGTCTTTGAGATTTAGAAATTGAGAGTCGGCAGCCTTGTAATCGAGAATCTTGCGTTGCATCTGGCGAATTTGCTCCTTGGCTTCTTCAAGCTGGGCGCGCAGGTCCGCAATCTCGGCGTCTTTGTCCTGAAGAGATTGCGTGAATGTTGTATGAGTACCGCGGGCTTCGTCCAGTTCGCGGGTCAAGTCGGCATAGCGACCACTGTCCTTGCTTGCTAGCTCTGCGTTGGCACTGGCGAGCCCCTCGTTGACCTCTGTCAGGCGAGAGACCTCATTTTGCAGAAAGTGCAGTGACTGTTTGAGCGAGTCGATTTCCGCATCGCGTTCGGACAAGACAACCGCGGCCTTTTGGCTCAGATTCTGTTCGGCATGCATGCGCGCCTCGGTCAGGAGACGGTTCTCGGCGACGAGTTGCTCGACTTTGGATTCGAGCTCGAGGACTTGCATGCTCTGGCGACGGCGCATGCTGTGTGGACGGGTGGGGGAGCGCGGGGAGCCAATGCGGCCCTCGCCATAGCCATCGTAGACGTCAGCCATCTCTCTGTCGTCGCCCTTGGCGCGGACGCGACTCTCGTTGGCGACCGGCGGCGGCAGGACCTGCGTGGGCGTCGAGATTGAACTGGAGCTACGTTGTTGACGGAGAGCCCCAAGCGCCCTTAGGTCGCCACTCATGCGCTTATCGATGCGCCGAAGTGGGGGGGTTGGGGTGGACCGGTACATGGCTTGTGCTCCGCTGATGCCTGGGCTTTCAGGCCGAAAGGTGAGCGGCTCTGGAGTGCGCTGGCGCGACCTGAGGCTGCTGTTGGACACGGACCGGCGAGCAGCTGGCCCGGCCCGGGAGTACAGCCCTGGCAGCCCTGGCAGCCCTGCGGCGGCTGCACCAGATCCGGCTGCCGCCAGCTCGGTCCCGGTCCCGGTCCCGGTCCCGGCCTCAGCGGCTGTCCGTAGTCGTAGTTTGTGTCTGTAGTCGTGCGGGCTGTCGCTCGCGCTGCGTCGGCCAGATGACCCTGTCGTGTCTTCGCTCGTGTCTTCGCTCCCGCTTGTGCCTCCGCTCGTCAACTGCTCGTCTGTCGTTTTGCTTGCGAGTCCGGCCACGGCTGCCCTGCCTCCTGGTGATGCCAACTCTCCATAGCTCTTAGATAGCTTCTTGCTCTTCTTCTCTGGTTCTGGCGTGGCCGTGGCCGCCCAAGTATCTGGTTCACGCAAGACAGGTGTTGCGGATGGTGACTTTCGTGGTTTCTTCACAGTCGCCACATTGGCAGTGTGCATCCTGCCGTCTCTGCAGTCACCTGTATGAACAACGCTGTCTCCTCGTTGCTCGTTTTGATGAGCAGGGCTACGACGTGCTTGGGGATTTGGCGACTCTGCAACAAAGCCACTGTCGCGCTTCATCCCAGTCCCGGGCCAGTTGTACTGCGCCGGAACGGCTTCAGCTTCTGGAACCTCCTGAACAGCAGGCAGACTTCTCGTCGGTGATCGCCTAAAATCCGATTCGGAGCTCATGTTTCGCACAATGGGCTCTACATCGTGCCTCTCTTTGAGCAGTCCTCCCACAGGATGCTTCATTCCAGCTGATCGACGTAGCAGCCCTGCTGGCTCCTTGGATAGCGTAGAAGTGGAATCACCACGACCTAAGATGCGACTCTCTGCAATCTCAACATCAAGCGGCACTCCTTGTTTCGGTGTTTCCTCCCATCCGCCGTCAGACTCTGTTAAACTTCCACTGATGGGAGTTGGTAACGCTTCTTTGAACTCCATGGACCTTGTTGCCCCAGAGCTCTCCTCGCAATTGTCGTCATGTTTCACGTCCTCCATTATATCCCCCCTTAGCTCCTCTGTTGCGTCTTCCGTCACACCCTCCTTGACATTCTCCCTTGGCTCTTCATTTGCGTCTTCCCTCACGTCCTCGTCAATATTCTCCCGTAGTTCTTCTGTGTCTCCCTTAACGTCCTCTTTAACATTCCCTTTCGGCTCTTCTTTTGCGTCTTCCTTTGTGTCCTCGTTGACATTCCCCCTCGACTCTCCTTTTGCGTCTCCCTTCACGTCCTCGTTGGCATTCCCCTTCGACTCTTCTTTTACGTCTTCCTTCACATCCTCCATTACATCCCCCCTTAGCGCTTCTGTTGCGTCTCCCTTTACGTCCTCGTTGACATTCCCCTTCGACTCTTCTTTTGTGTCTTCCTTCACATCCTCCTGAGCATTCTCCCTTAGCCCTTCTTTTACGTCTGCCATCATGTCCTCTTTGACCTCCCCCCCCAGCTCTTCTTTCGCATCTCTGCCTTCATCTAAGCACTTCTTGACCGCACCCTCCCATAAAGCAGGGTCAGCAAAGAGGTCATCTTCTTGTGGCTGCCTCTTATCCACGATCTTCTTCTGCTTCCCCTTAGTCTTTTTCCTCTTACCGCCACCAAACTTTTCGGTCAGAAGGGCGACATCTCCAGCAATAGCCCCAACCACGGTCGCTGCTGACCCTGCAGTAGTCGATGCAATTTTCTTGTTCTCCTCTTGCACTGCATCACTGATCTGTCTTGGCACAGTTGTCCGGGCTTGGTTGCCTCTTTCACCCGGATCCATGTTATCTCCCCAAACATCATCGACAGGGTTGGTATTCTTGTCTTTGCTGGCTTCGATGTCAAGTTCGGCGGTCTTTGTTCCTGCAACAGGTTCCGTCTGTGCTTCGATTGGCTTTTTGCTCTTCCTTTTCTTTGACTGTGGCACTGAAAGGCCATCTTCACCGGCTTCTTCATGACGAATCGTAGGGCTATCTGGGTTATATTGCATGACGGGCTCATCGTGTGGTGGGTCTATGTCAGCAATTTGGCTCGATTTTGTTGTCTCCTCTTTATTAGACTCTTTGCTTGTCGGAATAGCCCCGGCGTCGTCTGAACTCGCCTCTTCCGAAGTGCCTGGCTCGATAGGCTCACTTGAGTGGGTAGTGTCATTAGCAACGTCGACATTCGTTGTGTCTGAAAGGTTCTGTTGTGCCATAAATCTGTCACCACAATTTTCTACTTGTATGGTGGCAGGTATATTGTCTTCGAATGCAAGACCCGGAACTCCTGTTGTGCTGGTGTCAAGGTCCATCGAGACGGCTGCCTGCTCCTTGTTTGGTGCTGCATCTGCCATCAATATTTCCACTGCTGGTTCACAGGGGACAGAAGTTGTAGCCTCAGCGGTCTTCTCATTTCCCTTATTCTCCTTTTTGTCTGGGAGAGCACATTCACCGTCCTCATCAACCGGTTGCGCAGGTGTCGACACTTCCATGGCAGAAGACAGAGTTGTTTCTTTAGCCTGTGTCTCTGCTGGCTCGTCAGTTGCTGAAGGTCCCTCCATTTCAGTCAAGGCAGCATATGCCTCAAAGGGCGTCACTGGAATGATTGTACCACTGCCAGCCTTGTGTTTCTCGCCCTTCTTTTCGACAGGTAAGTCCCTCTCTGCATTTTCAATGTTGCTCTCAATGATTTCTGAAGGCTCTGCAAGTTCCCTTTGTGATAGAACCTCCTCAGACTGAGTAGGATGGAAAAATGACACCGAAGCCTTTGGTAGGTCGTCGAGCTTCTCCAAGGGCTCTGTCGTTTCTGTCAGAAAAGGTTCTTGCTCTTCAGATATGAAATTCTCAGCAGAGATGATCTCGCCGCGGCGTGATTTACCCTTCTTGCCCTTCTTAGTCTTCTTCTTGGATGAAGGAGCCCATTCGTTACCAGAGTTATTCTCTGCTGCTAGGTCCTGAGTCTCTTCAGGTGCATGATCAGCCATTGCTGTATCTGCAGACTCTCCAAACGGCTCCATAGGTTCAACAGTTTCGCCGATAGGGCCTCGCGTCTCTGTTAAAGTCATTAAAGCGTCTTCATGGGTGGCAGCATCTTTTGCGGCAGTTGCAGAGGATGGCTCAGCAATCAAGAGATCTGGCTGTTGTGCTGTTATGGATTCTGGCTCAGAAAGCGCAGGAGTCGTTTCTGTTGGGGCCAATTCTCCACTGGTTGACTTGCCCTGCTTGCCCATCTTGTTCTTCTTGTTCTTCTTGTTCTTCTTGGCTTTCTTCTTCATAGGCAAAGCGCATTCATCTTCCACATGGTCTGGCTCTGCCTTGACCGCAGAATTGTATGCAGAAGTGCGTAGAGCTGCGATTGGTTCAGAGGCTTCTGTCACAATAGCTTGTTCCACTGCAGGAGGTATCACTTCTGACTGCGGCTCCTGTGTCATTGCAGATGTTGTTTCTGGCTCAAGGCCGGCCGCTGCATCCGCTAACGTTCCTTCAATTTCAGGTACAGATGCCAATCTGGAGGGCGTCACTTCTGTCACGGTTACAGGTGATGCTTGTGTATTTAATGTCTCCAGCTCATGTGTAAGTGTGGGATCAGCCAGTGCAGTCCAGTCAGTACTTGATTTGCCATTCTTCCCTCCTTCACCCTTAGCCTTGGCAGACACGGCCCAATCTTCAGTAATATCAACTGCCTTTGATGCTTCGGCCTCTGGAGGAATAATATCGGTTTCTGTTAGCACAACTGGCTCCGAAGCCATGTGAGGCTCCTGTGCTGCTGGGAGCGCCGAGGTCAAAGTAATGGGAAGCTGTTCCGCCGGTGTCATAGTTCCACTACCCGGCTTGTTCTTCTCCCATTCTTGACCTTTCTCCTCGGTTGGCAAAGCCCGTTCATCTTCTGCCTCGACAGGTGGTGTAACTTGAGAATTCCTCGACGCAATTTCAGTAATTGTTTCTACCGGCGTGGCGCTTCCTTCGACAGTATCTTGCAAGGGCTCGGCTGTCGGGGGCTCAATAGCAGACGTCATTTCTGAAGTTGGGTGTTCATCCTCGAATAGATCCTTTAGTTTATCTTTCATCCCCTTCCCAGTCTTCTTTGGGGTTGCTGGGCCAGAATCGTCTTCTTGCTGTACATCTTCCGCAGCCGTCAAATTCGGTTCCTCAGATGTTAGACGCCCGATGTCCTCCATTTCTTCGGCCCGTAAATCATCACCTGTGAGCTGGGCGGGTTCGTTTGCACCTTCAAGATTGTCTTTGTCCTCGTTGGAAGGCGTGACGGTATCCACCACAGATACAGCGACTGCAGTGGCTGCTAAAGCTGTAATTGTAAGAGCGGTTTTTGCAGCCTTCTTTCTATCGTTCTTTGTTTTCTTGGTAAGCGACCGAATCTCAGGTTCAGCACACGAAGCTTCTGGGGCGGCTGGCTGTTCGCTGGGCTCATGAGAAACAAGAGTCGCGGAGGGGTCTTCCGTGTTAAGTTCTACAGGCTTGGTCACAGGATCTTCCGCCACATCAGACCGCTGCTTCTTCTTTCTTTTCTTGTCCTTCTTGGACAGTTTCCTTTGTGGAACTCTTTCACAAACGTCATCGTCTGGAATAGTATGAAGTTGCGGGCTAAGGCGCTCGTCGCCAGCTTTGACATCTGTTTCATGAGAAGGATTGACGAGTGATGGTAGTGTAGCTTGTGTTTCGAGTTCTTCATCAAGCTCCTTGGTTTCTTGGAGGTTTGCACTAGCATCGGGATATGTCTCGATTTTTTTGTCATCCGCTCTGGCTTCTACATCCGCCTCCGCAGTCGGGGCTACTGACGGGGTAGGTTGGTTATCCTGGACAGGCAAGTCCGTGAAAGACTGCTTAGAAATGTGAGGAATGTCCTCGCCCCAGAGCAACAAGTCTACTTCGCTCTTGCAGTTCTTCTCGTCCACTATGTTCGTAGATTGAACTGACTGCTGGGCATCTGCTGGCTGATCCTTGGCCACTGGCATACCAGGATCGCCGCTTGGCAGGGCAGATAACTCTAGGGAATCTTTGAGATCTTCTTTGAGAAATGACACAGAACTCTCTGCATTGTCAGGCTGGTCCATGGGCACTTGGCTATCTGTCATTTCGACGATGTCGAACAACAAATTCGAGGAAATTGTTTCTGGAACTCCGGGAGTAACATCACATTGTGCCGCATCGCTCAAATCAGTATGCCCTGCATTCTGCGCTGTTGTTGCAAGGTCCAGGGGGTCGGCTTTTTCGTCCTCTGGTCGAGCATCAGCGTGGTAGGGGTCAATGGCGTCCTGAATGAGGATGGGCTGCTCTGGAAAGTCATCGTACTGAGAGCCCTGCTTGGCCTTCTTGTTTTTCTTCTTCTTGTCCTTCTTTGACACAGTTTCGAACCGTGAATCCCCAGTAACATCCTCCGCCTTGGTTGTCTCGGGCTGCTCCAAGACCAAAGTCTCTTCAGCAGGCTTTGAGCTCACATCAGCCTCCATATCCAAAGCCTTCCCTTTCTCCTTTTTCTTCATATCCTCATTGGCAAGTCCAAGCCCCAATTCATCGTCATTGGTTCCAACTCTGACAGGATCCGCCTCATTTCCCTTAGCCAGCGTCTCGTCGTTCATCTCATCCAAGGGGCGAGATTGGTCTAAGCTGGTGATCGCGGTATCCGCCGATGTGTCACCAACTTCAACACGGGACGTTGACGACACTTCGTGGGTCGAGTCGATCGGCGGTCGATCTACGGAGGTGGGCTCGTTTTTACCTAGTTCTTGAGAATCCTGGTCTTTAGCCATATTCTTGTTCTCCTGCTTGGTCTGCTTCAGACTAAACCCACCCCTTGCATCTCCCGTACCAGCAGCATTTGCAATTCCTGACTGCTCGGCAGCAGATCCATCATTGATTATGGTCGAAAGCTTGTTTGAGTCTTTCAGAAGGGATGTCGTCTCACCAGAGGCATCAGCTTCCTTGATCTCTACAATTCCAATAGGTTCCGCAGCTGGGTTTGCACGTAACACTTCCTGTACCAGCTCTGTCTTCTTTTCCTTGCCCTTTGTGGAGAGATTTGCGGGAGTGAAAGAGTCTGCATCTTCGGCAGGAGTCACCGGTCCTTGTATTTCAGAGCTCCCGACATCATGAGAAGCGCTTTGGGTCTCTGACAGTCGAATGTCTGCAGCCTGAGTGGAGATACAGTTGTCTTCCCCCGGTATGTCTTCGCCACCAGGGTCAGTAGACACAACCGGTTCAGCTGCTTCCGCAGTTGAGTCCATCTGATCATTTTGCTTGTCTTCGTTCTTGATCGCTTCGTCTACGAACGTTGGCTGGTCCGCCTTCTTGTCATTCGACTCGTCTCCAACACGGGCCTCTGCAGCCTCGGCATCCAAAGCAAGATTATTCTTCTTCTTCTTTTTCTTGCTCTTCTTGCCCTTCTTTGAAGTCTCAAGTTCTGCTTCAGGATCAGCTGAGACAGGAGTTGCAAGTGAGGTGGGCGCAGTAGAAGTCGAAGTCTCGGCAGGATTTACAGGAGCAATACCCTCCTCCGATGCTAGTTCGGTCGTCAGACTCTGGCGCTTGTCCTTGTCATTTTCCCCAATATACTGTGCCCGTTCCTCGTCTTCTTGAGTTGGCACTGTATCAAGACTGTCTGTTTTCATTGGAGTTTCGACACCTGGAGCCTCGGAAAGAGTTGTATCGGCAGCGGGTGTGGCAGTGAATGTGTCAGGCGTTGGCTCCGTGCTCTGCTGATCTGCAGAGCTAGATTCAGCACTCGTACTTTGACGCTTCTTCTTCTTGTTCTTCTTGCCAACAGCCTGTGGCTGCTTGTCCTCGACTGGTACCATGGCAGGCATATCTGGCTCCATAGCTGTCGGAATTTCAATAGCAGTGGGCTCCTCAGTGAAGTTTATCGATTCGACGGCCTCATTTTTAGCGGGTTCGGGAGGTTGCGGTTCAGGAACTGCATTTACTTGACTCTTCTTTTTCTTTTTCTTTGATTTCTTGCTTATCGGAGAGGCATTTGATTCGTCCTCGGCCGCAACCTCGACAGGCTTTTCAGTGATGCCTGTTTTCGCGGTCTGCTGAGGCTCGCGCAGGACGGCATCGGTCAAAGTTTCAATAATTGGCGTTCCCTCAGAATCCACACAATCTTCCTTCACAAATTGAGTATTTGCAGACTCAGCAGCCTGGTCATCCGCGGGCTTTTCTTCCAAAAGGTCCCGCACGTTGCTCTGACCACCTTTCTTCTTGTTCTTCCTGCCCTTTTTCTTGGACGAGGCTGGCTCGGTCCAAGAATCCTCCGTAAGTCCATCATCAAGGGTCTTGATCTCAGTCTGGGTTGACTCTGCGCTTGTTGACGCTTCTTGGGTCGCCTCAAGTGGGGCGTCGCCTTGCGAGAAGAAGGTCTCAGATACTCCAGTAGCCAGAGATGGAGCGTGTTCTTCATGCTCTTTGCTGGCGGTTTCACTTGTCATCGGTTCTGCGGCCTCGATCTCATCTGAAGTGTCAGTAACAGAAGGGGCGCTTGGAGACTCGACAGTAGGGTCTGGCACGGATTCTTCCCATTGAACCGATCTTCTCTCGTCCTCTTTGGTTTCCTTGCTATCGGCAACAAGGGCAAAATCAGCTTCGGCAGGTTTTGTAGATTGTGTAACCACAGGTGTATTGTCGACATTGATTACCGATGTGTCCGCGGGCAAATCAGTCTCAGGCTTTTGAGCTTCAGATTCCTTCTCAGTCCCAGTAGCGAGTGTGGGTATAATAGATAATGTGTCATCCGATCGTAGGCTCTTCCTCTTTTTCTTTTTCTTGCCCTTTGAGGCCACGGGTGCGAAGTCAGACTCAAGAGCTCCAACAGTCTCTCGGAGTGTAGTGATCGGCTCTTCTGTGTAAAGAGGATCAGCTGTGACAGACTCATCTACCGTAATGGCTGCGGCAGGTTGATCTTCAATCGCTATAGACGTGTCGACATCTTTCTCTCCTGACGAGAGATGGACAGACCTCCCACTCTGCTTCTGTTTCTTGCCCTTAAGCACTAGCGCAAAATCATCCTCAGTCGCGTCCTGAGAGGCAGTGCATGGTTCTCCAGCAAGAGTTGGCTCTTCGACGAGAATTGATTCGCTGATGGGCTTCTGCCTCTCAACCTCTAAGGGTGTCGGTCCGCTTGAATCTTCTTCTGTTGGTAAGGTTTCGTCGAGCTCATTCTTTCTCTCCTTCTGCTTCTTCTTCTTACGCTTAGTCATTGGCGCCAAATCAGCGTCGCAAGGTTCAATTTGTTCTGGTCCCTCTTGAGAAGCTGGGGTGGACGACTCGGCCACGGACATCTCAGCCACCTGAGATTGGATTTCATCTACCCCAGCAACCTCGAGTTTGTCTACCCTTGGTTCTTGCTCATCGAGCTTCTTGCCTTTCCTTTTCTTCTTTTTGCTCGTTGATACGGTTGCGAACCCTGTTTGAGCTGTTTCCGCAGATTCTTGCGTGGAAGAGAGGGAATCTTTGTTTGCCAAGGTTTCATCCATAACGGCAGGCTCCTCAGAAATGGTAGCGACATCGGTGATAGTTTCTGCAGCGGGCGGTTCTTTGATTTCAGTCAGGACTCCAGGTTCATCCTTCTGCACCATGGGCTCAGACACTTCCTCCGAAAATGATTTTTCTATCTGCGAACTCTTTTTCTTCTTCTTTTTGGCCTTGGAAATAACTAGGGCAGAATCAGTTTCCACAGAG
>KQ061689.1:443344-537852 GCA_001008035.1 Atkinsonella texensis
CTCTTGAGGTGAAGATTCATTGAGTTGAAGGCCCTTGTTCTTTTTCTTCTTTTTGCCCTTCTTCGTCAAAGGCGTTGACCTCTCTTCGGGTTCGGTGGCAAGAGCTGAGTCAGTGTGAGGCATTTCCGTGATCTGAGTGTCTTCAAGGGCATCGGTCGGTGCAGATGCATCAGTAGAAGCATCTGGCGCGATCGTCTTATCCGACCCCTCAACCTCGATGTTATCATTCGGAGGCGCCGGGCTTTCTGCGGGAGTGGGCGCTTCAGCAATCAGAGGGTTGTACTTGGACTTATTCTTCTTTCTCTTGCTCTTCCTGCTTGCTGACTCGAACTCGTCTTTTTGTACGGTCTCCGCTGAGGTTTCCTGCGGCGAGTTCCCTTGAGTGCTTGCGACCGACTCCATAATTGCTTCTTCAGTTCCCTCTTGCACGATACTGTCGGCCACTTGTGGATTCACAACCTTGGCCTCTTTCTCATCCTCCATCAACGTGGTCACTAGGGCAGCAATATCTGGTGTCGCCTCGTTAGCCATCGTTTCAGCAGTGACAGCGTCATCTAGAGCCTGAGGCTCTGCGGCTGGTGCATTGGCAGGTGATGAAGAATTGTCACCGGTATTCGACTCAGCTTCGGGAGTCGTTAACGCATCCTCTTCCGGCACAAGAGACTTCTTCTTCCCTTTCTCACCCTTCTTTACTTTCGGGGGAGGCTTGAAGTCGTCCTGGGCCTGCCGAGGCTCAGGAAGGTTTTCGGCCTGGGTCGGGACTTCAGTCGACACAAGAGCACTACCTGCAGCTGCAGCAGCTGTTGCCGCCGCAGCGCCCGCAAAAGGTACATCCTTGCTTTCATTGGCCTCGTTAGTCTTTTCCCTTTCCTCTGCAGACATACTTTTCCACCTTTTGGGCTCAGATTCCTCCACAGGGGCGGATGTGCTAAGCTCAGATGAGGGTTGTTGGATAGCTTCTATAGTTCGTGCAGGCTCGATGGTCGGTTCGGATGCCTTTACATCATCGATCCAGTCACGAGCTTCCTCAAAAATGTCAGAGTGTGATCCTTCCAACGCGTCGGAGAAGTGCTCATCTGCAGAAGTCAAGTCGTCCACAATATCTGGCAGTAAACTCTCCATGGTAAGGTTCTTGGTGGGGGTAAGGCTGGGACTTTTCAAGACACCCACGCTGGACACGGTTTTGTTGGATTTAGTCGACGACGGGGTGGAGTTAAGCAAGTGTGAGCTTCTGTCTTGAGACAGTGAGTCTACAGGCACAGGATCTGCCTCGCTACTTGTCCAAACATCGTTTGGCTCCAGAGACGCTGGCAGCGAGGGAAATTCGGGCTTTACAGTAGCCTTGGGCGTAGTCTCCTGCGATCCAGAGATGTCTTGGGCCGATGCGGCTGCTGCTAGATCTGTATTGATACGGAGACCTACATTTGCAAAGTCGTCAAGGCTGAGGCTACTGTCAACTACATCAGCAGCAGATGAGTCCAACTGAGCGGACCTAGGCGGTTGCGACTCCCTGGATGGGGGTTCGCTAGGCTCACTTGATGGTAGAGCAGGTAGGTCGTCGACCTGAGGGATAGTCTCGGCCGAGCCCTGTCGCGAGTGCTCGAGCAAGTAGAGAGGCTTGAATTCTCTGCTGCTGTCCCACGAGATGCGAGCTGCCCTTCGAGTAGCATCTGGGGTCGTCACGGGCGATACACTGGGAGGTGACCGATAGTTACCTGGTAAATTGGGAGTACCGCCGTGTCTCTGTCCAAGGCGGAGGGAAATCGGTATAGCCGTGCTGCTGGGGGATTTCATTGGCGCGTCTTGTGCACTCTTCCGTCGTCGATGAGAGTAGATATCACGCTTAATACTTCGCTGCTCCGGTGGTGTGTCCGGGCGACTATCAGGTAAGGCTGGCAAGTCGAGGATGTTTTTTGGCTCTGTCTTTGGGCTGCTTGGCTCGCTTGGAGGTAAGGGTAGCAAATCGCCATACTGAGGATCAATGGCGGGTTTGATTGCTCGAGGGGCAATCTCTGGGTCAAACTCATCAAAGCTTCGAGACGCGCGGAACTTGGCTTCATCGCGAGCTTCCAAATCCAGTTTGTCGGAGGCATGGGCGGCATTGGGACGAGAGCTGCCAGCAACGATAGCAGCAGTCGCCAAGCCGACACCCGCGCCAAGGGTGCCGGCATTATCTAAAAAAGACTCCTTATCCAACTTTTTGGAATCTTCTTTGCTGTTGCTCTTGAATAATGACGCAAAAAGACCGCTAGATTTCTTTTCGCTCTTTTCAATCTCTCTGTCCTTTCCACGCCTATTTGATCCTGCAAGGGAAACGGAGGATCTGGCGAGTTCTTCGTCCGCATAGATAGAACTTCTCTTACTCTTGCGAGACGAGCTAGGGGCAGAAGCAACTGATTTAGCGTCGTCATCATCGTACAACGATGAACGTTTGCTACGCCTCTCCCGGCGACGCTCATCGCCTCGGGACTCGGAGACTACTGAGCTCACTTCTTGATTCTCCCAGTGGTCTTTTTTACGATCAGGTGGATCATTTCCTTCGTCATTGAAGTCCGTGCCGCTTCGGCGCTTAGACTTGCTGCGACGTTTGCTATCGTTCTCCCTTTCACCAACTTCAGATCCTGTCGCTGAATGGGATATGATTTCGGAACCAACAGAATCTCTCTTGGACTTGGACCTGGACTTGGATTTCTTGGGAGTATCCCGCTCCTCATCAGCCTCGACCAAACGAATCGACTTGTCAGGCCCAGAGTCTGTACGTCCCGATATTCTTGAAGACACATCATCTTCGAAATCGCGGCTCCTGCGGTTCTTCTTCTTGGACTTTTTCTTCTCAGAATCGTCCCATTCAGCATCAACTGCGTCTCGAAGCTGGGAATCGTCATCGTGAGACATGTTTTTGTGGCCCACGGCGCTATCCAGAGCCTTCTCTTCAGCTCTAGCTTCTTTGTCGCGCTTGAGTTGTTCTTTCTTGCTTAATTGGCTCTCTGGGGCATCTTCAAATTCAGGAGTCCGGGATGCCTCAAGGGGAAATGTGTCGGAAAGTTCCATCGACTGCCGCTTAGCTTTTTCAATTCTCTTCTTTTCCTTCTTGCTCAGCTGACTGTCGGCCAGGTCATCAAATTTTGGCTTCTCAGAGGACTGCGGAACAGTTGGCTCGTCCGCACCCACAGAACTGTACTTCTCCTCCTTCTCTAGCTTCTTCTCCTTTGTTCTCAATTTTTCGGAAGCATCTTCCCGATTCTCTGCGGCAGCTGAATGGTCCTCCTTGGTGATGTAAGTAGGTTCGGAGAAAAAACCTGGTTCGGAGACAGCCTTTTGCTTGGATGTAAGATCCGTCACGATATCGGAAAAGGAAGAATGGTTCCATCCATCCCCATTAGATTCACTGGAGTGAGGAGGAGAATCCCGACGACGGTAAGCAGGATCGTCAATTACAATATTGGGATCAAATCCAGTGTCTTTGAGGCCAGCCGCGAGTGTGGCCGCGAATTCAATATCATCTGCGAAGCCACCGGGCATCGGTTCAGTAGTTGGGCAGACCGGCTTAGGCCCTGGAATAGGCGGCTCTGATTTCGCGTCATCGTTGTAGTCGTCGTGATACATTCCCGATCTGTCATGATAGCCAACGCCAACATCAGAGCTTGCCTTTTTCTTAGATTGCGAACCTTTCAACTCTGGCTCATTGGCAGGTTCGGAGCTGCTGCTAGCAATAGCAGTGGCAATCATGCCCCATTGACTGGCTTGATCAAGGCGAGGTCGCGACTTATCAGCAGAATCAGCTTTGCCGCCGGCAGGTTCTGAGTCCGCTCGAGACTCCGGTGTCTCGACCTCAAAGCTCTTTGTTGAGTTCTCGCCCCAAGTCACAGACTTTGCAGTGGCAGAAAATGTAGAAGGATCAGATTTGACAAGGTCACCTTTCGGTTTAGTGAAATAGTCGCCAGTGCTGTCCACTCTGGGCACTGACTTTCCCTTGTCTTTGTCCTTCCCCGGGTCAGTGTGTCGATCAAGATCCTTCGCCCCCTCTAATTGATCAGTAGCTTCACTTGTGCCTCGCGACAGGCTTGGTGTTGGCTGGCGGCTAGGCACTGGAGTAGGATAAACGAGGTTCAAAACCGGACGCTCGCGCTCGCAGGATGGGTCGCGAGAAGTGAAAGCGTTTGACGACCGACTGGCAGTGAACTTGTGAAGCTCTTGGGGGTATATCTTGTTGTCGATCTTGACATCTGCGTCAGGTACAGCGTAAAGAACCTCGTTTGACTTGGCTCCTTCCATCGCAGGCGGCGTGACGATAGCAAAAGATGATGATGTAGAAGCGTCACCATATTTTTTGATGACAGAACTATCAGGTGTCGCACCTCGAGGCGGTTGCTCCTCGGATGCGATTCGGTGTGCTGTGTGCATTTCACGATAGCATCGATCCGCCTCCTCCTGAATTGTGTCTTTATCTGGTTGAGAGTAGTCCTCGTCTCGCCGAGTCCGCTCTTTAGATCGGGCCATCTCGGTGGCAACGGCTGATGCTACCGTGGCCGCAGCTATAGGAGCTGTCGAGTGCTTTGCTTCTTTGTAGATGTTTCTCGTGTCACGGTCCATGTCTTCGTAATGATATGTTCGTGAATCAAAATCTTGCGGAGCTTCACGAGCTGCTTTCTTGTCATCGTCTACCGTTTGTTCGATTCTGAAAGAGCCCCTGCCATTTGATCTGGTATCGGATTGTGCCAGCCGTGGCGGCTCATCGTCGAAGTTTGGCTCCCGCTCAACTGTAACGACAGCCGGGGTTAAGGGTCGAGCCGAGGCGCTTGTAGCAGAAGCCGGAAATGTGTCCATGACTCCATCGGCGATTTGAAACTGGAAAGGGTCTGGTACAGAAGTGTGAGTGGTTGCTTGATATCCCTCGACAGATTTACCGCCATCGGCAATTTGATATTGCAAAGGACCTGGCACAGAAATTTGAGTATTTGGTTGATATCTCTCGACAGACTCATCGTCATCAAAGATTTGAAACTGTAAAGGGTCTGGTACAGAAGTTTTAGTGATGGCTTGATATCTCTCGGCACATCTACCGCCACTTAGGTCTTCCTTGCGTCTCTCGCCACGATCCTCGTATTTCCGACTCTCCCGTCTGGACGCTTTCGAGGCTTCGCTCTTCGAGTCGCGATCTCGGTCTCGTTCGCGGTCACTATCACTGCGCTTGGGCCTGCGGGATGATTCTGCTTCGGGATAATGGACGACCGTTTTCTCGTGGCGCTTTCGCGGGGTGTTGTCTTCGTGGCGCGAATGACGCTTGTGCTCTCTTTCGTCAGGGTGTTTATGGGAATAAGAGTCTCTTTTAGATTTGCGACTGAGTCCTGGTTCAGCTTCTTTCACACGGCGCTTTGAGTCTAGCTCACGGTCTCGAGTGTCGATGATTTCAATGCCGGTGCGTTTACTGTCCTTTTCTCTACGTTCGCCATCCCGCACGAGCTCCTTCGTCTCGGAAAGACGATCTTCGCGTTCCGCCCTGCGCTCCTCCTGGCGCTCCTCACGCTTCGATTTGCGATCTGAAGCGAGGGCTACGGCAGCGGCGGCGGCTGCTGCAAGTCCTGTAAGCTTGATCCCCGAACCAAGTCCAGTCTCGTCAGAGCGTGTATGTGTGTGCTTTGCTGGTTCGCGCTTGCTTGCCTCCTCAAGCTTTTCGGTCTGGTACACTTTTGAGGAAACTGGTGCCTTGGGACTTGGCTGTTGAAGAGGAATGGGAGCTGGGCGAGATCGATAGGGAAGATCCTGTTGAGGGGTTGTAGTAGATGAAGCTCGAACATCGAGTCGGTTCGGTTCAGAAGTGGGAACAGGGTACACATCGCGCACAGGGCCATTGTAGATGGGTTCGGTCTCAGCGCGGCGCAACTTGTTGAAATAATGATGGTCAGCTACTGGCTGGCCCTCGCCAAAGCCGCAGGGTGTATTGATCATTCCCCGCAGAGAATTCTGAGGGCCAAAGAGCCTGGGGTCTACAACAGAGCTCTTTCTGCTGTTCCTGGCGGGGAGACTCTCTGCCGGTCTGAAAGACATGCCGGACCGGTCAGCCATTGAAGCGGCGCCTGCGACTGCGGACATTGCAGGATTGAGGGAAGGTCGAGTCGATTGGAAAGAGTGTGATACTACCGAGCCATAAGCTAGTGCGGACTCGGCCTCGCTAAAACCTTCCTCCTCATCAGAAGTATCTTCCCAGTCGGAGTCGTCACTGGAGTCCGAGTAAGCACCGTGCGATATTCTGGAGCTGCCAATGCCGCGCGACTTGGTGTTTCGTCTCTTTTTCCGAATTTCATTGACGGCGGCGGCTGCCACTGCCAAGCCGGATGGTCTTATTCTGCCTGAAGCCCGCAAGTCATGCTCATTCTGCTTTCTTGCAATATCGGAGAGCTGGCGACCGATGGCCAGGATTTCCTCATCTGCCTTGTCCCTTTTGAGACCACCAGGCCGACTTCCGCCAGTTGCGTCGCTCCGCTCATGCTCTCTTGTGCTTCTCCTATCTCTCTCCCTGGCATCCTGCGCTGTGTAGCGGCCGGAAGTAGTGCGATTCTTGTTGGACTCACGGCTTCTTCTGCGAGGAATATAGCCATTTCCGTAAGCCAAGTCCGAGTTGACGGAAGAGGATGAAGAATTGCCGAAATACAGCACGCGACGCTTTTTAGCCCGGCCGCTCCTTCGGCGACGGACCCGATGCTCTGATGGTGCCTTCCAAAATGTCCCGAGGATTCCTCCGAACCGAGTATTGGTTGGGTAGTGGCGGGAAATGTCGAGGAGCGAGGATGCGACGGAGCTAGAAGAGTATGAGGCCGAGCTATCGGAAGCAGCTCTTGGTCTGAGATGGCGATCCTGTTGCTGGTATTGTTGCCACGTATGATCTCGGTGTCTATCTCGATCTCTATATCGGTCCAGATTCCCATCTCGAATGCGGCCTTGGTCTTGATACATGGCTCTGTCTCTGTCGGAAACATCACCAGGGCGCGTTCTCGTCGTCGCAGTCGCTGTTGGTGTCGGATGTGAAGAGTAATAATCTGTGTAGTTTGTAAAAGAAGCCACGTTTGGATTCATGTTCGTGTTCGCGTTTGTGTCCATGTTCATTGGTTGAGGTGGGATGAAGGCAAGATCATCACGAGAGTCCCGGCTCGAATCCCGCCTCCGCCTCCTGGAGCTCTCAGGGCTCCAGCGGTGGGAGTCTCGCATCATAGCTGCCGCTCAGTCAGCCGGCTAGGGCGGCGATGCATCTGCCTATTGCCTTGTCTTCGTCTGCGTATCAAGGTGTTTGGTCGAGAGTGGTAGTTGTTCTTTAGCGACAAGGCAAGAAAGACAGTGTAGTAAACGATGTGAAGGAGAAGGGAAAGGGAAAAAGAAACATGCAACCTGCCCCCCTTCCCCCCCCCAGCAGCCTGGTTGGATGGTAATGTTTTGATTTTGGGCTGAAGCTTAGGCCTTGGTTGGCCACGGGTCGGGCTCCTCACCCCAGTCCGTGTCCAGAGTTGCTTGATAGCGGTGGCTGGGCCAACGCAGAGAGCTTGACGGATGATGCCAGCCAGAGTGCAGAGTGGCACAAGCTGGCACAAGCTGGCATAAGCTGGCATAACAAGCTGGGACATACCGAGCCGGCGCTAACTGCCAGTGGTGGGGCACCGGCTCAACTCTTCAGCTGCTTGTCGATGGCGGGAGGCGCGGGAGGCGCGGGAGGCGACAACGTCAGCGTTTTTTACGCGGTTACAGGAGGAGTTTACATGAGTACAGCTAGTCGATTGAGAAACGTTGATGCGCGGTCCTGTCTTGAAGTTGAAGTGGTAGTCGCCTAGCGCATGGTGCCCCAGATCTGGCTAACCTGGCTGGAATGCTGACCCTTCACATGCCTACTACCATCAACTTACCATCAACTCTCTCATGCTGGCAATCTGCATTCCTTTGCCATGTGGGAATGACAATGCCCGCAACCATCAGAAGGAGTCTTAGAGCCAGTGGGGCTATGAGGCGTGCCTGGCCTTTTCTCCGTCTCGACGGACGCTAGCATCTGAGTTTTGCGCCTCCTGCGAGCCGGACTTCAACATTAATTCAACCGCCCGACCGGCTCGCCGAGTACGGCAATCATGAGATGGTGTCCTTCAGGGTGTTGTCCAGGACTATGCGTGCCAGCGTGGCATGCATGTTGCATCCTCGACAGCTGTCGCTACGTTTTGGTGTGCAAGATTTGCCACTTGGAATCACACCCCATCACGACCTACCCGGAAGCAGTGCAGTTCTATAGCAAGGGCAACCACACCGTGCCGCACAAGCAGGTGTTAACAGCCATCAACGAGAACCAGATGCCGTTGCCCAAAAGTCTGAACGTGAAATTATATCCCATCTAAAACAAAAACACCTATTCCCAGTAAACCGCCTCATCGTGCACTCCCGATATCAACACAGCCTAACACATACCGCCACGTACTTGATTTGCGCCAAAATTCGGGCAGACTGGGAAGCTGGTTCGTACAATACACGGCAGCTAATCCCCCAGAACTGAACATGGTTCGCGAAAGAAACCTGGTCGAATCGATACTAAAAAAAAGTCTTTTACCATCTGCAAGCGAGCCTAGTATCGGCACTGCATGCACTTATGTTTGACTATACTCCTAGAGTTTGATCGTGCTCACATGCAGTCATCATGAATTCGGATTGAAAGAGAATGAGGTAGAATGGGTTGAAGACCTTGGCAATCGCCTGTATTGTCAAGCGCGTAATATACGTATGAGAAGCCAAGTAGTACTATGCAATAGAGTCGAAGACAAATTCTTCATCCCAAACATCTCACACCATCCTTCGCGCCGTAAAACCCAGCATGCCCACCTTGATGCAATCATTGATAAATCGTGCCGCAAAACCATCATCATAAAGACGAAAGCGAAAGAAGAGGAACTGAATCGCAAACGACATGACTGATCCGTCAAAATCCAGGAACAACCTTGGCTCCGACGTGTAACCCTCCGATCGGTTTCGCCGTAGGTGAAAACCTGATGAGCAGCTTTTTCTCAGCCTTGATCCCCTGATCTCTCAAGGAAAACTCAAACCTGCCCACCCACGCGGCCAAAAGACAGGCAAATTCTGATCTCGCAAAGCTCGCACCAATGCAGCTCCTCGGACCATGCAAGAACGTCAAAAACGCATAATTACTGCTTGCTCCGCCGGCCGCTGCAGTCTTGGCATCCGTTCCGTTCTCCGCGAGCCACCGCTCAGGCTTGAACTCCAAGGCGTCAGAACCCCAGAAGGTCTCATCGACATTCGTGCCCCAGGGTGAGAGAAGGACGACGGTTCCCTTGGGGACATGCTGGCCGTCAATGATCGTATCCTCGACGGCCTCACGGGGTGTGCGAGCCACAGGGGGCGCGACACGAAGCACCTCGTTACACACGGCGTTCAAATAAGGCAGCTTGTCGATGTCGGTGCTCGTGATGTCGGTATCGCTATCCAGCGGAGGTAAGTTCTCTCGAACTTCGTCACGCAGGCGAGTCTGTATATCAGGCCAGCTCGACAACAGATAAACCGCCCAGGTTAACGCCGAGGCAGTGGTGGCGTGGCCCGCAGCCAAGAACGTCATGAGTTGATCAACGAGGCTGTCATCGCTGAAGAGGCCACTCTCCAGGGCCACGGAAAGAATATCAACATCTGTACGCTCCTTCTCGTTTGCCATCCTGATTTTCTTGTCGCGAATGAGGTCCTTACACGTGCCCCTGATGGTGCGGTTCGCCTTGTCGATGATCCTGTTCCTCCTCAGAGGTAGCTTTCTCAACAGCCACTCTGGAAAGAACAAATGGAGGAGCACACCTATAAACCCCGGTCCTGCTTGCTCATCCATCAGGGCGCTGTACTCCGTGGCTAGGGGGTTGCTCGGATCCTGGATGCTCCCGAAATCAACGCCCATACCTGCCAGGCCAATGATGTCCAGAGTGCATCGGCTCGCCCAGTCCAGCGCATCGAGATGCGCAACACCGTCGCTGTCCGCCTTGGAAGACATGGCCTGCACCACCTCCCGCGACTTCTTCCAGAACACAGGATACAGATCCTTGACATGACGGAACGCGAAAGCCGGCATGAGGTTTCGTCGCTGTACCTTGTGCACGTCGCCTTCAGTAAGGAGGATTCCCAAACCGATGACTGGAGAGAGGAGGCTGCGCACGATATCTGGCCTTTTGAACTGGTAGCTTTTCGTGACGAGGGTCTCGGCGAGACCCTTGTTGGCGGAAATGATGATGCGCTCGATGTTGAAGAACCAAAAGTACCGAATGAAGCCTTGGTTGGGAATCGTCGTGATCCTAGTTGCAACGGTTCAAGCATTAGCAATCCCAAACAGCCAAATCGACAAACACAAAAAAAGAAAAGAAAAGAAAAAGATAATTTAGTAGACTGGTTTCATACCACTCTCTTGTAGGCTCCTTCCCCGGATCGGTAAATCTCCTCCCATGGCCAAACAGCCAGTGCGCCCCATCTGGAGTCGGAAGGTGCCTCAACGGTGAGAAGTAATGCGGATAGATCAACACCGACCACACAACCCACGCGAATACAGCCGTCATCCACACGCCAGCGAAAGCCTCGGCTAACACCAACCGAGACTGCACCCCCTCCACAAATATGAGATAACCACATCCTGCCAGCGACAGGGCGGTAATTCCAACGCCCGGGAAACTCATACCGAGGATTTTTGATATCTTCTTAACTCTTCTTCTGCTTTTGTCGATTTTTCTCATCATCTCACGGGTTGGAGTTGAACTGTGAGAAGGAGAAAAAAAGGATAGGAGTAATACAAAAGGTGGTGGCAGGCTCAACACCAGGAACAGATTACTCCTGTACAGAATGTTGTGAATCGAGGTTCTCCAGAAAGGCGGTTAGCGATATGCCATGGTTTTACTCTCGATGATCATGGTTGGGTTCAGCCGGGAATCTAGCTTCCAGTTGATGCTTGTTTCGGCCCGGAGATCCCGAGGTAATCCATTCAGCTTCGGGAAGCGGCACCAAACAGAAGCCCGTCCATAAATTGGCAATTGAGTATGGCATCACGTTAGCAGCCACCATTCAAGACACTTTCCAAGCGAGAATTTCCCAAGAAGTCTTCATTCCGCAACCTACAGCCGCTCCGACATAGTTTAACACGAGAGGCCGCAAAACATTCACTCTGGCGACAGTTTAATCCGACCCTCAGCACAGACATCAGAGTGGGCAATGAGAGTCGGATTAATCTGTCAACACCTTGATTGGTATCTTTATCCGAAGGGATGCCCCCAAACGTTGACACTATCTTGCAGCCCCTATTCAGCAATCAGAAGTACTCTCGTTTTAACGCCGAGATTGATCGTCTTGGCCCGAAAATACGTTGACTCGAACGACACTCAACGAGTTGCGAGCCTAGCGGGATATCTCTTTGTAACTTGAGTGGTTGCAGGTACTTCTATCCTACAGCATCCTACTTTAAGAAAAGTACGGAGCATATGGGAAGGGATCGTCAAATTCTTTTATTGGTGTATAATCAATCTTTGCCAGTACCGAGATTGGAGCTATTTCGGCGGCAAAGACAAGACCGGGGTGTGTGTGGGGGGCTACATATAACACGAGGAGTGGTATCATCACTAGTGACCTGTCTGATTATGGGTAAATAATTGAGTTAACACAGAGTGCAATCATCTCCATAACACTTATTACAGTAAATTATAACTCTATACTCCGTCGAGGTTACAACTATTGTGAAGCTGCACACAGAGAAAGAATATAACTAGTGTTACAGAGTATAAGTAGCATCATCAACACTTATAGTTAGTGTCTTGGCGCACTCAAAGGGATACAACTCCGTAAAACACGTTAATTTGTTCAGAGCACGGAGTTATGCAGGTAGCTTAATAGCTCATCTGTACGGAATAACTAATCAATCCACTAGTTGTTACTCCAAACTCAACTACCTAGGTGCTCAACCCTTATGTTGCGGGTGTGGGCCGGGTTGCCCAGTACAGTACGCCCCTAATTCAGTCGGCTGCAAGTACGCTAACCACTATTTTGGTAGAAAAAGATCTAAAGAGGGTAGCCGATTATTCACTTGGAATTAGTTCGAGTTAATTTCGATTGGGGTGGCCCAGTACTGGGCAACACTTGCACACCCGTCACCGGTCTCACGAGCGGTTTGTGAATGTGATCAAGTACATACTGGGCGCACAGGGCAGAGATGAAGGCAAAAACAAAATAAAAAAACCAAAAAAAAACCAAAAAAAAAAGGCCGTGGGGGGTAGGAGGATTCGCGCGTCATGTGGTAGCATTCCCAAAATAGTTCATTAACTCTAAGCATCCATTAACGTCCGCTATTGCGCTGCTAGCTTCGCAATTATCGCTCTGTTGCCTGTTTGTTTGCCATCGCACCCAAGCACATATATACATATACACAATCTATGAGAAAGGCAATAAAAAGTAAAGAAACTAAATGGAAAAACCCAGCCGACCACCTGAATCATGCATATGCTATTCAACTGCAAAAACGCCATGTCATGTCACTGTCCTTATGCCCTCAAACGCCGGGAAGCAAACAAAGTGGTAGGAAATGGTGCGCCCGCCATGAAAGATCCAAGACACGCCACATACCTGTCCTCTCATAAAGGCAGGGTAGCCTTTCAACGCAACGAGGGAGCGAGACCGACTAGAGAAGAAACGACAGCAAAATATAGAGCATGCATGAAAATGTCATGAGTGTTGCCATAATTCGTTGACCTTGCCTGCGGTATGACCAAGTAAAGCATCTGTTGAGAGTCAAGAGACAGGTCGAGACGTCACCACGGCCGGTTCCTACTCGGCCGAAGAGGCGAGATTTCTGTATTTATTGGTCGTTGCGCAGAATTTTCTATACCGGACAACAGGGAAGCATGAACGCTTGCCGACGAGAGAGGTGCGGCGGAAGAGTCGGCACGAGGCTGAACTCGCGATTGCAAAGGGTTTGGCATGCTCCGGTCTCGCAAAGACGAGCCATTTACCACAACTGGCGTCGTAGGACCACTAGGTCGTGGTGCTGACATAGTAGAATCTGCCTGTCCATGCATATCGTCTGGGCTGTTGAACTGAGTCGTTGCTTCGCCCATGACAAGTCGAGGTTGTAGCCGCTGTGCAAGAGATGATGGTGTTCGCCTCGGTGCTGCTGAGTGTACTCGCCAGGAATTCTCTGACAGCAGCTCCCGAGAGGGTGTGCCAAATTGACCAGAGGGAGTCGACTGAGAAGCAGAGCGAGAGTGTGTTGACCTCATGTCCGAAAAACGCTCTTCACCAGAAACTGGACCACTGCGACGTTGTCGTGTTCTGCGTTGATCTTGAGTGCCTACATCATCTGGTGGGGGTCGACGCTCGGCAGTTCGAGCCGCACGATTGAAGAGCTCCTGAAGTTCAGTTTCTGTGATTTGCCTAGTGGCCAACCTGGCAAGCAGTTCATCAGAAACTCTAATGAATACAGGTCAGCCTTGGCCCATGCAAAGTGATGAGTTCATGGAACTTACCCAGCCGAGGGAGGTAGGCCACGCATCCTCATCATACTGAGGAATGTCCTTGCTGACCCATGCGAATGCTTGGGCTCTGACTGCAACTTGCATCGGCAATACGGACAGCTGTCTGAATCTTCAAGCCATTTTTTGATGCAGTGGTCTCCGAAAACATGTTTGCAAGGTGGCAGCCGAAGAGGTGCCTCGTTGATGCCTTCTGGACTTGCTACGCCATAGTCGTTGTAGCAAATGACGCACGCTGTATTTAATATGTCAGTTCGTCATCCTGAGTATGTTATTCTCGCACAACTTACTCTTCTCACTTGTCGGTAATGTGGAGATTTCAACGCTTTCCAAGGATTGTATTGCCGCTTTGGATGCCACTAATTTGCTTGATATGGTGCCACGAAACAATTGCATTTGACGTGCAATCATATCATCAGTGAGACTAACACGACGGTGGGGCCTAGGTGTTGGCGCTAGGCTCTCGGCTGGCTCATCCTGAGACCTCAAAGGCTCAGAATCGGATTGCCTAGAGGACGTGGATCGTCGAGCCCGAGAATAGGCTTGTCGGCGGCGATCCGGAGCTGGAGATGGAAGCCCTGTAAAGTCTCTGTGCTCAAAAACAGAAGCACCTAAGCCACTAAAATTAGTCACGATGCGACCCAAGAATGGCATATATGCTTGCAATGCCTGCAACAGATCGAGGCCAGACCCTCGAGCCGTAGCTGAACAAGAAGAGAAAAGTAAGAGCACAACAAAGTTATGAAAAATTAACCAAAAACTCGATAAGTGAGAATTTTGCATGAGAAACGGGAGTTAGAGACGAACTAAAGGTAACTTTCGTCTATGATGCAATTTTGGGGCTGGGGTTTGTTGCTTACTTGGCTGGGATCGTTGAGTCCTCTCTGAAGCTGTTGATGAATTCTGCGTCGAGCGGCGAGGGGAAATTGGAGAGAGTGGATAGGCGAGCATTGTGCCGGACAAGGAGGGATTAGAGGAATGCGACACATTACCTAGCCGGCTTGAGATTGAGAACAGCGAGGGAGTCGTTGAGAGAGAATCTGAGGTTGCACCTGGTGACGCCCAATCAGCTGCCGGAGGCGGCTGCAAAGTCAGACCTCCTGTGCCTGAATCCATGCTTCCCAGCCCATTCTCCGGTGCCGACGACACAGGCGTCACATCTGCAGGAAGATTGCTGCCTGTTGCATGGTCCATCAAGCCCGACATGGACTGCAGATTTGAAGGCCAATATATCGAATCCGCAGAGAATCCAGCAGTAGAGTCTGGGTTCTGCAAGGCACGAAGACTACGATCTGGGTGAGGCAGAGCGCTGTGTTGGCTGGATTGTGTAGGTTGCACGGCCGAGTTTGTCGGGGTTTGCTGATGACTGAGATAGAATGATCCCAGTGGCATTGTTTGAGCGTGCCATGGCGACATGAGCGACGTGTGGGCATCAACCATCCAAGGACCTGGAGAGGCTTGAATCAATGGATCGCCGGTCGAGGCCAGTCTCTGAGAACCATTTGGGACGAGGTTCATCTGATCCATCTTGAGCCGGGTGCAGTCCAGCGAGTCGCTGGACTACTTCTCTGCAAAACGTCTTTTATCGGCACGAGCAGCTGTCAATCTCAATCGCAATCAGTGTGGGCTTACAACCGCCACAGGCTGGCCGCTGACGGAGCCCAATGACGCCAAGCACGACACAATCGGCAGAAAGCCCGGCGTCGGAGCGGAGTGGTATAGTGATACTTGAGCTAGTTGTGTTGGAGAAACACTCCCGACGCTTGCTGTCCTTGCACGCTTGTTGTTTGTTTGTTCGTTCTTGTTGCACGTAGTCTAGATTTTAATGCTATTCCTGCTGGTTTATGGTGCCGAGTCGGAAGTATAGGACCAGGCGTAACAGGCATGGAATGAAGCCAACGACGATACACAGGTGAGCGGCACCGCTGCAAGAACGAAAGCCCAAAGAATGTCTGGCTGAGAGTAGAATCGGTCTTTAGGAGTTTGATTTGCTAAATGGCGGCGATAGATTACAAGAAGCGAGAAAGTCGACGCGGCGACTGCGTGTATCAGTCGAGCGTGGAGGGGATCGGAAAACGGTGTGCGGAGCTGGATCGCAGGATAGCTGGATTACAAGGGTGAGGAGGGTAGCCGTCGATGACAGGATGGATGGATAGTCGAGATTCGTGCAGGTAGGTACGAGACGACGAGTATGATGAGGGAACTGCCAAGACACCGAGATGAATATACCAAGAAGCTGAATGAGTACCTACCTACCTAGGTACCTAGGTAGGTAGGTAGTAGTGAGGTTAGGTGGGTACCTTTATGAACAGGAATAAAGGTTGTAATCGTGTGCGTGATGTGATGTTGGGTCCAAGCCGAGGCAGGAGCGCCCCGTCCGATTTATAAACCTTGATCGTTGCCAAGATATAGAGTTGAGATATGCGGTATTTACGATGGCAGATTGTGGACTTGTACAAACAGCAGATCTGGCCTACCAGCGAGCCTGAGTTGACAGCAACGGGAGAACACGCTCGGAGACTTAAGCTTTTGTGATGTGAGATGGACGGGCAAGAAGTTCAAGCCACAAACGAACTCATGCAACAGGATGAAATGTCAGAAGCTGCTGTTTAGCCCAAAAGCTTAACAATAGCAAGAAATTAGTGGAGACGGATCGGTTTCGTCGGATGACCAAGAGGCACGAGCGAGACAAGGCAGAGAAGAAGGTTCTATCTGCCAACACCGTCCAGATGTTTTAGACGGAGGCGGAACACATGATGAAGCTTGAACTTGTGAGTGAAGGAGGCGGCCAAATGCGGCTGGATTCCGACGACAAGAAGCTGGCCCGAGCAGCAAACGACACCTAGAACTGGCGACAGGTACAAATGCTATAGCTCGAGAACGGCATTGGCATTGGCACGGGTAGTGGGAGGGCGCGGAGAGGCAACCGGGGGTCGGTCTTGTTCTTTCCTGCGATCGTGGAACATGTGTAAGTGTAGGAAGAAGAAATCGTGGGAGGGAGGCGAGGGGAAAGGGCAGCGTCTGGACAAAAGGCACCGAAATAGCAAGGTCAATGACAGCTAGACCAAAGCGGGAACGGTGATTCAGGTGCGTTGAAAAGAGAAAGCGCAGGGCCGGGTATGAAGCCGACGCCAATAAGTGTCAGAAGGTCAAATATTAAAGGCAAGGCACCACCGTCCAGCCGGGCTTGGAAAGCTGGATGGGCCGGCCACACATGTGAGCGACTGGCACACCGGGCCAACGTACCAACCAGGATCCTGGCTGGCTGGCTGGCTGGCTGTCGTCGTATGTGTGAGTGAACAGAGTGAACAGAGTGAACAGAGTGAATAGACAGAGAGAGGGGCGGAGACCGGTGGGCGACGAGCGCATACCGCATCGGGAAGCGGGGCAAGAGTAGGGCGAAAGGGCGAAAGGGCGAGAGAACGAACGAGTCTTCCTCTATTGTCTCTCTCTGCACACAAACTAGCCATGACGGTAATGCATGGGGATTTGGACGAGCACTCCCATCTCTCTCATAACAGTGGCCATTGTTGTAGTGGCATGTCCGGGTCACCACCAACCCGGCTAGTTGATGTCTGGGTATCTGGGTGCCTTGATGGCAAGATGGCAAGATGGGGTCTGTTAATCAAGTGTCAAGTGCCAAGCGCCAAGTGTCAAGCGTCAAACAAGCGTTGACCGTCTGGTACATACATACCCAAGATGGCGGCGGTGCTCGCTCGAGGAAGGGATGGCGCGCGCAGACGCAAACGAACAAAACAATACCTCGCAGCGCTCAGCTCAGGATCATGTAAACACGTTTGCATCATGGATCTTGACCAGCTTGCCAGCGAGCGTCTTGACAAGCGTCGGTGGGCGGTGAACAAGTCAGGAAGGAGCCATCTGGACTCACGTCACTTTACTTCGTACTCCGTGCTTGCACCTTCCTCCGAATTTCTTGTCCTACGATACAGACTGCACTGGCTTCTGAGAATAGACCTGGGCTTGCTTCTTTACTCTCACCTGCATTAATCACAGTCGCCGACGTCGACGTCCCCGAAAGCACAGCGCCAACCTGCCTGGCATCGGTCTTATGATTAGTCTTGCACCGATCACCGCACCTAGGCACCGGGGATACGCGGCTCGTCACCCCTTGTGGCAATCCATGCGCGGAGAATGCTGATTGTGCTTGTGCTTGCTTGCCTTGTCTCTTATTATTACCCCTCCATGCCGCAGGCATACGCCATATTACGCAAGGCCCCATGTTTAAAAGGACCAGCTACTCCGTTCTGCATACATAACACATATAACACATGCCGCACTGTACAAGTGAGAGGTGAGGGGGGCCCGTCGAAAACAGGAAAGCGCCTCACTCGGGCACCCTAACTCCTTTTCATCACAGCAAGAAGAGTGACAAATCAGGGATGACAACAAGCCGAAGGAAGCACGCTGAAGGAGAAGTGGCGGGGCAAATCATTGACAGGGTCGAATGTTCATTCCATGACAAGGTGCATGGTGTGAGGATACGAGGGCAATGGCGCCTAATATTGCCAACCGAACACAAGAGGAGACATCTGCCCCCTAGCCCATGCCAGAGGGGACAGGGACAGCATGATGGGCAGAACAGATTGGCAGAGGGAAATATGGGTACTATGGCGACGCATCATGTCTGTATAATGGAAGCAGCAGAGAACATTGCTAGACTGGCTCGAGTTTGGCTGGCCGAATGAGCCTGGTCGGACTGGTCTCGCCTGGTGTGATGCGTCGGATGCTTGCACTCACTCAACCTGAAAAATAACTGACTCACCTGAACATGACTGACACTAACAACAGACAAGAGCACAAGGAAAAAGTAAACTATTTCATGCTTGGGTGATGCGACCCTGTTGGACAGCCACACTCTTATTATTTCTTTGAATAATGATAAGCTACTACTGCTTGTGCGCGCCGGTTGGCTGACCTACTGACGTACTCCGTACACTACACCGAGTACTGACAATATAACTCCGTGCATAGTCCGTACAAACTTCAGTGTCGTGTTGATGCAACTGCGGCACGCAAGGGTCATCCTCGGCAGGTTTGGACTATCATTATCACCGGTACGTCTGGCATCAATGATATGCAGATACACCTCATGTGGATTGTGGATGCCATTGATTATGTGACAGGACTCCAGCAGCTCTTGTCATTCATTTCATTCACTCTCTTGATTTGTGAAGAGCCACAATGCTGTTCGCACTCGATTCGGTCTTGGGACTCAGTGTCAGCAAATGAGTCAGTTAATAGTAAGCAGCGAATCGACGAATACGAGTCGTACAGCATCCGTGTCTGGCGGTGGCTAACGCTGTGGTCCACCGAGCAATGAACCATTATCGTCATGCTGGTCTTGTCTATGTACTTACCTGAACCCTTGCATTTACAGGAACGCATCTGGCTGGGGCACCCCCACGATGGTTGGAAACAGTCCAGAACAACAAAAATTTCCTACTTGCTGGACTATGCCTGGAGATCAGTACAGTAGTCTGACAACACCACCGACTCCTCATGCTCATCTCGCCGCGAAGATCATAGTAAACGCTTCCGACCCATTATCGGCAGGAGTCTATTTCCTTGGGTATCATCCCAGTGATTTGCTTCGCCGCACTTGTGCTAGCCTCGAGCGAATTCCCCCTTTCGGTTCGGCTGCTTATCGGTGCCGATTTGACCCAAGCCATTCAAGCCCTCTCTATCCAGACCTTCGTGCCAGTTTTCTGGCCGGAGTACTTAGACCCAATGATACCACCCAAATCAGCCTAGGATGAGTTTTCTCTTGGCTCCAGACCGAAGCACTCAGCCAGAAGTTCTCTGGATGCCCGATGGCAACTTACCAGGCGCCAAGCTCAACTTGAGCTTGTCCCGAGGATTCTTCACCTGAAGAACGCGAAGCAAAGCAACACCGACACAGGACATGCATAATTCCGGCCGCGGGGTGATATGTGAGTCGTTGCGGATCTCCATGATGCTACCCTCCAGCACAGCCGTCTCTTTCCTCTTTCCTTATGCGACACTTCATGCCGCTGTCTCTCATTTTGCACCAAATACAAGCTAGTTACTCAACCCAAGAGAATCCGGCCCCGTGATGCAGTTGGCTCAAGGCAGGCAAGGCCATACATTGAGCCAGAGTACGGCATGGAGGCTTGAATGTGCATCGAATGACGAGCGGCGGACCGGTAGGCTTTGCCTCACCAAGCTTTGAGCCGGTGCGGGACAGGACGCGCCAGATGAATAATGACAACCTCTAGTGCTGTGTACTCCGTATGCTAGTCAAAGAGAACGCTCGGGGCCGGAGACAAAATGGATGTGGATCTCGGTCGAACATAAAATTTGTTATTCAAACATAGGCTTGGTAGCATCATAGGTTTCCAGGCTCGATCGATATTGTCAAAGTCAATTCGGCGCGGCAGCTTACGCTAAAGTTTGCCCTTATCAACCCTGGTCTGATTAGGTTTGTCCTGGCTTGAACCCATATTATGTGAATATTCTGTCGTCAGATTACAAATGGCGCCTACAGTATGGAGTATTTCCACTTTTCTCGCCCTGACATCACATATACATGGCGTTCCTCGACGACGGACGACTGACGACTTATCGTGACCGTCTCCGCACTCTCTACGTCTGTACACATATGCATTCATATCATAGTAAAACTGCTGCAGAGCGCATGATATGAATGCATGTCAGGATACTCACTGATATGCAAGCGCTCTTTCTTCTTCTTTCTCCTCTTTTCTTTTCTTCTACAGCTACATGGACGTGGATACTGGAAAGGTCTCATACTCGTCGAGCCTGACATCATTAGGATCGCTTGATCTTAAGTTCGCTTTCTGCCCGCACATTAGCTGAGACTGATGCTACGGATGTCCCAATAACAGGTAAACAAGGTTATCCGGCGATTTTCATCGCTGTTCTAGGATATCTGAGGTGGTATTGTTGCGGCCATGGTCTTCTTTTTCCTTTTTGGGGTGTGCTCTCCAGATATGCAGCATCCAGTATCTTATTACAGGTAGGTGCAGACATTGTGGTATCATCAGTGTGGTAAGAGTTGGATCATGACTCTGTGAATCTGGATTTACCACACAATTCTGCACTCCGTACATGACAACAGGCTTGAGGAGTAGTGGTGGTTGTTATTGACATGGTGCCTTACTCGCTACATACCTACCTACATCTAGGAATACAAGCTTCCGTTCGCATTAGGCAAATACGGACCAAAGGATAATATCTGTAGGCGGGCTCCTATTAAAAACCCATGACAATTGTACTATATCCAGCCAATTCTGCAAAAAGACCGCTTTTCGTCTCGCTTTCTTGCGAAATCTGACCGAAGCCTTTCAGTCATGTCATGTAAGCCATCACCGTCACCCGCTCTCCATAATGAGCCGGAGACATGAAATGTATTTCTTCATAAAAATAGCCTCGGCCAATACCCGTCTGGGGGAATCGTGTTTACCTCAGCCCCTAACTTACACCATTCTTGGCACACATCCCCTATCGGCAAGGTTCACTAAATATTCTAAGCATGTTAGGCGAAAGCTTTGCCTGATACGAGGAGCCACAGATGGACCCTTGAATTTCCCCAAAGGCTATCCCTATCCCATGTTGAAGTTTCGTCGCGTGCCAGACGGGACACCCCGCCAGCTCTGCTCTTCTGTGTCGCCACTGTCGAGGATACTTCTTCGTGCAAGAGATCCATCGACGTCTACAAGGCGATGGCCGAGGTCGGAGTCACGAGCAGGAAGTCAGTAGCTAGCTAGCTAGCCCGCCACGTTTCGTCAAGTACACAAGGGTCTGCCGGGGAAGCAACCTTGGGGTGTCTGGTGGAAGTGAATGTGCTTGAACGTACTGGCGCTCTTCCTCGATACGTCCGGGCACAGCTCCCCGGCCGTGCGTCACGTCACGACTCTTCCCCTTCGGCTCGAAAGAGGGACGATGGAAACGTGACTAGGCATTGCGACTTCGCGGACAGGACGTCAGGTAAGGACCAGTTGTGGAAATTCTAAGAAAGAAGCGAGGTTTGTCATCTGATGGAGCGGTCTGCGTTTGGTTTCGGATGCTCCGCAAGTCTCGGCTTGGTCCTAACTGAATCAGCTTTCATAGGACGACTGACGAGCATCCTCCCGATGAACTATTTATACCGCCCATTTCAGCATCGACGGCAACGAGGCGAGACGATGATACATGTGAAATCAAGACTCGAGTTGTCGCAGTCTACGCGGCTATCGTGCTCCAATTGGTATGGGAACGTCAGTTAATGGGCCATGCTTCACTCCATATCATCTGTTTGCACCTGCCCCAATCTTTGAAACGTCAGCAAAGCTTCGAGTCCCAATATAGTTGAATGTTTCCATTTAAGCAAGTTGAATTGTGATGATGCTCAATTCTTTGTATGACAATCCATCGGCATGAGCTGAATCCTGGTTTGTCCTGACCTAGGAAAGAAATCTACAACGCCGCCGACTGCTTGATGACAGACCATAAAACACACCTCTTGAGACTGACTACTTCTTCAAAAGTCTATACTTGCCGCCCGATAGCTCGAGCTCCGCATCTGCAATCTTCTCGCTCAGGAATTCCTGCAACTCCTCGTTGCTCCAAGTGCACCCATCTGGAATAAGCATCTTCATCATCATGGCAATTTGACCCAAAGGCATCGCAGGACTGGAATTCGTCAGCATCCCCACGATAAACTGCCAATAGACTGTCCGTCGTTCCTGCTCCTTGGGATCAATCTTGGCCTTTCGTGGTGAAGGTTGTCCTGGCTCTATGCCGCCAACGAAAGATGATGCCCCGTCTTCATCAGCATCTACCGTTTCATTCTCGTCTTCTAGTCGCTCAAGAACCACATACGTCTGATTCCCTGCGTCTCGAAGAACGCGTTTAGAAACCCAGAAGCGCAAAGCAGAGTCTAGCAGATCCTCATCGATCATGAGCTTCCCCCATAAGTCATTGAACGTGCGCTGTTGCGGAACAGATTGGCCAGTTCCGTCATCCTGGAAGGCATACACGACAGCGGCTTCGTACGTTTTACATTCAACTTCAATGCTTCGATCTTGGAAATCAAGCTGAACGGTTGCAGAGCCAATATGATCCAGCCACGCAAGTTTTCGTGACGTTTTTAGTTGTTCGAAGCCAGCCTCGTACTGGGCTTGGATCTCCGCCACCGGACCCGGTACCGTAAAAGGCTCCTTGGGAAGACTCGGCCAAAACAATCGCGACAAAATCTTGGAATGATACATGATTGAGCTTGTTCGATGAAAATCGGCCCCCCGGATACTCTTGCGAAGAAGAGCGTCGACTCGTTTGGAATCCAAAATATCTTTGACCATAACGTCACAATTTTGTAGCGCACTTTCTCCAAACCTCTTCTTGAGCAATGCAAGGACTTTAATTTCTTGCTGAAAGCTGGTTTGCTTCGAAAGCAATCGTTCAGCCATAATCATTTGGAACTCCTTGATGAAGATTTCCTGGGACCCAAGGGCATTGATGAGAGTGCCGATAACATCCTCATTCTTTGGTCGCTTGTAGTTGGGCCCGGCATCTACTGGATCGGGCAACCAGGTCATGTCGTCCCAATCGAGATCCTCGTCCTCAATCTGAGCACGCTGTTGCTGAGAGGCTTCGTTTAGTAAGACAGCCAACTCTACCAGCCGTGTCTTTCCTTCGTCAGTGTTGATGCTTGCAGGGTTGGACAGAAGACCAGTCACGACAATGCGAATCGCATCATCTCTTTGGCATAAATACAATTGGAGAGCATGAACGACTCGATCCAATAGAACCTTTGAGGAATCGAGCTGATGAAATGTTCGAATCATGGAGATATAAGTCTGCAATATCTCCAGCGTAGACCTTCCAGGGTGCAGTAAGCGTTTTCGAAGTGAAGCCGCAAATGTATCTGTGAGATTTAGTCGACGTTGAGGTGTGGCAACAGCAGATCGGAGGTCTTCCAAGCCCCCTTTACTCTTGGGCCATTTTAGGACAATGCCAAACAGTTCCGCCATGCGCAGAGATGCCAATCTTCCTATGGCAATATCTTTCCATCTTTCAACATCGGTCCACGCTACCTGTCCACCGAGACGACTCTGGACTTCAACTGCCAGGCGACCGTAGTGATTCTCAACCCAGTCGCATAGATGACCCATGCATCCGGATGACGCTGAGGGGTTGGCGTTTCCATTTGCGTTCAAAGCTGACCATACACCCATGTAAGTCTGTTGTATGAAATTAATCATACATGAGTCCATCACCTCTGCAAACAAGACTTGAAATTTGTCCCCATCCAAGCCTACATTGCTCAACGACTCTAATAAGCCCAGCAATTCGATTCGTGAAGTGGACATACAATCTTCGCTGTTGTTTTCTGTTAAAAGCTCTCCCTTGGCCCGATTTAGCCCAAGAACACCTGCGGATAAATGCAGCATCACACCACGAAGGGCGTCCGTAAAGCCGCTGGCCCATGAGTTTCCAACAATGGCATGCAGTTCCCGCTTGAATTTTCGAATGGCAGACTCCTTGGTATCTTCATCCCTGATGCCTCGTACAATGATGGTCAGTACGTAAAAGTATTGACGATGTGCAGCCTCCAAGGTCTGTATGCTGCTCAACAACACCTGTGAACGATCACCCTGCGCAGCACATGCGGCCAACAATGGTAGAACATGGTGCACGAAATGCTGACGGACTTGTTGCGTATGCCATAGGAGAATGTCCTCGGTATGAGCAGCACGGGGTGCAGCTGTGGGCGCATCCAGGACAACTGCTAAGCTTTCGTAGAATGACGAGTCGGCATCCTGGGATTCGGGTACCGCGGTGCCAAACGAGTCCTCTACCGTCACGGAAGTCGGCAGATGGATCCGTGAGGTCACAGTGTGCCATGCCCTGTCCCAGCGAACTTGGTCGGCGGCCGGGTGGGAAGAGGGAACGTTGGCATGGGGGTTCGTGCTGCTGGAACTGACGGCGACGGCTGACGCGAGCGGGCCACCAAATGCCTCACCGGGAGCCATCGGTGGGAGGATAGGCGTCGGTTGAGATACATCAGGCTGGAAGACTGATTGCAAAACCTTGTCCTTGCGAGCGCGAACTCGTGATGCGGTCATGGCGTCTCCTTCCGCGGGGCATCCCTCGCTGCGTCTCCCTTGCTCATGAAGTCAGATGCAGCATTGAGTCTGAGTCGTGGTCCCACGCTGAGTATTTCTGCAGTGGCACCGGCAATGTCGGGGTTCATCAAGAGGGTGCGGGTTAGGTGTCGTCGGCTAAATCTCCAGGTAGTCGTTACAATGTGCACCTCTTGTTCAATATTATGGTCATTGGGTGTTTGTTTTTGGAAGCATGCTGACGTGGAGAAAAGTGGGCGGGTAAGCTGATCATAAGCGCTGCAGGTCGCTAAACGCGTCTGTCACCTCGTCCACCTCAAGGGGTGCAGCTTCGTCCCTTCTGGGAAAGACGAACCCACCCGCTTTACTACAACCACGCCTACCTATTATCTGGACAACTGGCACCTGCCCCATGTTCAAGCCAAGAAGGGAGGGAGAGAGGAGCGACTGGCAACTTCAGACCAGACAACGTTCACACGCAATCTAATGCTAGGTGTCGTATCCCTCAAACCAAACGACCTACAGCCGCTCGTGGCGTGGTTGGCTTATGTATGGTCTGAAAGAGCTCGGGAAGCAAATACCCCGAGACAACTTCTTTACGTAGTACTCAGTAGCCTCAGCAGTGTCGGATAAATTGCGACATTGAGCAGATAACTGGGATCCAAGCAGCGCAATACCGCCAACCCTTGCGTCGATGTACCTGAATTGGCTCCCAACGACCATCCGAGGCTGTCAGGACTTGGCGAATATTTCTTGGCATGTGTTGCCGTCGCCTTGGAAAGCTGAGGCAAATAGGTCGCCCGCCAAATTCTCGCTGTCGTCGGTCATGGAAATAGTATACCGAGTCACGATATGGACGGGTAAAGCGGTGGCCCTGTGCTTGGTGCAGCAATTTCTGCTACAATACAGGCAAATCGTCTGAGGCGATAATGGCTCAAGCTTCCAGGCTCCAGATGGGCATTTCGAGCATTTCGGACACACACACCCACACACACCCACACACACCCACACACACAAAGACCAGTTCAAAAGCAGTCACTTTGAGAGGCCCTGATCGGCCCATGGAGTTCTTGCCCTGTCGTGTAGCGACGGCCGATAAGGCTTCATTGTCCGATGCCACTCCTCCCGAGGCAATTGAAATGTCGGAGTGGATGCATGCCAGTACCGCAGGAACAGAGCAGGCTAGCATGATCACGGACGGGTTGCATGGCCGGCATTGAGCAGACAAGGAACGGAGTTTTGCTGGCCTCGCGCTTTACGGTGCATCTTGGCTGCGTTGGCTTCAAGTTGCGCCGAAGTCTTGATCAACAAAGTGAACAGTTCGGAGAAGACAGGCCATGCATGCATCACTGCTCGCCAGAAACTTGGTCGCTCGCGCCAAAACGTGGCCATGTGCAGGCCACCCTGACTTCTGCTTGCGATGGTAAGCAGAAGTACGGAGTAGGATGGCATGGCACGGCATGGCTATCGGGCGACTGACTGATAGACTTGCCAGGAGCTTCCACTCCACGTGCGGTGCGAGGCGAGGCTAACAGGAAGGAGGATATTCACCATTGTGTAGATGCCTCGTTTTTTTTCAGTGCCGTACCTGGAAGGCATCGTGGCATTGCGCGGTCCGTAGTTTCTATGCATACCTGCTCTGGCTTGAGGATTAATGAGAAGCAGCCCTTCTCCTTCTCCGCTACATGGCGGATCTGAATGAGCATGGATTAATTAGTACGGTGAAAGAGAGGCTTGGAAGAATCGGCTTTTGAACAGAGTTTATCCATAACTTCCCGTTCCCCGTGTCAGCTATGTCAGCTTGACCTGGAAGCCAGTTCCGTGGCTTTGGTCTAGTCCCAGACTCCCAGCCACCTCCGGCTTTTGAAGACCTGTTGACTAGGCTGATCACTTTAGCAACGAAAGACGAAAGACGAACTACACTACCTCATGCACGGCAGAACCCGTTTGTCCCATTGTGGCCAACGCCACAACTTGAACGTTCGGTTATACACTTAATTCAGCCAGCCTCGCCACCCGGTCAACACCGACTTGCGCGTCTTTTGTCATGGCCCAGAACTGAAGATGCCTTCTTCCACAAGTCACACGCAGCATTGTTGGAAATCCGACATGAATCAACTAAGATGAGAAAAGCAGTTTTATGCCACAGAGATGCACAAGTCTGGTCAATTGCGCTGGTGCGGCAGGGGCCCCGTAGACTCGGTCACGATACTGGCCATCAACAGCGCCCATGCCCCGTACCGTCTAGCGTCTAGCACAAGCAAGTGCCCAGCCTCTAATGCGGAAGTTCCCAGCAGTCTGGTCCGCCGTCCGGTGAAGACCGGCATTGCCTAAACAGACTTGCCGCCCGCACCAGAACCTCGGAAAAATGAACCAAAAAGAAGACCGAGTGCGTATGTCTCAGCCCTGTCTCACATCGCTTATCATTTTTTTTGGTTTTTTTTTTCCTAAAAAAAAAAAAAAAAAAAAAAAAAAAAAAGACAATGGAAACATGGAAATATGTACTGAAGGATCTTGGTGCGACGACGAACGGGTAGATTTGCCCCGGGAGAGAATTGTCCCGACCGTAGCTTGGCATTCAGACCCCCCCCCCCCCCCCCCGGGGAGGCTGGGGGAGGCCAAGGAGGTTTTGTTTGTGTCTTATCGTAGATCGTATTAGATCCTACACCATATACATTTCCGAAGCCATACCCGTGTTCCCCGACTGAAAGAAGGGGGCCGCAAGGAGCGGGGGCCATAACCTGAGAATCGTACTCCGTAGGCTTCGGAGGATAAAAAGTTTGGAGGTTTTGCTCGGTGGTTGGTTAGTGGTGGATTGGGTTTTCGTGCTTCAAAGGGTTGTTCTGTTGCAGTGATCAAGTGTCGTCTGTTGTTTATGCGAGCAGGACATGATGGGCTAGCCATACACCGAATGTGGTCTCCTTACATTGAACAAAGTTCAATGCCATATAGCAGCATTGAATTAGAAGGCGGAGGCGGTAACGAGGAAATGGCGACTAGTAGTCTGATATGTTTCGGGCACCTCCGACACATACGATATGCCTTATGTAGGTGCTGTTCACCAGGGATGTGCAGTTGTATGATGCAGGCTGTCAGTACACGCCGTGGCAGGTTACCTGTGCGGTGCGTACCGGATAATCAAGCGAGCATGATTGTACGTACATACCATGCATACATACATAGGGCTATGCCCCTGTCTTCCGGAGAGACAGGACACTGGAGTGTCTCGTGGTAAGCAGGATAAGTGAGTCTGCCATGGTCTTGGTGCCAATAGTTGCCCCTTCCAGTCTAGTCACCCAAGACAGCTTCTCTCAAAAGAGTATAGTACTGTGTTGTACCCATACAGATTCCCTCTCGCCCCTGTCCCGCCTTGCCTTCTTCCTGAGGACCGGGGGAGTCGAGATGCTCTGGAGTCAAGACGACTCAAGCTTGATCCAGGTCGCGAAGTGGGAGTGAAAGAGGCAGTGTGGCCGTCTGTCCTGCATCTGTTCCTTGTCCTTGTCTTGTGAAGCCTGGCTTGGCGTCTCTGCTGGGCGTCTTGCTCGGCGTCGAATGTTGGCTTTTTTGCTGTGCTACGAAGACGTTATCCTGGGTGGGTTGGCGTTGCTCCAAGATTTCCAGGTCCTATTCGCCCCCGTCAGACACTTAGTTATGTCAGTCGTGCAGTAGAGTGATTTGGGGGCTGTCGCCCGCAGTTGGCCGTTTACCGAACAGACAGAACGAGGCATTTTATAGCACCAGCATCCCATCCATCAGGGTGGTATCGATGGCATTGGCGTCAGATAAGGCGGGGCTGGTGTCATGTCGTGTACAGCCCATGCTTTGGAGTCTGGAGTCTGGAGTCTGGAGTCTGGAGTCTTAATTCTTGAGGCTCTCCTGCGCACACCGATCGGATTCTTGTCTACCACCAGACTTTCCCAGTCATGTACCGACCTAGAGTAGACGTAGCCAAAGTGTAAAGTAACCATGGTCCAATAACATTGCATTCACGCACGGCTTTCAGCAATTGGCGTCCATTTGCCAAAACGTGCACGATGCATGACAACCATACACCAGACATCATGAACCTCCCAGATCACAGCCACACCAACACCATTGCGCCATCAGCAAGGGCGGGCTTTACTTTCCCACGAGGCACATGAGCACTTGTAAGTCGCCTTAAGGCCGCATGCATATGTGATCCTGGCCAACATGTGCAATATGCATGCGACGTTGACGCAACCTCTCTGGGCCGCTGAAAGCCTTTTGGACTTTGCGTGAGGTGATGCGCCAGCCATGATTTGCCCACTGCCTGCTCTTTCTACAGCAGATGTGAAGTGATATTGGTAAACCAGTTGTCCTATCCCCAGACCGTGTCCTTAATTACGCACAATAAAGATAAAAATAGATTGGCATCGCGTCGCTTGATGGACTCCGTACTGGGTAGTTCGACTGTAACCGTTGAATCGAACCCGCCTAAAACCCCCCGTCCCCCAAATCATCCGGATCAAACACGTGGATGTCTCCAAAACAAATCGGCTATTCGACATCCCTGCTTGCGGCCCGTGTTGTGGGAAAAGGCAGAGCGTCAGCGTTGAGTGTACAGTGCTTTACACTATTATTCGACGGACATGGTCCGCCCACTACACTACATGCAGTTGTAGGTGCTCCGAGGGTGGGATTGCCGCCCAAGAATACAACGTCGGTTGAAGTTTTGAAACGAGAGCAACAGGTCCCGCATAGACCAGCAATGAGAAAAGCAAGAATACAGCATGGTATCGTCGAGATGTGGTATGGAGCAAGTCACAACTTCTCATTCGTACCCAAGAGTCTCTTGAACCAGTCCGGTTCGCGCGTGCAAGTGGTTTGTCCGACAGGCATTTTGGATCGTGTAGTAGTATGATCACCCCATGGGCATGGATTGGCCACTGTTTATCCAGCACCGAGAGATGTGTTCTTGTAAGCCGTGCCATCTTGCGTCTGGCTTTCCTTGGCTTTCAAACCGAGTTTGTCCTTCAAGTGGTCCTTCGTTGCTTGCACTTGTCGTATAAGAGGTGTCCATTTCTTGCTGTGGTTCGAGTAAACTCTGCTCCGCAATTCGGGCATGTGGCTTTCACCGCTTGGCCGGACTTCTCTCGCTGATGTCGCAGCAGGTTACTGAATGTCGAAAACTGTCGGCCATTGCAGCCGTGTTCCCAGCAGCGAGGCGTCGGTCTGCCTTGAACAACTCTGACATGGCTGCCCTCCTGTGTGCTTTCCGCGCTGGCAATCGTGGTACCAGCTGGAACCGGAGCGTACGTCATGTTTTTGTTGTTTTTGTTGTTGTTGTTGTTGTTGTTGTTGTTGTTGTTGTCGTCGTCATGTGAAATTCCCGTCAAGGGGCTTCTAGCACTGTTGTGAACGGAAACTGAGCTGTACGAGGACGGCGGCGGGTGGTTTGTCTCCGCACATCTGTAGTCACTGGGCCCAGAGTAGAGAGCGGCATAATCCATTGACATGTTGTACGACGGTGAGCTAAGAATCACATGTCAGTCGTCTTGCTTCTGATACTAGACTCATTGAATAGCTTACATGGATTGTTGGAAAAGTGCGGAGGCGAACGCCTCTGAATTATGCGGTGATTCCTCCAGGGATGGATGGAAAGATGGCATGTATGCCTGACTTTGCACTCCTGTTCCTGCTTCTTCCAAAAGGGGCATCGAAGGCGATGTCGAATATATCGGGAGCTGGATCGCACTAGAAACAGGGTACATGGATATTGGGGGAGGCGAAGTGGTGTATGAAGCGCTTTCGGCACGTCTCATCCTTGTCGTCAACTTAGTCTCTCGGCGGAGCTTGTCTCTATGAGGATTTATTCCGTGTGGCTCGGGAGTCATGGAGCCACGTGGCGGGCTTAACGCCATGGTTGTTGCTTCGCTGGAGTTTGATGTCAAGCTTATCTCTGAGCTGTCGCTCAGCAGTGAGTCGAGGTCCGCTTCAAGAATGTTGCTGTTTGACGAGACAAAATCCAAATATCCTATAACTGTGGTTAGAGGATGTGCTAAGGGTCGGAGACAAAAGACATCGGCCACGTACCGAGCCAAGTGAATTCTGATCTAGGCGCCCTGGAAGAATCAGAACCAGACTGAACCGCGACTGTGCTATTTGTATCTGAATGAGTAAAGCTCGGTACAGTCGTATAGCCATAATCATTACCTCATACTGTGACCGTCTGAGATGATCGGACCCAAATGTACGGTGCTATGTATGCCTTGCTATTTCTAGATTGCTCCCCAAGACTGAGGACTTGACTTCCAGAAATGCGGTGGCCTTGGGATTGCTAGTACTGGTGCTATATTTGTCTTAAGCAATGGTTTCAGGAAGTCGATTCTCATCGGAAATATAAATAGACGCACTCGAGCGCGTGAAAATCACCAGCTCACTGACCGGACTGTTGGGAACAAAGCTGCTGCTTTGAGCTACTGCTTGACTTCTTGTCTGTGTTTTTGATGGGGAGTAGGTACTGAGGAGGACCTTTTCCGTCAGTCAACGAAAGTATAACATTTGGTAGATGCAGGTAGCACAGGACTGCAAAAGTGACGATGCGGGAGAGGGAATAAGCCACGATCTGGAGGAATCTGAAGTTGGGACAGACGGGTTATACTTAAGTATGGGGGATGTAAACTCTTGTGTACATGGTGGGGACCTTGATATCAGAGCCTTTTGTTGGCTTACTTCGTGAACCACTTACCTAGGTACAGTTCGAGGCATTAAGTATTTGCCCACTTCGAGGTATCTCGACCTCGGCTAGCGACCAACAGTGCCGTATTCGTGGCCTCGGGGTGGGCAAATACTTTATTAATGCCTCCCACTGTAAGGTACTTCGTCACGGAACAAGGAGAGATTACCCCCGATCTCTGGTCCAGGGCATGGACATGGGCAAGGGCAAGAGCATGGGCAAGAGCATGGGCAAGAGCATGGGCATGGGCATGGGGCTGGGGCTGGGCATGGGCACGTACCCCATGAAGCAGACTACCTGGCAAGGTGCTTGTTTTGTACTTAAAGGCAGCGTACACCGGACCCCTTGTTGCGACTGCAGAGCAGTTCGTGGATGTACATATTGATACCTAATGTGTCCTGGACGGACGCTGCGTATCCATTAGGCACCAGAACGGTAGCCACCCACGATGGCCCGCAAAAAGAACATCCAGGGGGGGGGGGGGGTGCATGTAGATGGTAGGGCCAGCTCCCACAGTCCTTGGCTTCCAGTCCTTGGCATTGGGAGCAACTCTGCTCCCGGGCAGTGGTTCGTTTCTGAGCTCGACCCTCGACCCTCGACCCTCATCGACATGTTAGGATGACTCGAATCTCTCGCAGACTAAGAGCCAACAAGCCAAGGAGATGGGCAGCAAAAGGCACTGTTGTCATCTCGAGTCTGTTGTTGGCCCCATGCCTTGTTGATATGTGTTGCGAAATGAACGAAATAACAGGCCCTGTCCACAGCAACCAGTTCAGTTCAACAGTGTTGGCCATCGGCCATCGGTCATCGGCAGTCGGTCATCGGCCATCGGAAAGGAGAGGTCCCCCGTTGCGCTGTCCAGCCCAGTCGTACTGTACCCGCCAACTCGTCACCAACAAACACTTCAGCGATTAGACCGACTTCCCTCAGCACACAAGGCCAGAGGGTTGGCTGTGGCTTAGTATACCCATCACATGGGCAGGGTCTGCAAGGTGAATGCATGTGTTGGGATCCGGGATACACCTACGGAACACACGGTACACACAGCCGGGACGAGATCTCAAACATAGAATTGCTGAAGAGTTCGGGAGCACGGGTGAGACAGCGCTTGTGAGATTCACGAGACGCTTGTGTGGCTGTACAGGGTGCGTGAGACGAGGGCCGAGGGACGTTCACCATATATCCGGGCAAGGTTAGACCTGTGATTGCGTCCTACCTGAGCAAAGTAGTCGAGGTCGAGCGAGAATTATTAGCCCTGGTGCCAAGACTTCAGCTCGCCTTGCATCCATCTATCTGGCCGATCTGACCGGCTCTGAGAAAGACAACGTTGCAAGTTTACTTGCTAGTGTTGGCAAGGATCGCAAGGTGGAACAACAACAGAGACTGATAAAGCCCCCAGAACGTTACAAACTTGCTTTAATGAGGAAGGTCCAGCCTTGTTGCGCTGATGAAGCAAACTACTGTTAAACAGGGCGAATGACAAGGTTGCTTCACGGTAGAACAAACAGTGCTTGTTCACCCCAGCCTATCACCATGCTTCAAACCATGGAGTTTTGAGTTTTGAGCTTCCTGCAATGGAGCGCAACCTTTCCAAGGAGCCGGTTGACGCTTACCAATGCAGATTAACTGCCATGGCTGGTGATGGCTGACGATGGATGCCTGTGCAACTTCTCCTCCCATCAATCGACAAGTTCACGAAACATCGAGCAATCCTCCGACGAAGATCGACTGTGGCTTGCGACACGGTGTGACGCCGAGGAGCTCCGCAAGTTGTTCCTTGGCAGTTTTTGAAGAGTTGCAACGCCAACTCGACAGAGATCCCCGAGTTGTCCATTGAGGACATGGACTGTCTCACGTCAATTTGGCCCAAGTCGAGACACCACGCAACTGGCAAGGTTCACCTCCAGCAATATCACAGGGTTTTCTCCCTCACCTACCCCCATGTCTTCTTTTCTTTATGCAAGAGATGGTTTCAGTCAGTTTGAAAACTAGACAAAGATCTCGACGCCAGGCCTCCTCAAATATGGCGTTCCCGTCCAAGACCGGCAACACGGGTGCCATCGGCTGCTACCTTCTTGTTCCAACTATTCATGAGAGCAACCAGCGACCAAATGGTTCGCTCCCTTGTCGACGAATCTGGCAACGTTGACACTCACTGTACATAAAATAGCTGCTACCTGAGGCATCTGAGGCCAGAACTGGCCATCCCTAACTATCCCTAGCTATCCCTAGGCACATCTGGGGACGTAAGCCAAAGTCGTGCAGTCGTTTTAAACACCCACTTGACCCAGCCTCCAAATCTACATGGCTTCCACAACGCCATCCCTACTGTCGCTGCATTACCGGATGCATGGGCTTAGGCAAGTCTTCTCAATCAGTATACTTCGCGGGTGTACTTCACGTCCCGGACACGGACAGACAGGGCTCGAAACAAAGCTTTCGGCATTAGCGATGACCCACCACTCACTTCAACTGATAACCCTTTGCAAAAGAGCAATCATCGTCCGGTAGACACTGATCCATTTTGGGAGGTCGAAGGACGAGCGTCGCTATCTCTATCTGCAAGATCGTGGGCTCTATAAGATGGAGTGTCGTTCAGGAGTACACCTTGTGGCTCGCGGCGACAAGACTTCAACTTGAACCCGCTTCTTCATGTCCAAATCGATGATCAGTAATTAACAGCATCGAGATTTCTGGCTCCAGGATGTCCATGCAGCATGATCTTGTCGTCGACACCTTGTATCGTACCACGATACTCCTACAGCTTTACAAATATATGTATGTATATAAAGCTCTTGCAGCAAGATAAATACATACCGCTCTGGTCTCCTTGGATCTGGATGAAAGGTCCACAGGAGGCACTTTCGGAGACGGGCACCGCGACAATGCTATTGCAAGGGAAACTCGATGCAGAAGCAGTTCATAGGCGCGGAAGCGGCTGCACACTCTCAGGCGTCAATGCAGAGCTCTCTTCTCTCTAGAATGAGTTCTCCCCCTGGGTCCAGAGCGCTCGGTCTACAGTGTGTGATGATATCTAACTACTAAACACTCCCGTAGATTGAGAAGTGCCCCCAGCTGCACAAATCCTGGATCTGAAACTCAGGTTTGCCACGATATGTGGTACACACGGGCACTCCGAGGCAGCAAGTATGTAGAAAGACAGAGTCTCAGTGTGCCAGTCACTTTGTTAAAAGCCTTCTCTGGACATATATTGTAGAGCCAGGGTAGGTGGACGCGTCTCTCCGCCGCTTCGCAGCCAAGGCCTGCCATTTACAATTTTTTTACATGACACCATCCGGTTGTAGCAGAGGCTTTGCATCGGGGGCTGTTCCGACTGAAGTCTCTTCTCGACAGAGACATGATCTCGTCTGGTGAGCTTTGGCTGGAAAGAATCAGCTTCGATTCAACTAGGTCACAACGCAACGAATGATGTATGGATCATTCGCCATTGAAAAAGAAATTTACTTGCAATTAATAATGGTTCCGATCTTGAACAGTTCTGCTTACTATCCAAGCCACCTTCTTCATCAAAATGAAATCCGGTCCTGCATGACGTTTCAATTATCGAGCTTGGCCCCCAGTTTCCCTCTCACAGCCCAGGTCCTTCGCAGCTTGAACTCCCAGCGAGAGTTCAACGCACTCGGCCGATAATGATTAACCAAGCTTCATATATTGACAAGAAGTTAAGTTATGCCGGCTAGCTTGCCTGAAACCATCGATGTTTTGTGAACAGGAAACTTCATACTTTACGCCCCAAGCATGTCTCCGAAATTGAGAGTAGATCAACCGTTTGGTACTCTTTACTACATTCACTTCCTGGTTTAGAGAACGATTAGCCCCGTTATCCATACTGTAAAAACCTGGGCTACTATACTTCGAATAGTCAGAGCCCTGACAGGCTAGTTATCCAAGCAGGGCCCTGATCCGGCGATTGAAGCTGTATGAGTCTACGAGCAGAGTAAGAATGCGGGACTTGAAGCACTGTCAAGTGCACAAAGGCGTCCGCTACGACTGCAATCTGGTAGACCTACTGAATGGCGTCAGAACTGAGTCTATGTTAGACAAAGCAACGCCAATGGTCGAATCTTGGTTCAACCGTTGCTTTTGCTGTATGCAACATCATTTATTATGCTCCTATTATGGCAAGGTCAGATTTCTGGGCTTATCGCCTTCTGACTTCAACTAAGGCAATGGATGTGAAAGGGGTGGGCGGCACCACGAGGGCACTTTGACGGGGTATCTGCTTCTTCGGTCGCACCGATTCCGACGATGCCATCCAGAAAGCGGATCGACCTTGTGGTTCTCGTTTCCTTCTGTAGTATTATCGTTGCACCAAGCTAGTGGCACATTTTGCCACAATGATAGAGTTTGATGATGGTGATTTAGCTGACCCAGCCTTGGCAGGATGAGCTCGGCTGTGCCCCGGCCTAGCCTGAACCCAAAACTCGACGACGGAGTATTTCATGGAGACTACTGCGCAGCAAGTACTTCTATTGCCATGAAGGTCCGGGAATGCTTGTCCAGTGCAGGCGTGGAACTCCATGGTTACACTGATCCTCGTTCAAGGGCGGCTGAGATGTTTTCCGCGTCATGTATCCAGAGATATTTCCTATACCTTCTCTCCGGAAGGACGGTTTGGGACGTCAAGTACTCTTGTCTTCGGGATCTCTCGCTGTTGACATTTCATCCTCCCTGATAAACTACGCAGTCAGGTTAGTCAATCAGCTACATGAACTTCACATTGCTTCTTCTACACATGACGGCAATTCAACAGAGATCCGTGTCACGAAGCAGGTATGGACAGCCAGATGGTACCCGTAAACGGACTGCTAAGGCATGCAGATGCCGCGAATATCTCATGAACGATTCCAGGGAAGTTTGCCGAAATGTCGAGTATAGACCGGATACGGCCGAGAATCACGGAAGAGACGCAGATGCACGTACAGGGGAATGGCGGCCAGATCGATACGAGCGATTCCGAGACGGCCGAGATCAATTCAGCCCCCATCTTGCTGATGCCCCTGCGATGGGTTGTGGAGGGAGATATGGCTGTACAAGCGAGGAAATACCGCACAAAAGACGGCCTCTACTGATCGGTCCGTGATGACGGGCTGGCGGTTCCGGGACAACCGAACGAAGGCAGCAAAGGCAGGGGGCCAGAACCTCCGGCGAATAAACGAAGGTGTCAAGCTGTTTCGACCCCCAACGTATGACGTGGGCGCTTCATTCAGCTACGAGACCCTGACACAAGATTCCATGTTGGCGTCCAAGATACCAACCAGGCCTAGTTAGTGTAAGGAGCGGGACCCGGCGAGGAAAGAGGCCATGTTGGCAGCTTCGAGGGACAGACAAGCTGAGTGGCATGGCTCGCCATTACTGATGACCAGTTGTAGTAATCGAGCGATTCGTCACGACGGAGGGAGCAGCTACAGCTCCACAATGGTGTTGTCGACGTGTCGCCTACCCTGAAGCATACGATTCTCGCGCCGTGCGGTGGTGAAGATTGGCCCGAAAGATTGCTGTTGCATGAGCTGCTAAGTTTTTGTCAGGCGTCGTCGATGCCATGCTCCGAGAGTTGTCCTGACTTACGTCGTTGGTTGCCCTTGAGCACTTTTCGTGGAGACGGCTACGACGGCTTCCGGGCCAAGCCATGGAGCTTGCGGTAGGCACATACGTGTCAATTGCCTACCCGCGAGGATATATTTTCACGCGCGTTGGAACTGCCAACAAATCCCCTCTCCGCGACCCGCTAGCTCGTCAATCTTTCCATTTCCCAGATGTCTGGCAGGAAACCAGCTCCAAAGCCCGAACCTCGAGTCCCCGCACCGATTTTCCAACGTCACGTCACCCCGTCACAAGGCACGAATCATCCCCCACCCCAGTGACAAGCGCAACGCGAAAGAACGAAGCACAAAAGCCTACACCAAGATCGAAATCACAACATAGCGTAAAACTATCCCGCAAGCAAAAAAGGCTCCAAAGAAGGGAAAGAAGAAAAAAAAAAATGTCGTCCTTCATAATCGACCTGTGGGAGTCCATCTTCACGCCCGGTCCGACCCCCACCATCCTGAAAGCCACGAACGTGTCCTTCGCGGCGCTCCAAGTCGTGCTTTTAAGCCTTCTCTTCGCCACGGCAAGCGTACACTTTGTCGTCCTGTCTGTGCTCTGCGCCGGCCTCTGGTGGGCGATTAATTGGTTTGCGAGGGAGTTGGCGGTTGCGCAGGAGCTGCAGAGGAGGGAGGCCGCCGGGAAGGAAGACCAGGACTTGAAGATGCGGTTGCTTGGTGCGGCTGCGAAGGGGGGTGCTGGGAACACGGATGATAGCGATACCGAGGTTGAGACGACGGCTAGGCAGGGTGAGGCGAGGACCCTGCGGCATAGGGCTGGTAAGGGGGATGACGGAGAGGCGCTGAGGGCTTCGCAGAGCCAGTCGAGCGTTAGTACGGAGGACGAGTGGGAGAAGGTATCGGGGAGTGAGAAGGAGAAGGGCAAGTGAAGGTTGGGCGGTCGGTCTGCTGTTGATGAGGGGGGCTTTACATATATTAATTCGGATGGAGTACGATATTCCGTGGCACGTTCCAGGTTGATCACGCGAAGAGGCTATCCAAACTACAGCTTCTAATAAAATTAGAAATGCAAACAAGTCCAGCATTGACCGCTCCCAACCGTCTACCCAAGCTCATCGTCAGCATTTCTTTCCCATTCGTAGGACGACAAGCACGTTGGTCCAAGGACACTACCGGAGCTTCCTTGGACACGCAGCCCATCTGGAGATTATAAGTTCGACTTCCATACAACGAATACTAACGCGGGGTGGCTAGTACAGGATGCTCACAAATACCGTCCCAGTCCATACGAGAACGTGTCATGTCTCAAGTAAACAATGCAGGTACCGAGGCTAAAAGAGCTCATTTTGTTGGTCAAAAGGTCGCGACGTCTGGAAATGGATTTAGACAGTATAAGAGAACAGAAGGAGTAATATTAAAAAACAAATGTGTTTCCATCCGGAGGCTGGTGCCGGATATTCTTGCATAGGGCACGCATATTGAAGATGTATGAAAACTCATGAGATTTTAAACACGAAAGAATAAAGAGTTCCTAGGTCTTCGACTTCATGGTTCGAGCCTGAGCAATTTATACCCTCCGTACGCTGGGCAAGCAATAAGATGCCAGATTTTGTAAATCCTGCACCTGTATCCACGAGCCGAGAGAGGCATGCCTCTAATTCCAGAGAATCAGTTTGATATCCTGAAAAGTCTATAGTAAAGTAAAAAAATAAAGAAAATTGCTGATAGGTAGAAAAAAAAAAAGCCCTTGTCCGACAATTACGCAGACACCACCATTACAAGTATTTCAACTTTCTCGTCGCAAAACTAGCCACGACCGCACATAACGCTCCAATAAATAAACACACAGAAATCGCATTGGGCCCCTCCGTCTTAGGTGCGCTGCCCTTGCCTGCCGACTGCCGGCTCCTCTCCGGCTCCAACACGGCGAAAACAAGGGCAGCGATTAGAGACCCGATGAACTGGGGAACGGTGCCGTATATGTTCAAGATGCCGAAGTAGATGCCTGATAACTCTCTACTTGATGATGAATCTGCTTCTCCAGTATCTGGAAGACTTGATGAACGCAGGTTGGTCAGTTCAACGTCGGTGTCGTTGGACAGACGCCGATAGCCCTGCGAGCTCATCTTGTTGATTTCCATGGCTAGCAGGGCACCAGGAGCCCAGAGGGCGATTGTCCACGGTCTAATAATGGCTTCCGTTAGTATAACATGGGACGAGTTGACAGCTCCCGGGAAAAAGAAAAGAAAAGGAGGAGAGGAAGAGAGAGACAGGAAAACGAGGTCTCCTTACATTCCACAAAGACATATCAAAACGGTGGCAAAGCGGAAACTCGTAGCCAATGGCGCAAAAATCATCGACCCTGCAAACATCAAATGCCCAACGATCCACATGGTCAATAAATCGGGCTTCATTCTCTGAAAATTTTTCAAGAGTCCCGCCACGGCCGGCAGCGGTCGGGCTGTGTATTGTTCTTCGTCAGGAGACTTGACAAAGAGGGGGAGTAAGAACGCCCCCAAGAATGTGATACTCGAGTAGAAGACGAGGGCTTTGCTGCCGATGCGCCCCATCTCCCCCAGTGCCTCCTTGGACTGCTTCGCATTCGCCGGCACGTCGTATCGAAAATACGTCTCCGCCACCCATGTCGTGCTGTAGAACAAGAACGGGAACCATCCAATCCAGGACCAGAATGTAGCCCAGCAAATGGCCTGAATTCGCGGCGGGAGATGCCGCACTGTCGAATAGACCTGCTGCAGAACCCCATAGGCGCTTTGGGATTTCGACCCTTTCCCAGAGACAAGCACGCTTTCAGTGACAGCCCAGCAGGTCACACCAGTTGTGACGAGTATGGCAGCCACCGATAGGACACTGAGTTGCTGGAACTGGGTTGTGCCCAACGTGGTGCCAAAGACTTGGGGGAGGTTGATCGCTGCAGAGCCATACCCGATGACGTTGCCCACCGCGTTCATTCTGCCGGCCCACGCTGCTCCAGCTTGCTGCTTCTCCAGCGGGAGTACGTCAACCATTAGGCTTCTCGAGGACGACATGAGAGCATTGATGGCAAAGTCCAAGGCGTAGATGGACAGAACCGCCAGTGCTATTGTCGGCCCTCTCGCCAACTTCTCGTCTGGCAACACAAGTTGCACAATCTCTTTCGTAAAACCAAGGACAAGCAGACAAACGGCTACAATCAAAGCTCCAATCAGCATTAATGGTCGTCTGCGTCCCCATTTCGACGTGTTCTCGTCGGCGACGACTCCAACGATTGGCTGGACAAGAAGTCCCGACAGTGGGCCGGCGATCCATATCAGCGACGTGTTGGATTTACTGAGGCCGAGATCGAGGAGGTACGGGGTACAGTCTTTGGACAGTACATTAGCTGTGATGTAGCTGTGATGATGATTTTGCGGCCCATGTTTCGCAGTGTCTCACGCGCGGAATTAGGCCAAAGGGGCACTTACGAGTCATCTCAAAAACCCAGGTGAACCTGCCATTCTGTCAATACCTGAAGCTCAAACTTCATCTATCCAGAGCACAAAACTGGCCAACCCAGTGTCATGGACGGGGAACGTACGAAATACCGATGGAGCAGCAAGTCAATAAAATCATGCGTGCTGTTTCGGAGCTGCCCTTTATCGAGGGTTTGCCGATCAATGCCACCATGTTGAACAGCTGTCGTTGTGGCAACTACAGCGAGACGTTGCACATCGACGCGCGTTGGTTCGCCAAGGGGGCCTCGAGCACGGATTGAAACGACAAAAGCAGAATGGAAAGCTGATAGAAGGACCTCAATTGCGTCCAGGCTACACAGTAGCTCAACGGACAGCTGGGATGATGAGTAATCGAGGGCAGTGTTTACCCAGGAGGCAGCGCCTCCCGATACCGACCGGCACCAGCCCCGAAGCTCAGATATCAGCTGTTGGCTGCTAGCTGCTAGCTGTTATCTTCTTGCTAATCGCCAATGTTGGGGGCCGGTGACATCTGGCCAGCCCTGTGGGGCCAATTACTAAGGCTGTTTAAGTTGGCCAATAAACTTAAAACCTAGTGCATCCACATCTGCATCCGCAATGCCCGGTTCGGCTTACTTACTTTATCCAGGGGTCATGCATCCTTCCGTGCACGCCATGGAGTGGAAGGAACAACTGTCCCTTCTTCAACACGCCTGTCACTAGTCACACAACACATAACACACAGGCGTAGCTGTATTTTGTACAGAGTTATCTTGTTGGTTTCTCCTTGTAAATCGGCTTCTCCTACTAAATTGGATCTGTAACTGCCCCTTCTGTCTTCAATGTCTTGCCAATCAAACCGTATGCCCTGGACTGCCGACCTTTGTACGAGCATCCTCCATGGCCAGGACTGATGTGCTGTTTCCCAATCCTGCTTTTGGTATCCTTAACAAACGCCAGGGGTCCCAATACCCTTCTGAATGTGCCCACGCTTTCTGAGAAGATGAAACAAGTTCGACAAAGACAAATAAAACAAAGCTATCAAGAGGTATAGAAACCACCCGCTCGCTACTTTTGGCCGCAGCGGTATGCAAATAATCTTGATTGTGCGAGCCGCAAAGTTGCTGTCATTGGCTCCGGGCGAACTGACTGCGCATGCAGCTTGGCATCATAGAGGTCAAAGTTGTTTGTGACCATAAGGTGGACAAAAAAAAAAAAAAAAAGGAACCAAGTCAACGCCAGGCTGTTCCATAAGAGGCTAGACGCGATATGAGAAGTCGAACATGAAGAGACAAAAAGTCTAAGGATATAGCAAATAATCGATACAGGCTTCAGCCTGTCTATTCTCTCGGGAAAACCGGGTTCTATGGTGATACATGCCCACATCATAAATGCTCGTAGAATAAAGGTTATGTCTGTGGCTGATGTGAAAATACAAAAGCCTATGAGTCGGCCAACTTGGCAAAATGCTTCGACCAGATCCAACCAACTTGATCTGCCGGGTCATCCTGGTTCTTCGCCAACCAGAGTTCGCCCTTCTCTGCTATTACATCGAATATCTGTTCCACATACCCCTGTCAGCATCGTCTTCATACATTAGTCACGAGATATGACCTACCTCGCCGGCTTGATAGGTTAGATAAGGATATCCAGCCTCGTGTTTCGTAGTGGCGATATTGAATTCAAAAAGCGAAGCGGCTAACCACAGTATATTGTAACCGTCTGATGGATGGCTGCGCTCACGAGATGACGCTCTTGACTGCCATTGACTACTACCTTCATCCTGTCCTTCGGACATGGGCATTGCTGAGCGAAACATGTTGGAAAATCGGTGCGTGTCTCGCTGCATTTCATGGGCGACAGGGTTCGAGTTATATGTGGTGCTGGAGTCGCGGTGGCTTTGCCCAGTCAAGTCTAAGCTAGGCCGCTGCATGCCAGATTCATAGCTTCGACCAGTGCTAGGTCTCGTCGAGGCCACTCCTGCGACAGACCCGAATCGAGTGCTGCCTGGGAAGTCAGGGGATTGTGGAGAGGTTAGCCGTCCCTGAGCGCAAGTAATGCCGGCGTAGTAGTCCCTATAATAGTATTGATGAGGGCTAGGGACATTTCCATTTGCAAAGCCTGTGGCGCTATGACTTGGAGACATGGTGAAGGAGCCGCTGCGCCGTCCGCCAAAGTCTGGCGTGGGAAGCGTTGGCACTGCATCTCCATTTACGGACTGTCCGCGGCTTCGAGCTTCCGGGTCTGCAGGTCGTGCTCGTGCTCGCAGTGACGCATCATCTACGCTCATTGATGCCACCGAAAGCGACATTCGGCCCCAGGTGGCGGGATTGAGGATCCCTAAATTAGCCAGTTGCTCGTTGGCATAAGGGAAGTCTCGCTCGAAGGAAGTAACTATCTCTTGAACTTCAGGCATATCGGAGCAGTCTGTCAGCACCGCCTTCATCTTATCTTTCCAGATGGAGTACCATTTTGCTTGGATATTCACAAAGTTCCCCAAGCAAATATTGCCAATCTTTTCCGTCAAGGAAGACAACTGCGGGAGCTCCTTCTTCAAAGTGTCATTGAGAGCATCGTACTGCTCGACAAGTTCCTTTAATTTGGGATCGGGACTCTTGCCGCTCCGCTTGAGTTGCTCGAACCGCTCAAAATCTAGACGCCGTTTCTGCCTCTTTTTCATGGCCAAGGATGGGTTTCCGTAGGCCTTGATCACTTGCTCGAATGGTTCTATGACAAGCTTTCGAACCTGGGATAAATGCTCCTCGAGAGCTACTTTTTCGAGGTCCCGAACTGAAATGTTGAACTGGACCCATTTACTTTCGAGCTCCGGATAGTTGCCGGGCTGCAACCTCATGACCAACTCGATGGACGACATGTACTGCAGAAATTCATGGACATATGCTGATATTTGACGAGTATAGAACTCAACGTCGCGAAGGACAACTTGGAGTCGCAAATAGTCGTCACCGAACTTCTCGTTGAGCTTGGCATAGTCTGCATCATCTGCCGGCCGATTGTTGGAGGTTTGCAACTTGTCAACTCGTTTGCCGAAGGCCCGAGCAAAGCCAGCCTTGACGTCTGACTCTTTTCTTTTCCTGCCCACAATTTGCCCCACGAGCTCGAAGTTCTTCTTGGTCTTGTTGATCTCGATGATGGCCGCTTCTAGTATATCTTTGGCCTCTATCAGGGCTTCTCGGTCAGGGTGATCCTGCGGAGTATGCTGTAGCAGAGTTATGATCAGGTTTGGATACTTTGTGATCCTTTGCATTGGTTTGATAAGCAGAGAATCCAAGTCCCAAGCAGCTGTCAGATCCTTTGCTACTTCGTTACACTCATTCAGCCAAACCTGAACTGTTGGATCTTGCTGTATCTGGATGATCCTCTTGGCTGCTTGATCACTGGCGCGCAGGAACCCCTCGTGCACCAATTTCATCCGCTCAATATTGTCCTTGAAAATAGGACCGAGTGATGTAGAGCGATCCCTGGCATCGCTAGGTCCGTCAGTCGCGGTCGAGCTTGGTGTCGACACTGAAGAGTCATCTCGGTGCGCAACTCGAGATCCTTTCGGCACATAAACCTTGGCAACACCTTCTTTGATTTCGGATAGAAATGCTGTGTGGAAGGCGATGATCTCGTCGCTGTTCCGGAATATCAACTTGACAGTTTTGCTGTCTAGCTTGGGACAAGCCTCCGCAGTTCCCTTGTAGATCTCTTCCACTATGTTCATGTCCCGAACAAACACAGCTTCAGTGTCAATCAGCTCCTTTATTACGTTTCTCCTCTGAATAAGCCGATGTCGTTCTTTGTCAGTGAGGCTCTCTACATCCTGTGCCAAAGATTTACTGTCACTATCAGCTGGTGTCTGTGTGCTCATATATTGCTCTGTCGTCGGAAGAGATGCTGAATCAACAGATTGAGAGGTGTCAGCACGAGACGTGAATTCGTCACTTCCCTGCTCGGAGTTCAGCAAAGTGCTTTCATATTGGGACTGCTCGTAGTAGGCACTTGATGCTCTGGAATTGATACCCGAGCCCGGAACAGGTGATAGTGGTACTGGAGGAGGCTCGTGGTTTGGGGACGGAGGATAAGGAACAGTGTCGTTAGGCTCTGGCGAGAAGTACGGTATCGAGAAACCATCGCCTGTGTCGACCTCGGGGAGATGGATCGAATCGTAACGCGTAAAAGGTGACCTGGGTGACTCTGCTTCATCAACCTTGCGCCTGCTGTGTGATCTGTCATTGACTGGGGATTCTGTTTGTGCGCCGAAAATAGTCGCATGGCCAAATGCTGGTGATTCGTGACGGCTTGGCATGACTGACAGTCCGGAAAGATCGGAGCGATCAGCGCTATCAACTGAAAAGTCTGTCCATGCTGATTGCCGACTGAGTCTTTCGTCATGTCTGGACGTAGGCACCAGTAAATTGCTCCCAGGAGACAAGTCATGCGTCTGATGATCATGATGCTCATAGTTCGAGTATCCAGACTGATCGTACACGCCGGCATCGGATGAGGCACAAGTTGATGTTCTGTAAGATTGATGATAATTTTCATGATGATTTCTGTGGTCGAGATTCACTTCTTGATCGTGATCGTCTGTCGCTTCCGTGCATGTGTCGGTGGCGTCATCGTCTTCTAGATAACCACGATTCACCGACAGAGCCCGCTGATCCGAATCTGATTGGCAATCAGAATCGTAGCGTGATTCCATTTGGGAAGATGATATCGTCTCCTTGTCAGTCTTGCTCGATATGACAGGGCTCTGTGAACTTGGAACAAGGGTGACTGAGGCATCTTGGTATTGAAGCGAACCAATACCAAGCCCTTCGCATTCAAGTTTGTTGGTATTATCAATACACGAGTCTGGTATTGTCGGAGCCTGGCGCAATTCCGTATTTTGGAGTTTATAGTGGTCCTTCTTGGCGGAGACTTCGACCGAAGAATTGACTGCTTCGTCGAATAGATATTGATACTCTCTCAGCTGTTGCAAGTCCTGCGACTGCTTCTTTTGGTGGGTGGCCGGGTTGACGACGGTGATAGGAACCTCGACGGGAGCCAAGGCACGGACGGGGGGTTTTGTCTGAGGTTCTGTATCAAACTCAGTTGTGTCGGATACGGCGGACGCAGTCGAAGGCGGTCGCTTTTCGCTCAACGTAGGTGTACGATCGGGAAAGCTTCCCGGCATACCTAGGGTTGGTGAGTCTTGCTCAGCTGCATAGGCTTGGCTTCTTGGAGAAGTCGCCAACGGTGGCGTAGCCATGGGTTCGAACGATGTAGATGCAGCTTGTGGAGCGTTGTGTTCAATTACAGATCGAGCAACTTCAGCCGTGGAGGGCTTATCCTCGTGACGTGTCCTGTCCTCCACCGAAGTTGTGGGAGTAGTAGACTCACCACCCGATGTTTGACTAGAGGGATCCGCTGAATGAGTGGATTGCTCCGATGCATCTTGAGGGAGCGAAACTTGTCCAAGCTCTTGATGCGCCTTCTCGACGTCAGCCTTGTGCCTCGCTTCTAAAGCCTCGCTTTCTCGGATGGACTTTGTGTAAGCCAGCCGGATATGCTCTCTTCTCTTTTCAAAATCAATGGGACCGATTGATATTTTGCGGCGTCTGCTGGCCAGTTCGCCCGTCCTTCCAGTTCGGGCTTGGCCAGTTTCGTTCATTCTGGAGCTGGACGCTGATGCTATCGATACGGGCTGTCGAGGCCGAGAGCTCCGCAAGGTCGGCGAGAGTTTTGACGGGGGAGCGGCGATATAGGCTTGCAGTCTCGCGTTACTGTTATTTTGAAGGCCTGATTTGCGAGTTTGGGTCGGGGTTTTGGCCCGACTAGCCTCAGGACTTGTTCTAGCTGACCGTCCGTTGGCCTGACGTCGTTTTAGAGTAGATGGAGAGCTTGAACGAGTAGAGGGCGGGCTCGATGAGTTGCTGGGAGTGCTGAGCTTGCGAACAGAGACAGGAAGTTTGGAGGACTTGGGCGATAGTTTTGATAATTGACGGCGCGCAGCTCTTGATGACGGCGATGAGCCACCATCGTCGCTGTGAGCACGAGAGCGAGTTTTAGGCCGGGGTATTGAATCCGTGATGGCCCCTTCTGTGTGGATCGGAGGGCTGCGATTGAAGGATGAGAATGATAATCTTCCAGCATCCGGACTGTAGACGTTTCGTTGGCGTGAGGCAGCAATGTGGACACCAGATTCGGATGTCCTTCGTGGGCGAATTTCATCAATACCATGGCCTAAAACACTCTTACCATGCTGATAGTTGGGCGCAATCTCGCCAAATAGAGGACCCTGAGCCTGGCGGTGGGGGGAAGTAGAGGGGGCTGGTTGAGGAAGACGCTGAGGCGGAGATTTCCGCTGCCCGGCAGTGGTGGACTTTCGAGAGCTGTCTTCTCGATGAGCAGAACCCCGAGGCTTGGCAACACGACTTGCAAATGACTGTGTGCTTCCAGTAGCTGGATCTTCAGCCACAAACTTAGATTGCCGTAGTGGCAATGAAGAGGTTCTTACGGTGCTACCACCTCCACTAACACCATCCCCACAAGCCGTGTCTCGACGTGACGACAATTGAGAGCTGCTATTGTCGGACGATATGACCCTCGACGTGACGATTGTCGAGCCCGCTGTTGTGCGGGAGGGAGAAGGGGTTGTGGTGGGAACTCTCACCATTGCATTCTGATCGAAACGCTTCGTCAGGTCCTTTACGCTCGGCTTGCCGCTAGGCGTCGTCGTGCTACTGGCGGCGGATGATCTGCTATCCAAAGGACTCGACACGGAACGCAGGTTCGTTCGTACAGGGTAGTGTTGAGCTGGAGCTGCTAGTTGTCTGGGTGTGGTTCTATCGCCGTTTGATCGCAAGAAAGGGCGAGAGGAAGATGTTGCAGCCATGGGCAGAATATCTGGCCCGGCACTTGCGTTAGGGCCCCGATAGTTCTTGTAGAAGTCGTCGGGATCTATAGGCAGAGAAGTCGCATGGTGTTGATTGGGTGAGGCAGGATCTTGATGCGTGGAGTATGAGTTGGTGATGCTTGCTTGGTCCTGGCTGGCAGTAGCCTGGTCGTGGCAGGGGGATCCGCCGTCGATATTGCTTCGCGATCCTGCAGTGACGTATGGGAGGGAGGAAGGATGGGATTGCGAGGTAGGACGTCCGACGTGTTGGAGCTGTTCGAAGTTGTGTTGGCTGCCCAAGGCGCCAAGGCGGGTGTCGACGGTATCGTCTTGAAGCTGGCCAACATCCAGGGCCGGGTCCATGTTGGCCTGGGAAGTGGCCAGGACCTGTGCATCCGGTCAAGTTGGTCAGACGTCGGTACTGGTACTGCGAGGGTCTCTTGCTGTCATCGATATGCCGGCAGGGGAAGAGGCGGGCTAGAGGATGATGGGGGGTTGGATGGCAGCGAATTGTGGCCAGTCTCGATGATGAGTGGATAGTTGAAGTGGACGAAAGACGGATGGGACAGAGCTGTAGAATGATAGGCGAGAATGAATTCGTGGTGCTCCTGTCCACGCCTGGCTGGCGGGTGGAAGTAGTTGATTGGGTTTTGTTTACGGAGTACTTAGCACCAGTTTCGTTGATGAGACATGATCTCTCCAAGCAGCCGTGAACTTTGCATATGCACACGCTCTCTCTCGGATGGAGTCTGATGACGGCCGCGGGCCAGGACTGGATCGACCGGGTCTAATTGCCAAGCTGCCCGTACTCCGCAAGAGCATGGCACGTTAGTGGTGGGCACGATGCAAGTTACGCGGTGAAGAAAAAAGTGACTGGTTTTATTTTTCACCTGCGTGGCAAGCTATCAATTGATGGTCTGGTCTGACAATGGCACCTTTCTGCCCAGCGCTAGGCTTCTAAATGTTAGGGAAAGGGCACGTGGGGCATATTGTACAGCAGTAAGTACAGTACGTACACACCAGGCACCGGTCAGTGGGCGTGCAGTTTGATACGGAGAAAGCAGGGGAGATCCGGCGGAGGCCAGCACGACCAACAAGGATGCCAGAGGTCTGGTGGTGTTGAGTAGAGCAAACCTGACCTGAAGTGAGCATGGCTGTATTATTATGGTCAGGACGGATTGCACGGAAAGAACGTGAACGGTGAGGCATTAAGTTAGGCAGCGTGGGCAGACACGAGGCGCTAGGCACTCGGCATTAGGAATTAGGCACTAGGCACTAGGCGCTGGGGGGGGGGGGCACTGGGGCATTGGGCACTTGGAACCTGGCAGCCAGTAATAAGTATATGTACATACATACTATATTGACTCAATGGTTAAGCCTCCGTACCTCCCACCACCAAGCGCTCCCTGTGGTTACATCATCGACCGTGGACACCTTGACCGCGCCTGGTGGGTTGTGGGATATCGCTTTGACAGTCAACGAGCTGGCCTCCTGTTTGCTGATCGTCGACAAGAAGTCAAAGCCGTTGCGCTCAGGAACTTGGGAATCTTGCTAATGCGGACACGGACCTGACAATGCCTGTGCCTCTTCCAAGAATGACTCACAATACTGTTACCAGCAATACCATACTGAGGACGTTTTATCCATAGGTAGGTACGAAGCCAACAACAAGCTCCCACGCGGTTCAGACCTGGTAACGGATTCCTGGATACCGTGGCCATGATCCATGATTTTGTTGCTGGACAGGTAAAGTGGTCTTAGGTGACTGCCTTGTTTGAAGCTCCTACTTGCCTTGAATGTTCGAGTTCAGATTGCTCACATCTCATAGCCCTGCACCATCGCCGGCTCAGCATATAGTAGACACCATGTGCATGCACGGCGCCGCACTCTGCAAATCACGTCCTTCCTTGCAAGCTCTTTCTCTATTCCCATAGCTCGACACGAGGACCTGGCTTGCTAGGTACCTAGAGGCAGTTGAGCTGGTAATTACGCAGCTCAAGGCGAGGGAATTTGTGGGCGACAATAATTACTCTGCATGCACGCAACCATTTTTGGCACGGACTGCTGCAGCTTTGTTGTCTTCGAACCTACTGACGTGTCCAACCAATGGATCAACGTCTGCCATTCGTTGACTTTCATGTGCCTGGCTGCAACGTCTGCCCCCTTGGCCACGTACTCCCTCGTCAACTGGCGACGAGCAGGGTTTGATTTCCAGAAGTACAGAAATGAGGCGAAACGGCTTATGCATATACGGGTCCACGTCAATGTCCTATCTTCACCAAAAGAGCTACCAATCTTACATCACATTGCGGAAATAAGGTACGCACTATCTTTTTTGGGGACCGTAAGGCCCCAATTGCGTACCGATAGGGGTCTAGTGCCAATCAAAAACATTGTAGTAAGAGGTACTTCTCTTGTACGCTTAATTTACACTAAAATAGAAGTACTGATAGCAGTCTAAGTTACAAAGAGCTAAATCACACGTCTTGCAGTTATACCTGCTTTAGTAGCTAACTCAGAGTTAGAGTCACTTAAAAGTCTTGACCGCGAGCCAGGAAAAAAGCGGGGCGAGTGACTCGTTGGGGCCTTACGGTCCCCAAAGCGATTAATAAGTAAATACTCTGAGATTATAGTGGAGACAATAGCTGTCCTAGTGAGTCTGAAATAAAGTAGACTAATCAGAAGAGCAGCTTTACGCCACAGCGGTTTCTCAGTTGAAGACCCGTCATAATTCAACAATTTGCTATGAGAAGATGCTCCGCCAAACTGTGCTTTCGACCTGCGCCGTCTCGGTTCATCGTCTACGGGGTAATGAAGCGTCATACCACTCCGTAGTTGTTCCCAAAATGCAGCGCCCAGCGAGGTTCCAGTACTTCGTATTCATCGGACTCATGTCGTCCTCCAAAGCCCCGTGTCAAGAGATAACACATCATCACTTATCATGCCATCTTGTCCCTGGGGAGTCCAAGATCGTGGCGAGCATTCTGAAAACTGTGGAGGGATGCCCATGTTGTTACGCGAGCCATAGAAAACCAAGTCTGACCTCGTCACCTTCCCGTTGCTGTTCGGCAAGGCCCAACGGTCATGTAAGGTACCGCACGCACCAGCTCGTATGGCTCCAAGCCGACGTTCTCCTTGTGGTGTAACAATCCACTGTAGAGCAGATGATGGCACAAGCGACAGAGAGAATTGAAGTGGTTCGCGCGGGATGTCGTCTCCACTTATCCATAATCTTGTCCTGGCACTACTTACTCCTCCATGGCTCAAAACAAGGAGCATCTCTTCTCTACAACCGGGAGGAAAAGAGAAATTTGATGGCACCTTTGAGACATCACACTAGGTAGTCATCGAATCATGATCAAAGTGACTCACTTTTCAATTGCAGGTTTTAGAATAGAGGCCGGATTCGGCAGGTCTTTCTTGTCAGACGCCATATCGAAGCCTGTGCCGCTCATTGATAACAAAGTTCACACAGAGTCTGACTTCGAGGCAGTTCTGTTTCATGTGCCGATTCTCTTTATGAATCGCCTCGACCTATCAAGGTAGGTACCGGATGCCACCGCCAGCAGTTTATGATAAATCAAGTGCATCATATGGGTCCGGGCATTCCCGAAAATTGGAGCCATTTGTTGGTCCTCACCAGTGTTGTTGTTCGCATAAATCGTGGTGTTTCTGCCAATGCAGACACGCAGACATGGCTATTGGCTGCAGCGCGAATTGGCCCCACAGGCTGACACAGGTAGCTGCAGCAGATCCACCACCACACACCCACCCATACAAGCTCAAGCTCAAGCAAAGCATCACAAACGCGTCTAAGTCAATGGCTTCGGTACCTTAGCCATGCACAATCATTAGAGTCATGGTCGGCTGTCTGAAACGAAAACGAAGGGAGTCTACAGGCCATGAAGCCGACAGAAGTACCGTTCACGAAGGAGCCGTTCAGCGGAACCTCCTGAGACAGAGATACGCGACGGTTCTGACGCTACGCGAATATGCCTTGCTTCGACTCCCAAGTGCTTCAAGACTGCGTCGAAAGAAAATCAGTTGCCTTGGGAAGGGAGACTCCGCTACGGAGTTGGAGAAAGAAGCCTTGACTTTCCTAGACTCGACGTTAGTCTGTAGCTACACTGCTATTTCTCCCAATGACGAGGCTCCCTATGAGCAGTGGCTCTCCTTCTCCCAAAAGGGTGACGATTCGCATGTCACACTGGCTGGTGGCATGTCAGAGGCTTCAAATACACAGTCCGAGGTTCGAAAACAACCTCCTTATTTTCCCTTATCGAAATGAGGAACTTAGCACTAATCATCCACTAGATTGTTGATTTCGTAGTCTGGCTACTCTTCAAGAGGGTGAGACGGCCAGGCAATTGGCCTAAGAACTTACTATGTGACGGCTTCCGTAAAAGATTAAAGGAAGGTGATCCTGCTGGGACAGCAATTCCGGATATATACAGTCTATACCCCAATCATCGTGTAGCGTCACTGAAAGAGAATCCATGGTCACAACTCCTCGTCTTGCTAGGACGATCAGGGCAGAAGATTATGCTTGATCTTCTCATCGAACGGTCTATTTTCGTGCCAGTCGACGCGGGACTAGGGAACTACTATCAGCTGAGCGGTAGGCCTCGCCGGCTGGATTATCATTACAATGAGTTGTGAGAGGCTAACGTGTCTCCCCAGGCCTTCCATTTTCGGAGTTTGACGACAAGGGCACTACTTTAAAGCCTCGCCAACTCGGTGGCATCACAGACATTGTGCTCGTCAGAAGTCGAATCTTCTACGGCAAGCCAGCCCTCACAGCGCGAGGGCGCATTAAGCACGGCTACAAGCACATCCGTATAGCCTCTCTCGTGCCCTTGAGGGTGAACTAATGCTGACAACTAACAGATGTTCTGAATCGGTATCTGTGGAAGCATAGTACACCTAGAGACAAAAAAAATGACGCCAACACTTCAAAAATCATAATGTATATTTTCCCTAGACAGTTCGGATTACATAATGTGTTCGAATCTGACGTCAACCCTCTGGAGACGGCACAGAAACTCCAAGACTATACCTTCCGGGAAGAAGAAATTGTCAAATTTCTCCAAATTTCCAAGAACGTTTCTGCAGATGGCATACCCAAACTCCCGAAGCGTCTCCGAGGGTCGGCAAGGAGTTTGGTGCGCAAGCTGCAGATCCTCCACAGTCGTTGCTCATATTTTGAGCTGCTGAATCATTACTGTTCTTCGAAGCTCGATCATGATCCCAAATCAGGGGTATCGGCTCTTGGAGAGCCCCATGCACGGGATAAGGAGCCTCATCCATTCAAGAGTATCCGTATTGACACTGGACCTCATATTTCAGAATGCCACGATGAGACGGTAGGGAGTCTATCTTGTCATGAAGCCTTTCGATTCAACTCAATCGTCGATTTCTCTACCTCTCAATCTCAGGTATCCTCGTTCTGTCAAGCTGTATTGTCCAACATTGTGCCCAACGACTTCTGGGGTGAAGGGGAGACAATGCTGCACAACAAGACCACTTTGTTTCGAAAAGTAGACCGTTTCATCAGACTGCGCCGTCATGAGTCCATGTCGTTGCATGATATAACACAAGGACTTAGGGTAAAGTTCTGCAAAAAAAAAAACCTGCGCCCCGAGCTGACCAGAGTTTAGGTTGCTGAGATACCATGGCTCCAGCCACCTGGCTTAGAAAGTCTGAAGACCAGCCAAAGTGACATAAGGAAGCGCAATGAGATTTTTCATGAGTTTTTGTATTATGTCTTCGACTCCTTACTGCTACCCCTGATTAAAAGCAACTTTTATGTTACCGAGACCAACGCTCATCGTAATCGCGTTTTCTACTTCCGTCATGATATTTGGAAACGCATAACAAGTCCTACACTGTCAACCTTGAAGAAGGAAATGTTCGAGGAGATCACGCTTGTCGAAGCAAAGAACATTATTGGCTCTAGGAGTCTAGGATTCAGCCAGATGCGACTACTTCCTAAGGAAAACAAGCTCAGACCGATAATGAACCTTCGAAGACGTCAACCGAGCAGGGTGAACTCAAGAGTACTCGGCCCCAGTATTAACTCTGTGCTCTCGCCAATACACACAGCCTTAAAGTACGAGAAGGATGCAAAATCGCATAGACTGGGCTCAACGCTCTTTTTCGTCAACGACGTTTACGCGCGACTGAAAGCTTTTAAACAAACCCTTGGGACCAGCCTAAGAACCAAGCTCTATTTTGCAAAGGTGGATGTCCAGGCGGCCTTTGACACCATTCCTCAAGACGGCGTTCTCCAGCTTATGCAATCTGTCCTTAGTCAGAGCAAGTACACAATCATAAAACATGCAGAAGTCCAACCAGGGGAACGTACTACGCCTCATCCGAAAGGGATGGCTCGCCCGATCCGGCGGTGGAGAGCTTCAGTCCTCGCACATGGCGAAGACGCCGCATTCACAGCCCGCCTTCGAAATGGGCTGGCCACCAGGAAAAGAGATACAGTTTTTGTCGACGGAGTCGCTCAAAAGCACTATGTTACGAATGATCTGATGTACCTCATGAGCGACCATATACAGAGGAACCTGGTCAAAATTGGTAAAAAGTATTACCGTCAAAAACGAGGGATACCTCAGGGCTCAGTGCTCTCTTCTTTTCTATGCAATTATTTTTATGCCGATCTTGAAACGAAGCACTTGGAGTTTCTTACGGGGCCGGAAAGCTTACTCATGAGACTGACCGATGATTTCCTCCTTATCACAGTGGACAAGGAAAAGGCAATTCGTTTCGTAGATACGATGCACCGTGGGCTTCCAGAATACGGAGTCCATGTCAGTCCTCACAAGACTCTGATTAACTTTCCCATGTCACTGCACGGTGGACCCCTTCAACGGACTACCTCCAGCTCATTCCCCTATTGCGGAATTTTAATCAACGATGAAACACTGGAAATTACGAAAAATATTCAGGCAGCCAAGTCTACCGGTACGTTGCATCATTTCGTCCCGTCACTCGGCCTCATTCAGTCAAACTAACACACCTAGTCATCGCGAACTCGTTAACCATTGACTACGGCCGCTTACCAGGGCACAATTTCCAACGAAGAATACTCAGTATGTTGGTTGTTGAACCATCAGGACAGAAGAAGTGACTGACATGGCTTTCAGATGCCTTCAAGACTCAATCGCACCTCATGTTTTTTGATACTGCGCACAACTCTACCAGCACCGTCCTCACGTCTCTGAGACGTGTATTCCATGAGACGGCCCGTAAGATGGTCGCATATGTACGATGTCTATCTAAGACACATCGGCCGAAGATTAGTCTTATGATCCGTAAGTTGTTCTCCCTAAAGATGATTTGAAGTTGGTTTTTTTTTTTTTTTTTTTTTTTTTTTTTTGCGTCTACCCGCAGACGAGCGAAACTACCTCAAAGCATCGAACGTAACGACAAGCTGACTCGTTTATAGACACAATACGTAAAGTGGCAGAGACCGCATGCTCTATTTTATGGAGCAAATTTAGGCGTTTGAGGTACCCAGACTATGTATGTTCTATACGTAGAGGACAAGTCACGAGGTAAGCTGTCCGCATTAGACCTTCAGGATAGCTGGAATCTACCGGGGCCTCTGAGACCTGACTATCCCCACCAACAGAGATATTTCCTAACCAGCATATAGTATAGCCCATGCCGCCTTTCTGGAAGTCTTGATAAAGCATCAAACGAACTACAGAGTGGTGATTGAATGGTTGCGGGCACAAGACAAGAGGCTTGCTACCATGTAATGTAAGCATTAGGTGCAGATACAAGATGCAAGATGCTGTAATTGTCTCTCCCTCCTTGAGGGTCTATATGGTTGCGTGTGTCTTAACTGCCCTCCTACGTCAACATGTAGCCTGTACAATGTCTCCGTCTGTGCTGTTATTTGCGTTGGTCTCAACCGCCCTCCTGAATCGGCACTACGTTATTCTCCTGCTTTACACAATAGCTCTACGTTCGTTAGTTACAGCTCACTCTACAACCTTATCCTTAGGCATCGTCCTCCTCCCTTAGGTTATATAAACCTCGCCTTCTCCCTTCCTAACCTTCCTTCGTTCTTTCCCTTATTAGCATTATCCTTACCTTTGAGGCAGACTACCGCGACCTTACGATATTAGTTTACCGGTACCCTAAAGCGGCCATTTTCTTTTTGGGAACTGTCCACAGTTTGAACTACATACTCTACAGCAACACGGTAAGCATGCTTTATGCCGGGCCACTCTAGATGCTTTTCTTGCCGGCCACTAGCGCCATGAACAACTGTTTGGGGTCTGTAATGCCGTCTGACAGCCAACAATGCAGGGGGAAAACGCCCTTGACCAATCTACAACGCTATACCAATTTCCCACCAATGCTTCACAGGATAGTACTTTGGCATCTGGTATCTGTCCCACCGCCACCAATGATCTTCTACGTGTCCAAAACCAAGATATCGAAACAGCGATACAGGTACCGGCTCCATAAGCCAGAGTCCGGCGGAAGCCAAGTCATCGATAAACAGTGGTGCCGTGAAACACAGCCAGGTGAGGCAAAACAGCAGATTTCCCAGCTGTCTCATTGTTCGCGTGGCCCCTGTGATGTGATTTCGCAGAAAGCGAGCCAGGCACCGCTGGACAATAATGCCCAGACCTTGGAGTAGGAAGAATAATAGAGGCCGCCATGGCTTCGTGCGAGGAATAGTGGAAAAACTACCAAATGTGTGCAACAACCCGGACTGCAAGAAGGACATGAATAGGCCAACGGCATCAGCTGCTTGGGTACCTCTATTGACGTGTCCCTTCTGAAGGAGATACGAAGATGGACCTAGAAAGCCCATTCGAAAAGTCTGATGCCACCATGCCCCCCACCAGCCTGCGAGTCCACGATCCAGGATTTCCGAGAACCTCCCAAACGTCGATGCATAGCTCCAGAGGAAGGCACGGGATGGGAAGAACGTCTTGAGAAGGTAGTACTCCACGACATCGTTCAGGTTGAACATGAAGGTGATGGCGGCCCAGACGGCCACGAGAGATAATACTTGTCTATAGAAGAGCAAAAGCCATGGCGGTATGTTGGCAAGACTGTGAGGTAAGTTGTAGGCATTATCAGGGCCGAGGATGAAGAAGGGATCCTTCATCATTTGGACGGCGAGGAAGTCCAGAATGAGGTAGGTGGGGATGATGTTGGCTAGACGACCTCTAAGAAAGTCGGCTTCTGTCTTGGGATGGCTGTAGCCGCTGGGTGTCTGGTGAGGGATGGAACTGCAATCAACTTTGGCGTTGGGATGGATGGTCTGGGGGATGGCGGGACGCGGTATGGAGCTAATGCTGTGGTTCCAGCCTATATTTGTTCAGTTCCTTCGAAGAGCTTCTCAAACCAGACATGAAGAAAGAGGAGAAAGAGGAAAAAGAAACGCGGTACATACCAGCTCCCCGGAAACTCGTTATCAAGTCAAGCACCCATCCTAACCGCACTAGGAACGACGCTTCTGCCGGAAAGGGCTGCCACCGGTACTCATAGCCATCTTCGCTGCATGTCTTTGACTGAGCCGAGTCCTGAGATGGACTCTTCCGAGAGCTCTCTCGATGTTTCAAGCTCCCATTCATTAGAGCTCCATGCCCATTTGCAGTTGCATGATTCTGAAAATCCTTCTCCCCAGACTCAGTCTTCAGCTTTGCCACCTTGATGACCCTCGCCAACTCGAACTGCGGACGCTTCCAGATGAGCAAGTTCATGGCCCAGATGATTCCCCAAGCCGGCCACAGGCCAGACACATAGGACAAGGCAAAGTTGGTGCTCGAGGCAAAGCGCATGACGTGGATGTTGTACAAGGTCACGAACGCCACGACGGCCCATCGGGTTCGATACAGCCATGGCCGCGAGATATGCGGAACAGTCAGCCACAGCGTGGGAACGATGAAGGAGCCGAAAACGCTGTATGGGATCAGAAACGGTTTGGCGGTGCCCTGGTCCAGGGCGTCGAGGAAAACGCGGCGACATGCAGCGCGCACTGCGTCATCGAGCCTTGGCATGGTGAGCGGCGAATTGAGCGGCAAGTGCCGGGAGTCCATGGTCTGACAGCCGATGTGTTTCTATGGTCTCTGACCATGGGGTCTCCCAGGCCGCGCGCGGTACAAAGATGTTTTTAGAGAAGGGAAACTGCTGTTCCCGCGTGCTTCGTACCGCGTGCAGGGACTTGAGCGAGGAGAGGGGGTTTTCCCCTAATGAACGAGCCGGTCAGATTATGGTGGGACAGAGGTAAGGTATGTAGGTAGGACGGCTTACAAGTACATGTTGTGTATAATATTGTCCATGTTGCAAAATACGCGCTTTCGATTCGGTACGCTCGGCTGTTCTGAATTGTTGGCACGCAGGCAGGCAGGCAGGCAGGCGGGCGGGCGAAGAATTTCACGAGCCAATTGATGTGCGTTCCACGTGCCGCGCGGCAAGTGCAAGGAAGCATCGCAGCTGTGAGCTGCATGCCCCGTCTGCCCCCGTCTACCCCCGTCTACCCCCGTCTGCCCCCTCTCTTGTCACGTCTCTGTCTAGACCTCTTGTCACTCTGTCCATCAATTAATCTGATCGTCTTGTCGATCGCCAACCACCCGAAGCTTCCTGTTTGGTCGGTCGGACTGGCCGGCCGTTTGTTTGTTTACGGTACCAGATGAAGGCCAGCATGCTACAAGCAGTATTAGGAAGTTGCTCATCCCGATAATCCTCGGAAACGGTGATCTCGCTGTTCCCAACGAGCTGCGAAGATGTGCGCAACACCATGACCATTGGATCGATCCTCCACCAAGCCTCTTGCACATCGCGGACCGCAGATTGCAGGGAATGCAATAAGATGTCTGATATTACCATAGCAGTCCGATGAAGCTGCAGCTAACTGCATAGAGTAATGAGCGTGGATCCTGTTCGTCCGCTCCGGGTGTATCGAGGCTGAACTGCAACTGCCTTGCTTGCTTGTTGACAAATTTGTCCGGGTAATCTGCCATGACAGCTGGAGGATGATGCTTTCGAACGCACCAGACGCAGCCCGGCGTGTCAGACTGGACTTGAGACCCATCAAGGTACGAGGATTGTAGCCAATGTTGCTTCAGCACGTCTCACCACCCACACGGCATCGCCAACAATACTGACTAGGGGCAGCAACTCAGCAATCGAAGCCTTTGGCCTTGATGAACAATCTTCTCCTTGCCTGGGCGTCTATCTACAGCTCAGCTGAGGCTTAGAGAGGACGCAGGTCATCTACAGACTCCAGACCGAGTACATTCTTTACCTCCCTAACCCCCTTAGTTTATGTCATCTTTATCAAAATCAGTCATGGCGTCTCTACTGCAACGTGTTTGCACTTCAGGCGAGGGGCCGAAACATCGCGCCTGTGACGAATGTCGTAAGTCTTTCTGCAGCTGTCCCCGCTTTATCTCCGCCACGAATGGTACTCATGCTACGCATGCACAGGATCAAGAAAACTAGCATGTTCAAAGGACCCCGGAGGTTTTGCAAGATGCAACCGGGAAGCCATCACATCCGTTTACTCGCTCCAGAAGCACATGGGACGGCCCCGAAGGCGCCGCGCTGCTGAGCATTCTGCTGGTGAATGGCCCCAGACAGATATCGCCCGCCCCCCTGTGTCTCATAGTAGCTCGATAATAGGACTCTCTTCCGAGAAGGGATCATCTATTACCTAAGATTGCGACTTTTTACCTCGAATCAGCAACGGCGTTGGTGTTGACTCTCTGGATCTCTTGCCTAATTATTTCGGAGATATCGACAGCACTTCTCCATTCCCTTTCCTACAACTTTTATGCCCAAATATATTTGGCCATGATGTCGACAGCCTTGGCGACTCTGCCTTTCTGCTGGGCTTCAATGACGCGGAGGTGCTACAAGGCATCAGCTTCAACGAGCCAGAAGCCACATCTACATCAATATCCAAGCATATCCAAGACTCCTTACAACAACATGTAACAGGCAACGCTCTGCTACAAGAGGAGACTCTTCCTTTGAGGTCGAGTGGCATCTCCAGCACAGTCATTTCCCCCGAGTCTTCGACAGCTCATGCCCTTGATCGGCTGCGGCCACTTCCTAATACCGTGTGCAGGTGTCTGTCATACCTGGCCCTCGAATCGCTGAACCATCTACCTTCTGACGTTTCGTCCGCGATGAGGACAATCAGAGGCGCTACAAAGGTCGTTCAAGACGTCCTTGACTGCTCTCAGTGCACCAACTCCTTCTTGCGTGACCCTTTACAGCCGCCTTCCGTACACGCCTTGCAGAATATGATGTGCCTCGGCGCGCTACTCCCATCTGCATGCAACGCCTATGCCACCATTCTTGAGATGATCGACGGCGCGACCGATGCTGCGAAGAAAAATAACAAGCAGATCTTCTCATTCAAGGACATCGGGGGACTATGGGGCCTTCTTGCCGATGAGCCGGGTTCATGTTCCGCGCTCAAGGCATATGACAGCAAGTCCCTTGATCCCGACATCTGGAGAGAAACGGCTCGGTCGATCCTTAATCTGGATATGTATGGCCTGGAAGGCAAGATTGGCAGTTCGCCCACGGTCAGGCACCTGCAACAGGGCTTGAAAGATGTCGTGAACCACCTGGACCGTATAGCGAGAGCGCGGCACCACATACTGGATGAGCTTATGGCCGCGGGGAAGCTACCCGGGCGTTCCAAATACCTGCTGTATCAGCATACATCAGTTCCGCGTGAACAGTGGAATTGCGTGAGGGTCATCGAGTCTGCCCGTATGGCATTGGACGGCCTTGTTATCCAATGACGTAGATGGAATGGGCACTCGACTCTATGCATGTAAAGAATGGTGATGAAGCAGCGAGGCACGTCAACACGGGGATATATAAATTGAGATGAATAACGAACGGAAAGCATGGAAGTATGTGTTCATCAAATGCTGAGCATGCCATACTGGCGTATATAAAATGAGATGAGCCAAATAATGTCCCTTGATCCACAAAAATAGAGCTAGGTGCCCCAACTTCCGGAACTCCTATAATGCAAAAAATGCTCCCATTTCCGAAATGCAACAAATCCGCCATAAAAGCTGGAACCTTTCAATCCGAAATCCGAAAGAGAAAAAAAAAGCGCAAGCTGTTGTCTTCCAGCACCACCACAAGTCATTCTCCCTCATCCCTCAACCCCAACAGAGCCAGCTCCGTCTTGACTAATCTCTCAAACTCCTCCCTATCGATTCCACTGGCCTTGGAAAGCATGTATAAGCTGTGTATGCTCCTTGAAACATGCTGCTTGACGCCAAACTCATTCTGCTCCTGCCTACCCGCTGATTCTTCCAGTTTGGCCACCGCGTTGGAGGCGTTGGACGATGCGCTCGAGTCAGGACGGGGGTGTTGGAGTGCGAGTTCGGCTTTGGAAAGGCCTGCTTGGGCGTGATGCTCAGGGACGTGCATTTTGGAAAATCCACGGTGTACTTCGTGCTGGACAGGGGATGCTAGGTCCATTAGCTCTGCCTGGGCTTCTTCGTCGGGATCCTGGTTGTCCATTGCGGGCTGGACGTCTGCGTATTGAGCAAAGTACTCATCTTCGGCGGCAGAGGTGGTTCCAAGTGTTTCGGAGTGGGCGGCGCCGTGGGCGGGAGAGCGGTTCACAGCTGGCGTCCTGGCAGGCGTCTTGTCGTACATATTCCAGTAGTCGTCGTCGTCGTCTCCGTCCACATCGATCTGGAGCGAGGCCGCAGAATGCCCATTCGTCTTTGAACATTCCTTCAGGCTCGCAAGTGACTCTTTATACTGGCGCTCGGCCTCTGCGATGGTCGACGTCCCCCCAAAGTGCGAAAAGGGCGCCGGCCGTTGCGCAACGGTGACTTCGCCAATGCGCCACCCGTCGCCGCCTCCGTCGTTGACGCAGTACACCAGCTGGAAGGCGAGGCCGAGGTCGGGCAGCGCGACGAGCGCCTGCAGGGTCTCGTGGTCGAGACGGCGGTAGCGGGTCTCAGCGTCGTGGTCCCAGTCGACTTCGACTTCGCCCGAGACGGGATGCGGCTCGAGGCTCGGTCCTCGCGCAATCTCGGCGAGTCGGGCGGCGTCGGCGGCGTCGTAGCAGAGGAGTCGGAGCCAGGGCTCTGCGCTGGAGTCGGAGAGGAGCTGGACTCTTTGGCGGAGGATGGGCGAGAGGAGAGGCAGGACTTGGGTTGCTGGCTCGGGGGATGCGGCGGCGGCTGGGAGGGCTGGGAGGATGGCAGCCAGTAGGGCTGCTTGGTCTGGCGGGGAGATACTGGCTACGGCCATGGCAACTTGGTGAGCAGGTAGGTAGGTAGGTTGGCGCTCTTTGTTTGCGGTCGTGATGGTTTCAGGTTTTTTTGCGTCAGTGAGCTGGTGTTTTTGGTTTTCCACGAGAAAAATTCTGGCTCATACGGCAGAAGTAGGGGTCTCGTGAGAGGAAAAAAAATGAAGGGCGAATTGGACGGCAATTGCTTTCTCGTCGGTGAAGTTGATCATGGGCTTGTTGTCACATGCTCGTCTGCCAAGCTAGCGTTCAAGGTTCCAATGGCTGTTGCTCCGCTGCGGACCAGGGTGGGATTGTGGAGGCGGCGCTTCTGAATTAGATTGGACGGCGGTTCCACGCGACGGGCTGTGAATGCAGCGCGATAACTGGTTCCAATTACTGTTACGGCGCGCGCACGTTGGAACGGTCGAGCGCGCCTTCCGCGTACAACGGCTTGTTGGCCAATGGCTTGCGAGCTAGGAGATTTGAGGGCCACGGGGCTCGGGCTAAAGGAAGCTTTGCCGTCTTGGGCTGGCGGAGCTTTACAATTGACCCTGGTGAATTACCGAGTACTAAGTACTTGCAGGGTAGCTTTATCCAATCAAGGTCGTCTGAGAAGAATCTAGACTTAAGTCCCTCTATGCCACGTTACATCATCTACTTCCAACATACAGTCTCATTGCACGCAACAAAGCCCTTGAACAGTGTTAAGGGAGCACGCTGGTCGCAAGTTGCACTGCTTATCCATCATTAATTAATCCCCAAGTCTAGAGCCAAAATATTTAATCATCTGTTAAACATCGCCACCGATTGATGACCATTTCCGCACGTGACCAGCTTGTACGGATGACGTAATGAGTCGTGATGAGGACTTGAAAATTTCAAATACTATCAATCTTTCTCTGTGCAATTGCAGCAGGAAGAGCAAGAAGAACAGGACAGAACAGAAAGATCTCCTTTCCTTTGCGTGTTCTATGTAGCTTGTCTGATACCAGAGCCCCATAGTACACTATTTACCCACATACGGAGTATGTAGATGATGACAACTCAACCATGTCGCCCAACGGTTGAGGTCACCAGTACTACTCTCTGAGCCGCTGCATTCCACCACTCACCGAACAATAGCGCCCGCCGATAGCCGCATGCCAATCAGCAACGCGCTGCAAAATTCCAAGTTCGCCGATGACGATTGTCAGACACAACGTCACAACGTCACAATAGGAACAACCAACCCGCGTCTCACCTCAACGACTTGTCGTCAGAAGACATAGCCGACTTCCAGTTATACATCCTGCAATAGGTAAATCTGAGAGAACCTCGCAACCGCACATCGCGTGTACCGAGCGCCCCCACAGAATCTCTTGCGCATCTGAACGGAAGCATCGCAACTCGATCGATTACCGATCACGACTGGAGAGCTCGATACACTCGCTCCTTAACTGGAAAGCGATCGACGGCTCTTTTCACTGGGATTATCTATCCGGAAGAGACACGAGTTATCAATTTCCTGCGGAGTCCTTGAACCCAGCCGACGAGCTGGCTACCTCGGCATGCGCAGACGAGGCAGCGCCTCGAGAAAGCCGCATGTCAGGCAGCACGGGCGCAACTCGCCTCAAAGATGAAGGCACGAGACTCCAGGTCGTCTCAGCCGGCGCCATAGCCGGCCTCGTCTCCCGGTATAAAAACACCGCTTCCATCCATCACCGCCTTCATCCCCAGGCCTCAATCTTGAGCGAAAGGGAGGGGGAAACCAACTCAAATGCTTGTGAACGGAACTAGACAGCTAACCTCTCTTCCCGGATAAAACCAGCTTCGTCGTCGCCCCCCTCGACGTCATTAAAATCCGCCTCCAGCTCCAACCATACTCGTTATCCGACCCTCTTGCGCCGCTCCGCACTGCCCCAGCCTACCGCGGAACAGTGGCAACGATACGACATATCCTGAAACACGAAGGCCTCACGGCTCTGTGGAAGGGAAACGTGCCAGCCGAACTTCTGTACGTGTGCTACGCCTCCGTCCAGTTCACCACGTATCGCACCACGACGCAGTTCCTGCAGACGGCCCTGCCGACGAGGTTACCCGATGCGGCGGAGAGCTTCGTCGCCGGCGCATCGTCCGGCGCTTTGGCCACGGCGGTCACGTACCCTCTTGATCTCCTGAAGACGAGGTTCGTCGCGCAGGGCCGCAGGAGGATATACCCGTCCTTGCGGAGCGCGGTGCGGGACATCAAGCGCGACGAAGGGCTCGGGGGTTTCTTCAGGGGCATCGGCCCTGGATTGGCCCAGATCGTGCCCTTCATGGGCATATTCTTCGTCACGTACGAGGGGTTGAGGGCCCGGCTGGCGGACCTGAATCTGCCCTGGGGCAGCGGAGACGCCACCGCCGGCGTGGTGGGCAGCGTGGTTGCCAAGGCTGCTGTCTTTCCGTTGGATCTTGTGCGGAAACGGATCCAGGTGCAGGGTCCTACGAGGGGCAGGTACGTGTACCACGATATACCCGAGTATTCGGGTGCTCTGCGAGCCATCTCGTCGATTGTGCGGGCAGAAGGCTTCAGGGCCTTGTACAAGGGTCTGCCCATCGGTCTTATCAAATCAGCGCCGGCTGGTGCTGTTACAGTGTGGGCATATGAGCGGAGTCTCAAGATGCTAATGGGTTTGGACTCGAAAGAGAGAATATTTTGAAAAGGGGGGGGGGACGGAGAGTAGCGGCATGGTATATAGTTTTTTTCTTTTGCCACTGTTGCTGTCTGTCAAACTTTATAGAGTAGCGAGCTGGGCAAGGCTCTGCATTTAACAATAATCCCATTTGACAAGAGGGTCGATGAACACCATGACCGTTGATGCGCAGATTAAGGTTAATTTGGGGGTTTTTTTTTTTTTTTTTTTTTTTTTTCAAATTTCCAAAAACTGTCGTCCGGTCCAAATTTTCATTGTTTTATTTATCAGTTGTTCTAGTGGCTGTTTTCTCTTCCCCAAGTCTCTTTGCCCAGCGCTCGATTCGTCTCGTCCGCCCGGGCGATGCACTCCTCCATGACTATCCAGAACTTTTCGACATCCATGGACCGTGGTATCCTGACGCCTTCATCTCCCGGTGGCAACGTCGTGGCTATAGTGCGGCCGGTCTGTGTCCGACCCTCCTTTGCTTGTTCGACGGTGCCCTCTGTGACGACGGTGACTTGGAAGCGCTCTCGGTGCTGCGGCGACGCGCTTCTGGAGGGATCCCATTCGCGGAAGGCGATCTCATTGCTTGTGCCGATGAGGACGGCTGCTACGGCGATGGGATCATGCAGCGGTGGGCCGGCCGTGATGCCAAATATGTCACTGTATGCTGTTAGCGCCCTGTTTTCGGGGGGGGGGGGGTTTTTTTTAAAGTAAGAAAGGGGGGGTGATCTTGGCAGGGTGAATTGCATACGCATAAGTCTTGGCAAAAAAGTATAGTAGCTCGACGAGCATCCTTCTCAGAATGGTCTTTCCTGGCCCTTCTTGTTCTCCGTCGGCACCGTACAGCAGGAGGTTGCGCACCTCGTTCGTCGCCAGAGCCTGGTGGCTCAGGTCGAGCGGTACGATGGTCGTCTTCTTGGCAAGGTCCTTGTTGTGGAATACCTCGGCGGCCGCTTCGGGGTCGATGAGGATGTTGAATTCGGCCCAGGGCGTGATGTTCCCGATGCGTTCCTTGTTGTCGACCATGCCCATGACTGCGTCGGAGAAGCCGCCGCCGAAAGAACCGCCCATGAGACTGAGTCCCTTGATGTGCGCAGTGACGTCCGGGTGCTTGCGGAGCAGGGCGCCAATGTTGGTGAGAGACCCGGTGGCTACGATCCAGACGGTCTCCTTGGGCTGGGCCATGACGGCTTCGTACATGGCCTCGATGGCCGGCTTGGCGAGCGGTTCACATTGCGGCTGCGGTAGAAGATCAGTCCCATCGAGGCCAGACTCGCCATGCACATCCGGAGCATGGACAGCAGGGCGCTCTAGGGCTTTCGGCGATCCGCGGTAGAGGGGGACGTCATCGTGCTTGCCGATGGCTGTGAGGACAGACGCGGCGTTCCATGTCGTGCGGCTATTCGCAAGGACGTCAGAGTCCGTTGTAGGGTACTTTTGCCGGTTTGGGGGTTGCAGTAGTCTTCTTCTCCTTACTCTAATGAGGCGTTGCCAAAGACTGTTGATATGCCGAGGAGCCTGATGCCAGGATGGTATGCGGCCAACAGCATCGCAAATGCATCCTACAGCAGCAAAGGGTCAGTCACCTCGTAAGCAGAGAGCAAATGCGCTCGTGAAGAAGTGAAATAGGCCATGGCCATGCCGTTTCATGCATGGACCGGCACATCCGTCTTCAGCGAAGCGAACCAATCGCCAGAATGAAACCAAAAACGGTGATTTGCAACGGGCCCAGCTCGAGCGCTGGCAGACGAATTCCACTCGGATTTCCAGAAGGGAAACGATAATAAAGGAAGTAAAATCGAGCAGGAACACAGAAAAGCAAAAGAGAGAGAAGCGCGAATAGGCTTACATCATGGCCTGGGTCACAGTCCAACCACACAGGGACCGGCGGTGCATGCCCATTAACACCGTCCATCTTGACCAAGCGTCTTGTAGGTGTGAAAGACTTCTGGTCTTTGCTCTAAAACATTCCCCCAAACGCACTCAAGGTTGCAACTAAGGGCTCACAAAGCAATATCGATTACTATTCGTCTCTAGCCTTCCCTGGTCCAACAACCACGTCTCGAGACTTAGCTCTGCTGAAGCTGTTGTTAAGGATAGGTAGAGGAACAGGGAAGACAACGAAGGGGGGCGGAAGGGAGAGAAGAGGGAGAATTGAAGGTTCCAGACCGGTGACGCTCTGTGCGAGGGGAGAAAAGGCGACGTCGGAAAGAAATTGTGTCGCATCCCGTGTGCATCAATGCATTGAGGCTGGTTGCCGGCGTCGCTTCGGTTTCCCCGGGCACCGTGATCTCATATCCAACTCATCTCAGGTGCAGGTGGGGCTTTTTTTTTTCTTCTGGCAGAATGGCATAAATATGCTCTGCATATGTGTGGGAACAGTGTAAATTAGTGGCATATGCCTAAGGATACTTCTGAAGCATGAGCTGAGAGCTGAGAGCTGCTTCGAAGAATAAAATATTCGCACCAAGACGTCTGAGGTCTTGCACGTGCTCAGCATATGCAAACTGTTGTTACCGCTTGCCGATTTAGGTCCTGAAAATGTCCCACAGATGAGGGGAAGAAAGGTGGGATGGGAAAGGAAAGAATGGATGGGAGACACGCATCAATATGAGTAGGGCAGGCAGGTCATGCGGCATGCCGTCTATTACTGCACCGAAGCGCAGATCCCCATTACTGATCCTAATTCCCTTGTCGGCCGTGGTGCAGCCAGCCCGGGGCAAGACGAGAGGCCTGGCATGCATTCTGATCCGCACACCAGTCACCTGTCTTAGCTTCCTAGTCCTATTCCAGCATCTTATCCTCCGAGCACCTTCTACCCCTTTGACGACGACGGGATTCTGCGGCAGCCTTTGAGGAAAGTCGTTCCTTGACGTCATCAACTCGATCTTCTTTGGTGGCTTACGTCCTTATTGTCGTCATCATCGATGCTGTACAGTTTCTTTCTTGATCATCGGGGAACATAATGATGATAACAGCCCGTGAACACCTGTATCATGACTTCTTGCGCTGCTCCATGACTCGCAGCACATCTGCCGCGTTGTTGGCGTCGCCCTTTCGTTTCTTTGGTCCCCTCTTCCTTTGGGGTTTCCCGCCTCGGCCTCCACGTTCGCCGCCCTCGGTTCCCCACGACGCGAGCTTGTGGTCTTCGAAGTCCTCCTCGTCTTCGAATCTGCTGGTTCCAAAGCCCATATCCAGATCGTCATCGTCTCGGGCTGCCATCTGGAGGAGCTTCTTCCGCCGCTCCTCGGCCTCCTTGTCCTTTTGCCGTGTTTCCTTATCATCTTCGCTCTCGATGCGTCGCAGTGTTGCTGCCTTCTTGATTGCTTCCAGGATGGTGGGATCCGACATAGCTGGTCCCCGAGCTGCCTCTTCTGATATAAGTCCTGTTTTTGAGTCCTTGAAGTAGTTCCTCGAGATTGCTAGAGGCTTGGGCGGTGGTGCCATTTCCGTACATGCGCCGGATTCCCTCCTTGGGGCTTCGCTTTTCGGTTGTGTGTCCTTTGTCGAGCCATCGTTTTCTGAATCCGAGCCTGAATCATCCATGCCGGCTAGAGGATCGTAGTCGTCTCCAGCATCACCAAATATATCCACTTCCTCGTCATCTTCTTCTGCCGCGGGTTCTTCCACTTTCCTGAACTGCTCAGGAACCTCCATACCAAGTGGCTTGGCATTCTTGTCCGGCATTGGCAAATCATTCTTCACCTCCTCTTCCTGCTCTCCTGGCTTAAGCTTCCTGATCTTGCGTTTCTCGTGACCATCCGCGTCGACAATGATGAGCACTTTCCTTCCTTTGTTGTCCCTTTCGATGCGTGTACCCAGCCTTTGTGTCGTGCCTATTTTGCGAAATCGATCGCCTAAAGCCGGCTCGGCTGCTGCTTTTGCCGCCGCACGGGCTGCTTTGAGCTCAGCCAAGATCTGATCTCTTGTTCTCTTCTTACCCGTGACAACCGTAGAAAGCTGGCCCTTCTTTTCCTCTGCTCTTTCTCTCTCAATCGCTTGGACCTCGTTCGTTTCTAGTTGTTCAAACTCGTCATCTATGTGTCCTCCTTCCCGATTTCCTGTTTGTTCGTTCGACGCATCGGGTGATTTCTTGCTGTAAATATCTTCGCCTTTCCTTATTCTTTCGAGAAGCTTAAAATCAAGGCCCTTGACCAAATGAGTGCTCTCCAAGTCGCCGCCAGCAATCTGGAATCGCGACTTTTCGTAGGTGTCCTTGTCTATTTCTTCCTTGTTGTATGACTCCTCCAATGCTTTCAATCTCGCCTCCCTATCGTCCTCGACTTCTTGGCAGCCCTGTGCTCGATCGACATATCCCTCTCCGAGTCTGGAGCCTTTGGGGACAGACGTCTTGAGATTCTTGGCCGGTCGACCGGATTGGTTGCGGGCAGCGAGTTGACGCGTGAATTCAGATTGTGCTCCGGCGACGGATCGCGGAGTCATAGGTATGCTTGATCGTTGTCGGGAGCCCAGCGTCGTACCGCCAACAGGCTTTGGGCTGTGAGAGGACGGGCCATCTTTGGATTTCGAAGATGCCGAGCTAGAAAGCATCAACTTGCGGAACTGCTCATTGTTCATGGTGACGCTCGATGACGGCGCCGCAAGCCGAATGGGGGGCGAAGACCAGGCCTGCGTCGCTCCGTCAAAAGCAGATCGATAAGGAAAAGTTTCAGTTTCACGAGTCTTGAACCATACACATGGATAGACGCGAGGTTACCATTAATTATTATGCCGGAGCCTAATTCAGTGACGCCACAGGGGTTGGTTTGCGAACGTCAGCGGCTCAACCTCGCTGGAGCTATTAAATTCCGACGGTGTTTACCCGTCTCCACCAGACTTTTCTGGGCAGTTTCGGTGGTCAACTATCAGCAAGTTGGCATATCGATCGATCCTCATTGCTCAACCAAATCAGACAGAGCAAAGGAACGAGATGGCACACCTCGCAACGCGCCTCACAACATTCTGTGCGAAATGTCGCAGCCGTGAGATACCCGCCAAATTAAGCTTCCGTTGTAAATTTACGCTCAAAGACGACGGTATTCATTATTTAAGAAGAATGGCTGGGTCAGCACTCGAAATGAGAAACGTCACATGGCCACTTTGCTACATCACGGATCTAACTGCGGCATTATGTACTCTTTATAATGCTTTCTCTTCTTCCCGTCTCATAGCTGCCTTGCTTGCAACGTGGGCAATCTATGTGGCAAAACGTGGTCGGCTTGGGAAATCTGGCGAAACAGCCGATCAGCGCAAATTCGATTGACATTCCAGAAGCCATTGGACCTCAACACGGCTTTACAGGAACCGGAGCGTGTAGCACGTTTCCGTACGTTTCCTCCGGTTAGTACAACTCTTTGTCATGGTCGACGATTGCTAATAACAGCTTCCAGATACAGGCTTGAGCCCCAAGACCCCTTGCTTGAGCAGAATGCTAGTGACAGCCGTAGACGGGCGATGATGAGACGCTATCGACCACATCCATTACGAATGCCACTCGTCCTGAACCCGGCTTTGGCTGACGTCGAACTTGGCGCATGGATCCCTCTATCAAAAGCACATCCAGGGACTAACCTCACAAGGACACTATCACAGAAGTGCAATCAGAAATGGCCAAAATCAGGAAGAACTTGTCAGTCTAATACTGCATGGCTCATGCTAAGTGTCATTGGACGGAGGATGAAGGAATCCAAAAGTTTGTTCTCACGCAAGTCCCATACTTGTTGGTACCTGCGAAAAGTCATGCCATCCAGTTCTGGAAATAAAGGTCCGACCCAGATTTTCATACTTTCATACTAATCGTGTATCCCAAGGCATAACTCTGCTTTAAAACGCTCGTGCATTTCTCCGTGTCCAGTGAGCCCGGCCACGATGCTCAAATAGAAGTCTAGCTTTGCCAAAATTCTCCTATCCGAATTTCACCACATTGGAATAGAAGCTGCTGTTTGTGTTGCAGTGAATTAACCGCTTTCATCAGACGATGGCTGCTAGTCTAAGTCTTTCACATTGTCTGCGACTTCTTCTACCTCGTCTTCGGATGTCGATTCCTCGACAGGACTCGGCGTACGCTCGATGCGTTTGACACGTTTTGCCGGAGGCTGCAATTCATCACCAGCCTTGCTTTCCTCCTCGGCTTCTATATATGCATCGAAGATAGTGCGAAACGGTATAAGGATTTCAGACTGTTGGTCGTTTACGTCTATGCCAAAATCCTCTAATCGTATCGTTAAATGCTCGTCCGGATTTACAAGTGAGCCGTCTGCCGCTCGAAAGCTCTTGTAGGAGTTAGCACTAATTCAGATAGTTATAGCTTTAGATAGATTGTACCTTGTCAAGACGCTTTTCAACTCGCACTTCTTCGTCATACTCCAAATCGTCAGATAGTGTCACTCTAGCACACCATTCAATAACTCTAGACGGTTTGCCGAGACGCTTAAGAACAATGCCAAAAACTTTCTTGATTTTGCCATCAGACTTAAGTATGTAGTCATAGGCAAGATCCTCTAAAGCCTTCTCGGATTGGGTAAATGCAACCTCTATAATGACGCGCGGGTATTTTTCTGGTCTAAGTCGAAATTGTATGTCAGGCTCGCGACTCTGCTTGTTGTCCAAGTATACTGTCGCTGAGCCATAAGATTTAATATTAGACCATTCACCGCCATACTGAGTTTTTTTGATACAGTATTCACCAACTAAGTGCCTAATAATAGATTCGTGATATACTGAAGGCTTACGAACACAAATAAATGTTGGATAGCAATCAAAGCGACGAATAACTTTTCCAATTTCCTCAAGGTGCTGATACGGATTAAGTTCTGAAGGGAAGTGAATATAAACAAACACTTCTTTGTGGTCTTGCTGTCGATATTTCCAATAACGCAGTTCTTTAATAGAATTCATAAAAACTGTCTGCTTTCGCTCGTCGGATCCTGGGAAGGATACCGGTAACATACCCTTAGCGCTGTGTTCGGATCTCATCTCATTGATATCTGAAATTTGCTGTTGTATTGTGATGTTGAAGAAAAGTTGAAAAGAAGTTCTAGGATTGTGCAGTAGGTAGATTTTTTTGGATTTTATTTGGGGGAGGAGTGGGGGAAGGTGTTGCAAAAATTGCGACGTGGCCACGCCACACAATCACACACGATTACGGCGAAAAATGTCGCACAATGCGCGCTCCCTTTAGCGAATAAATGATAGGATGAATAAATTCAGATTGAATAACTATAGTTCTAACTGACAAAAGAGAACATAGGGATTTTATCCCTTAATTTATAAGTAAAAAAGCTATAGCCTCCCTTAATAAGGGTGGATCCCAGAGTCAACGTACATGGTAATAAATTGCCCATAGTCTCAACTTGTCCCCGCTACTAATCACTAGCTTGCACCAGAAATCGATGTTGATTGGCCTAAAATTGCACAACATTGGTTGCAAGCTGCCTCTATGACGTAGCGTTTTCCTCATTCGGACTCGACTTTGTCGGCACTTTCTGAGTACAATGTTCGTGCTGACAGCTGAGATGGAAGAGGGAGCAATTTGTTGGCGTCAGTGTATTTCTTGGATTGTAGCCTTGGTCTCGAATGACTTCCATCTTTCATCCTGTGCTTCCCTGATGACTGGACCGTGAGTTATCCAGCTGAGCTGTTGTTCATTACTTTTGGTTTGTTTGAGTATGTGAGAAACGAAGCAGGCAACATCGTTCCAAGAGCACATCCGTCATCCATTTACCATCATTCGCTCAGGTTCTGCTGCCTCATTTCTATCACAGCAAACTCATTTGAACCAAGCAGACAAGATGCCTTTGTTCAGCAATAGGAACGACGATGACGGCAGTCAAAGCGGCCATGGCCACAGGGACTCTATGGCTGGGGCCGAGCAGTCGCAGCCAGATGAGCACACTCGCCTGCTCCCGAACCGCGTCGACACAAGCAGAGATTCGAGCAGAGCGCTTCTTACGCCGGATGATCCTGCGGTATCACCATACAACCTTTGGAGTATTCGCATTCTTCGCTATCTCACACTGTTGTTCGCCATGGCCACATTCGCATGGTGGATTGTTCTCCTGGTTTCAACGTTCGCGACACCACCAGGATTCCACTCCAGAGGAAGTGGGTTCCTGGCATTCAGCTTTACTACCTTAACATTTGCCAATATGGTGATTGTTCTTATATTTTTTGGCGTGCCAGCAAAGGCAAACCGGATTTTATCATTCGTACTGGCCGTATGTACTGCTCCATGATCCAGCATTGCGATGTTCTATGCTATAAAGCGGTTTACTAATTTGACTTGGGTGCAGTTCCTACTCCTGCTTGACATGATTATTCTCCTTGCTGTCCAGCAAACAAGATACGAAGAAGGCTGGGTCGGAACGGTCAGTGTAGTCTGGGCTCTGCTGATGAGCCTCTGGGGATTGCTCACGGATCGGATGGTTAAATGGGGCAAGGAGGAGGAGGAGGAGCGATTGACCGGACGTGCTGAGACAAGACGGACTCTCACCGAGTGGTCTGCCGTCATGATATCTACTATCGCTTACATTGTCATGGTTGTCGCTGTCGTTCTCATCACACTCACTATTATCCTGCGCGCTTTGGATGCTGGCTTCGCCGCACCCGGGAAAATGTACGGTGTCGATAGGGACAAGTACCGCATCCATATATATTGCCAAGGAGACCAGTCCAATACCCTGGGAGAAGTAGTGCCGACGGTGCTTTTTGAAGGAGGAGAATGGCCTGTCGAGAACGGTTTGTGGAGATTTGCAGACAACGCTATCAAGAATGGCTCCATTTCTCGGTATTGCTTCGCGGACCGCCCTGGTATGGCGTGGTCGGATACAGCACCATCCCCTCTGTCTGCCGGATTCACCGTCGATGTTTTGAGCGAAGCTCTTGCCAAGGCTGGCGAAAGGGGGCCATGGGTCATTGCCAGCGCAGGTATTGGCACCCTCTATTCCAGAGTGTTCTCGTCTCGTCATGGCCAGGATATCAAAGGATTGCTTCTCATAGACCCTCTTCATGAGGATCTTCTCGACCCGTTGGCATCCGCCGGACGAGGTTTCTTTCTCTGGTTGCGTGGTGTCATATCTCCCCTTGGACTAGAGCATCTACCTGGAGCCATATTTAGAGGTCGAAATTCGCGAGATCGTGTCTACGGACGATCAGCAAACCAGGGCAGCAAGTTCATCTTCGCCAAACTTCAAGAGAGTTTAGTCCTTGAGTCGTTCACGAAGCGGGATGTTCAAAGCAGCCGTCAGATTCAAGACAAAGACACCGCGTTGGTAGTTGTAAGTTCTGGGAGAGAGATTAGGCGCAGCAAGCAGTGGGAACAAAAGCAGAGAGACCTGACAACATTGACCGAAAACCTTAAGGGGTGGGATATTGTTGATGGTGCACCCCACAAAGTATGGGAGACCTCGGAAGGAAGGGACCAAATTGAGCGCAGGTTAAGGGCATTGGTAAGGGGAAAGTGAGCAGACGATGTAAAGGCCAAGGCCCCTTGAATAGGGTATCGGGTTGTAGGAGCTCTGTGCTAGGATGACAGTTTGTGGGATTTGAAGTTGAGCGCGAGAATGTCATAAATTTAAGCTGATGATATTAGGATTATGTAACGAAAATAAATTGTATACTGACAACTGCGCAGCTCCTGTCCGGGCTGTCACAAAACATGAAGCCCTACTAGTGTTCTCGACGCCGTAATTTTTCATGTAACCAGGTGAGGACATTCGAATGTTACAGGTGTCAGGCTTGGTATAATAATGCAGTCGAAACAGGAGTGGCAATCAGGTACCTAACAGAGCGCGAACACCCAAATGCTGCAGACACTTTACAGTTCATTATTGATCACAAGATGAATCACGCCACTGATACGCGGTCGCGACTCGCCTCCATTCTCAGGCAGAACGTATTGATATCTGCGGAAAGATTGGGAACCCATTGACGACTTTTGCGCCAACGGGGAGTAAGAAAGAATTTTGCACTCCGGTCAAGAAAGGGCCAAAACACTGCACCTCGATAGCACGAAATTGGAATGGACAGAACTGGGGAGTAGATGTCCCCGGTTAAGGTGTCTAAGGTGAGCTTCATTGGTACGGTCTCTTAGAATGGCTTCTGCTGACTTGATGTGTTGAGTCCTCGGGAAATGGAAAGATGTACGATTGGTTTTGACGAATGCAGGAGATCTGGATTGAGATGTGGAGGCCGGGAAGCACCCGCATGAAAGAGGTTTACACCTGGCACTGGGCCAAAGGTTTTTATAAATCAAGGGATTTATCAACTTGTGCGCACTATGATTACTTCCTGTCGGGTTTTCTGGGTGTAGAGAAGTTTATCTTCATTGCGTGCGAGGATGGCATGCAGATGCTGGCAACCCCACGCAGCGATTCAGCCCTGGCTGAGAAGATACTGACCATACAGAGTAATCTAGTCCTGTCTGTGTATTTGGTCCGGTGGCTTTTACTATTTTAAACTTGTCCGCGAGCGCGCAGGCTCTAGGTTCTCCGAGGTAGATAGGTAGATGAGAACGCCCCCGTATGCAGGGCCGCTGCATTGCGCTCTGCGGCAGGCTGCGTTTGGCGTTTGGTCCAGAGCGTCAAGAGGGCGGGCGGATGCAAGAAATGCTCGCCACATAGGTAGAATACCTATTTCAGTCATGTGTTTCGAGCATCTTGATCGGTGAATTATTGCCATCGGCAGCCTCTTTTCACCAGACCATGTGGGGAAACAGTTTACTTGGGCCTGCTGGACAGCCTGGGGTTTTTTTTAAGTGTTAAGGAGCATTTCCTATACTATTGCCAGGCATACGGAGTATCTACAATATATATGTTATTTTATTAACCTCTAAAGGGGAGAGACACGGGAAAGGACCGACCGATGAGACCGCGACCGGGTAGAGTCTCGAGAGACGCACACGGGTTTTCCTCCCTGTTCTATCGGTTTTCCAGTGCGAGTAAAGAGCAGAGATGCCAGGAAAGTAGCTCGGTATGAATCAGCCATCTAGCGTAAATAAACACGATAATTATATATAGGTACCTAGCTAGAAAGCAGGCTCTTTGGTTAAACCTAAGTCTGAGAGGCCTTGTCAGGCCAAGCAACGTGCCTTTTCCCCTCAATAGACGCCTGGCGTTTTAGAGGTCAATTTAGCAGACCCACGAAATGTGGGCCCACGGTACAGGGTTTGAGCCATTTGGTCCTTCAAGAAATGTATTTAAGCGTGCACTGGCTTACCTAAGAGCCTTTAACAGAGCTTAGGCGTGTCTACTATTAGAGTATAAGTTATTCCCCAATTTTGCGACATGACTGCGTGTAAATCACGTTGGCCTGCGGGTCGCCCAATCACGACTAGGTCTATGGAGCAACTACATCGTCTCATCACCTCTGATTGGCTACATGTGGAAGAAGAAACCAGCTTAGTAATCCAACTAGACCGACGCCCCGCGCCCCGCGCCCCGCGCTAATGCCGATTTGGTGACGTGCCCCACCAAGACAACGTTGCCCCATATTACTTGAAACGCAAGAGCACCAGGATCAGATTTAATAACTTTTGACCATGAGCGCCTGCCTGGGGCCTCCAAGAACCGTTAGACCCAGACCCTTGAAAAATGGTAGGGCAGTGGCCTGAACTGCCAACAAGAGAGTGGTATCATTCTACTCCTACTCCGTACAGCCAACTTGTTGGTGAGTACCAGTATTGTTAGAAGGGAAACGGCGGGTTCTTTCAAGCCGGCTGCCAGAAACCAGTCGGAACACTTATTAACTACGCTTATTATTTGTTACCTGTGGGCCTGCGGGTGATAAATAAAAGTCCCTGCTGGGTAATTCGACCGTCGGCGAGACACCCTTGTTTTCTTTGGCATCGTGATTTGGGGGAAGGCGGCTGGCAACTTTTCCACAGCACCATCTGGGCAGCATGTCGGTCATTGTCTGTGCTGTGTTGGTGATGACTACCCTGAATGGCCCCCCTTTCCTCGCCGCCCTGCCCTTGCGCCGCCCTTTCGTGGTGTGGTGGTTGGGTGCAGCTGCCTGTCCACGATGCACAGCCCATGTCGTAATTGGCATGACTGGCATGATTGATGATTGATGATTGGCATGAGGTGTTTAGTTGGCGACAGCTTCCCATCAAGCCATTCAAGCCATTCAAGCCATTCTTCCTCTGGACGCGAGCCGCTGCTGCGGGTCATTGTTTCTGGCTCTTGTGCTCCTGCATGGACTCTCTCTGAATGGGAGGGCATTGGGCTGCAACAAACGCCGTTAGCCTATCGTGCCTGCCCCGTCCACTCGTGAGTCGTGAGTCGTGCCTGTGCTTGTGCTTGCCCATCCAGCCAGCATCGTCTCAGTTGCATCTCCACCACCCATTTCCAACCCTGGCCTGGCCTGGTCGAGTAGCGTAGCGTAGCGTAGCACACGCGCGGTGCGCAGTGGGAGAGGCTTGTTGCTATTATTGGGCTTGTTGGTGTCGCTGGTGTCGACGAGCGAGCCTCCCAGCTGTTGCTCCAGCAGTTAACCTGAAGCTCGTACGGAGTCCCGTGTGCGACCTTGTGCCGTGAAGTTCATGATACCAGTTGAGAGCAAGTTGAACCCATCCACTCATTACACCCGCATCACGTCTTTTTTTCAACTTTTTTTATTTTATTGTTTTTTTTTTTTTTTCCTCTCTTCTCATTCTTTCCCCCCGCTTGTCTGGTTTTGGGTTGTTTTCGTTTTATTCATTCCCTCTGAGCCAGGCGCTTCTGCCAGGCGCCCCCCCACTGCCGAGTGGCGCAACTTCCAGCACAGTAGCCCCAGGGCCTGGGAGGTACAGTACAGTGCCTTCGCCCGGCTCTCCCGCGGCAATTGATGCCATAATCCCGGCTCCACGGCGCAAGTACCTCGCTACAAAGCCCAAAGTCTCTGTTTCCTCCACGCGCAGGCCAAACCCACCAGTTGGCCCAGGTGCTAGTGACCAACGCTGACCAGTTCGTGGACTTGGACCAGACTTTCCATGTCTCTCCATGTCTCCTCGCCCAGCCAACGCGAACCGCTTCAGCACCACCATTGAGCAGCCTTCACCACTGCCGTCATTTCTGCAGCTTCGTCGACCTTGTTGTCACGATTGTCCCACCCCCACCGCTGTTCGACGACATATTGCATTATTTCCCATGCTTCTTAGCCCTGTCTACGATTACAGCATACACTCAGTTTATCAGTCGCAAAACAGCATTGTGTCGTTGTTGATGCCATCATTGTCTAGGTAGCCAGCCCCCTCGACTTGCAGAACCAGACCCTCGACCCTGAACCAGAACCTGAACCTGAACGCTCGTTGCCGTTGGGCAGTCACTCGAACGCCCGCCCAAACCCACGATTGTCTTGCAACGCCCGCCTACGTCTTAGCTGTGCCTCATTCTCAGTCAAGTTTTCGTCGCATTTCCAATTGGCGTCTTTGTTGGCTTTAGGAAATCGTCGTGGCTGATGCCGACCGCCATTCCTATCCCTCGTCCACTCTTGTTGCATACCTGGCGCTGAGACGGGATCACGCCTGGACGCACCCCGTCTTTGTCTCCTAGCAGAGAACTGCCTGCTTGACTCTTGGCCCCGGGCTGGCGAAGTCGCGAACCTTTCATTTAGCGTAGCTGGCTCTTGCTGCTCCGTCACTTCGCCATGGCGTCGGATTACGGGCGACCTTCTACCGACCGCCCTCGCGGCGACTATTCGGGCTCCGAGTCCAGCTATCCAACCGACAGACATTGGCAAAACGGCGGCTCAAGGACTCGAACGCCAGATAGCACATACCGTCTGAAACCCACCAGCTCTGGCTCCAGTATGCCTGGTGCTTTCCCGGGAGCTTGGTCCGACGAACCACCTCCACGAAAGAGCGGAGAGCGAAATCGATCACGACCGAGAAACGGACGGACTGCGAGCGGTCAAATGAGGTTATGCAAAAAGTGTGGAGAGCCATTGACTGGCCAATTCGTTCGAGCCCTGGATGGCACTTTCCATTTGGATTGCTTCAAATGTCGAGTACGTATACCAACCAGTGTAGTGGTGTGAAGGGGACCGAGCCTACGCGAGCCCGGCACCGCACTTGTCGGCCAATTGATCACCAACTCAAAACACACTTGATCATGAAGCGCTGACCTGCAATATTATAGGATTGTGGCGAAATTGTAGCATCAAAGTTCTTTCCGGCAGACGACGAGAATGGCGAAGGGCCATATCCGCTTTGCGAGACAGATTATTTTCGACGGCTAGAATTGCTCTGCTACCAGTGTGGAGGCGCATTACGAGGATCTTACATTACTGCTCTGGATCGAAAGTATCACGTGGATCATTTCACCTGTTCACTATGTTCCACAGTCTTCGGAGCTCAAGACAGCTATTACGAGCATGGTGGGAGCGTCTATTGCCATTATCATTACTCTACACAGTTTGCGCAGCGCTGCAACGGATGTCAGACCGCCATCTTGAAGCAATTTGTTGAAATATTCCGCAATGGCCAGAACCAACACTGGCATCCAGAATGTTACATGATTCATAAATTCTGGAATGTCAGGCTTGGCCAGCCTAGCGACTCTCCCAATAAAGCACCGCCGGAACCCGAAAATGATGCCGCCAGAGACTTGATACGGTCCGATGAGGAACGAATGGAGGAAAAAGTCTACCGCATCTGGAGTGTGCTGTCAACATTCGAAGAATCCTCCGCTGCGTGTATTTCGGATATGCTCCTTCACGTCAGCAATAGCGCTTATGTCGACGGTGTGCTGGTGGCCAAGCGGTTCATTTGGCACGTTGAAGTTCTTTTTCAGTCAGCAGATAAGCTGGATCATATGGTGCTCACAAACAACGAGAAGGGTAAGTCATGAGCTTGTTGCGGTGTCTGGCCCTAGGCTACTTTTGATTTCGCTAATTATTTCGTAATTTGTCATCAGGCCTGTCATATGGGCGCGAGGCTAAGCTTCTGTGCAAGAAGATTGTGTCTTTCTTCTCATTACTTTCCAAGACTCAAGATACGACTGTGAGGAAACTCGGTGTCACCCAGGAACTTTTGTCTCTCGTCACCGGGTTGGCGCACTACCTCAAATTGTTAATCAGAATATGTCTACAGGGGGCATTGCGTCTTGAAAGGGACTTCGCGGTAAACGAGGGACTCGACCATTTTCTGGATGATCTGTACGACTTTGAAACCTACAAGACGGATGAAAGCCTCATGCAATTGACGATGGGTGGCGCAAATCTCTCAGCCAAGGATTCCGATCATTGTCCGCTGTGCAAGCGCTCTGTAGAAGACGAATGTGCCAAGAATGGTGATTATCGATGGCACCTTGCATGTGTAAAATGTGGCCGCTGTGGTCGGTCTTTGGGCGGATCTTTGGGCGAAGCTCAGCATAATGCTTTTGATGGCAAAATCTACTGCGCCCACTGCGTGGCTGTTAACACAGAAGGGGCTATAGCCTTCGAGCACGTTACCAAGCTTGGGCAGTATGTTTTCCTGCTCAAGGTCGCTCTGGCTCGACTATTGGATATTCTTCGCAGCAATGGAACCTTACCTTACACCAATAACGACGGCACACCTGGCTCGGCGGCCGGCAACAAGCTCGGCGCACCACCATTCCTTCGATCAGACTCGAGATCCAAATCATATGCGGGTGCTGGCGATCAAAGGGAAAATAATCGCGAATCGACGTACGAGAATACCCTCAATGAGGTGCGGAGACTGCGCAGCACCCGGCTCGACCGACATCTGTCTACGAGCGTCCGCCAAGCACGATCTTCCCGCGTTATGGACGGAGATGGGAAGGGCCCACGCCCCAGCTCGGCTGGAAATGAGGAGAATCAAACTGAGTTGCAGGGCTCAACTGACTTGATGTTCGGACAAAATGATGTTTTAACGCTCGATGATATTCCTCGAATTGTTGCTGTAGAGCAATCCCGAGAACAACAGCAGAAACGAGATCAAGATGCCCGCCGCGATCTCTTCCGCAATGCTCCGGACGGAATGCGCTCCCCTGGCCATCAACGAACACAGTCAGCCGGTAGAGACCCTGATATGCGTTCCGCCGAGGCTATCCCTACGCGTATCGTCCGCAAGTTCTTCCCCGAGCTGTCGGGTCTTGAGTACTTCAACGTTCGTCATTTGGCTGTGTTGACCATGCATCCGCTGGTGGAGCAAGAGTTTTCCCTTGATGAGCTTTTAACCTTCATCGAGTCTCGGAAACAAGCGACCTTTTGGAAAAACTTGGGTAAAGCTTTCAAGAACGACAAGAGCAAGAATGTCAAGAAAAAGGGCGTATTTGGCGTGCCCTTGGAAATAATTATTGAACGAGATGGCGCCGATTCGACGGATGGCGTTGGCCCAGGCACCTTGCGCATTCCAGCAGTCGTAGACGACATAATCGCCTCAATGCGAAAGATGGATCTGTCTGTTGAAGGAGTGTTCCGAAAGAACGGCAATATCAAGAAGCAGCAGGAGCTGGTCGAGAAGATAAACCAGGAAGGCTGTGACGTTGTTAACTTCATGGAACAGCCAGTTGTGCAATTGGCAGCGCTTTTGAAACGCTATCTTCGGGACCTCCCAGATCCTCTCATGACGCATAAGCTCTACAGACTTTGGATCAGCGCGGCAAAGCTTCCTGATCCGGAAAGGAGGAAGCAGTGCCTGCATCTGATGTGCTGTCTCCTACCGAAGAGCCATCGAGACTGTCTAGAAATATTGTTTACGTTCCTGAAGTGGGCTGGCTCTTTCCATCAGCTCGACGAGGAAGCGGGATCCAAAATGGACATCCGAAACCTCGCAACTGTCATCGCTCCCAACATCCTGACTAATGCGTCAAAAGCTCCTGCGCTCGATAGCGAGGCTATCTATGTCATTGATGCTGTGGAAATACTTATAAATAATATCGAAGAGATGTGCCAGGTGAGTTGACTTGCTTCACACCATAGCGCCGGACGATCTTTAAGCAAAGGCGCGAGAGACTGACGCTAATTTACGGAATAGGTACCTCATGAGTTGTTGGCACTACTTAATGATCCTCATATTTTTAGCAACAGCGGTGAGATCACTACCAAGGAGATCCTTAAACGATTTCAGGATCGCCAAGGCCAAATGCCTATGACAGAGGTCAGCGAGGTGTATAATAGGGAGGACGTCTCAACTCGATCCACGCCTAAGCGTGTGGAGACTGATCCATCAGTTTGGCAAGGCGAGCGGACAGTACGACGCGTTCAGGATCCGTCATCAAACGCCATCAACCAGGGGCAAGGCACGCCGCCTCAGAAATGGCCAACTGGGCCCGGAGCTCACTCTCGAGGCCCTTACGACCCCCGCTTCAACCACTCCGACAGCCACATTGATAGTTCAGATGGGCAGCACGGCGAATGGCGCAACTCAGCCTGGGGTCGCCGAGGCGGTGGTTTGGGTGTTGGCGGGGACTCATGATTGTCGCTGCGTATATTCTTTTTGCTCCCATCCTCTAGTTTGGCTTCGTACGACAAACAAGAAATTGGACAGCCACATTTGGTCTAGCATAACCGCTCTCGCTCATCTGCGACACAAACAGAATGGACCTGGTATGTAGCCAGATGCATTGTTCACGGCGTTTTGTCTCTGATCTGGGTCATGCTATGAATCAACACCAGACATTTGTAGGGTATCAGTGGGAATTCCTGTCAAGCGTTCGCTCATTTTGCTCAAATGGTGATGCCGATTAAGCTTCAGTCGCTTCATAGGTATGAACAACTTGGCCTAAGGCCCTTCAGTCACCAAGCGCGGGTGAGGCTACAGAATTGGGATGCCCCTATATTTTTCTTCATGGGCCTAATACCTTTTTATCTGGCCCTTTGAAATTCAAAGAAAAGTGCTGGCCAATTTCCAGCCGGAGCTGGCCCACTCTGCTTCAAGTCCTTCCTTGGTCCTTTCATTTTCCGCTGAGAGCTACTTATCATGAGAGCGCCTCGGAGGGCCCCCCCTTTTTTTACTCATGGACTTGGACACTTCTGCTTTGACTTGTTCATTCTCTCCATTTTACTTTTCTGGTGTTGTAAACGGAGTGGTTCCTGTAGTCGGTGACTGTTGGACCTAGAGGCCCTCCGCGTTAGCATGAATTTTTTTTTTTTTACGTTGATGAAAGTATTCTTTGATGCTGAACAGGGAGTTGCAGATTGGGGAAAAGTCAGTCAGAAGGAGGGATGGATGATAGGAAGGTTTTGCCTGGGCTGAACGGTGCTGGCGGAGGAGTTGTCGTTTCTATTCTTCGTGCTCATTGTTTTCAAATTATCCTTTTGTATAAAGGATCGGCATGTTTTTTGACTCAACATCACCAACGAGGCCAAGAAGGGCCTTGTTTACAAAGGGGGAGCGACGGACAGTTCGAGGTTTGTGGGATTTCGTAGCGACAACATTGGTGATAGGTAGTTTAGGTAGGTTGTCAAACCCGAAATTCGAAAAAGATGACGCCACGACTTGTTGTCATAAGCAAAGATGTATTGAATTGGCTGTGTTGTGCAACCGAGGCTGGGAATTGATGGGCTAATTATATTATTATGGTTATGGTTATGGTTAGAGAATCTGCGCTTATCATTTTCCTCCATCATGAGTGATTGTTCGTCTGACATGGCATGACATGTAAAATGCAAACCAAGTATGACTACAGACTTCTGTCCAGAGATATACACATTCGAGAAGAGGAGAGCAGCTGTCTTGCACTTCTCTCCTACGACCGCTCCAACTTCCATTCTCTCTTCTTGTTTTATTCTTTCTTTCTTTTTTTTTTTTTTTTTTTTTCCACCAAAAAGCTTCGTCTCATTTTTCCCACGGGACAATCAAGCCTTCTCCTGCTCCAAAAAACCACGACACTCCCCGATCCACGCCCTCCTGCAGAGTCCACAGCGGCTGGTAGCCCAGCACGCTCTTCGCCTTGGTGATATTGTAGTACCTGGTCATGGTGGCCATGGTGGCCCTCACTTTCGTAAACGTGGGGGGTCTCCCGATGATGCTGAAGAAGACCTCGCTCAGGCTTCCCAGCACCAAGCTGGTTCCCCTGCTGAGGACCCATACGCCCTGGGTGCCGGCCTTGTTGCCCGCCGCCTTCCAGACGGCGCGGGCAAAGTCCCAGAAGTAGCAGGGGGAGTCGTTGGTGATGAAGAAGGCCTCGCCGTCGACTTTCTCGTGGTCGAGCGGCGCGGTGGACGCCTGAGCGGTGAGGAGGAGGGCTCTCGCGGCAAGCAGGTGGGCGTGGGCGACGTTGCCGACGTAGGTGAAGTCGAAGATGTTGGTGTTGTCGCCCAGCTGGATGTGGGACTTGCCTGCGCGGTAGGCCTTGAGCAGGCCGGCCAGGGTCTGGACGTCGCCCTCGCCAAAGATGCCCGAGGGGCGGAGGGAGGTGGTGAGGATGGCGTGGTGGTCGTGGTCGGCGAGGCGGTTGGCTCTGAGGACGAGCTGCTCGGCGGCGGCCTTGGTCTCGGAGTAGTACTCCTTTTGCTGGGCGCCGCGGATGACGGGCCAGCGCTCGTCGGCGTTGCGCAGGTCGTGCTCGTTGTCCGAGATGACGCTCGCGGACGAGGTGTAGACCAGGGCCTTGACGCAGGCGGTGGACTGGCAGGCCTGGATGACGGAGGCGGTGCCGTCGACGTTGACCCGTTTGAAGAGGTCCCTTGCGACCTTGGCGTCGCTGCTGGCCGTCGGGCTGGCCGTGTGGATGACCACGTCGGGCCCGATCTGCTTGAGGAGCGAACGGAGCCGCGGCGTGTCGGTGATGTCGCACTCGTAGTAGCTTGCGGCCGGGTTGCGGTTCTTGTCGCAGCGGAGGTCGATCGAGGACACGGCGTCGGTGGTCCATGAGTCGACGGCCTGGTTGACGATGTGGTGGCCCAGGAAGCCGTTGCCGCCGATGACGAGCACCCGGTCAAGGGTGCCGCGCGTCTTGGAGGCCATGGTGGTGGTGGTGAAAGTTGTCACCCTTATTGCTGTGAGTGAATCATGGAGAGAGGTGTTTTCTTGTTGGTTCCTCGCCCTTTTTTTTTTTTGAGCCAGAGGCGCCACTGATCTTTGGGAAGCTGGGGAGGGGTGTGTGGTTGGTTTATTGGGTGCGAGTCTAGCTGATCTTGCCAGGGCAGGGGAGGATTGGTCTCTTGTATTTCCGGAATGAGAGCTTGCAAGCCGAGATGGAATATGGATATTACGATTGTTTTAACTGTGGAGCCCAGCTGCGAGCAGCAATGTGTTTGTGGATGGACAAACAGTTTGGCAGGTACCCATGACCATGGCCATGATCCATGACTTGGCTCATTGTATTATGCAAAATGATATATATCTCGTTGGTGTCTGGAACAGCGCTATTCACAAAGGGTCCAGCAAAGGGACATGCCCAACCGTCTTGCTCCAGACAGTAGCCCGCCCATGCGTGACCTGATCCCACTCCGGGGTCGCCTTGATCTTCACAGTATATCGCTGCAATACCGCTGGTACCAGAGCCTGGTTGCTCATGTCCATCAGTCTCGTGAAATAGGCTGTCACATGCGCATCCAGCACAGTCGGCCCAGTGGCGGAGCCGAACAATCACGTTGGCCCATTCTTGTCCCTTGCCCCTGCGTTGTGAGTTTGGAAAATGTGCAGCAGGCTGCCCGCACAGCTCGCGGGTTTTGAATTCCGTCCAGCGAACCTTTTCCCACGAGAGGGCGTCTCTCATGTTGGCATCATGGCTACGAAGACGGAGCAATGTCAGCTTGTTGTTTCGGAACTGTCTCTTGAGAACAGTTCGTTCCAATAGAAAGAGTTCCCACTTGCATACAATTCCTTCTTGAACCCGAGAGCCTCTCGGTGGCGTGGACTCAGATCCTGTCTTGCAAGAAGCTCATCAACTTGGTCACAAGGAATGGGCTGTCCAAGGTCCTCTGGTGGTACAGATAAAGGCAGAGCATAAATCTCGTGTAATTTTGACAGAGCTTGTCGAATCTCGGCTTCGTGACGGGGCGGCAACAGATGCGGGTAGTACTCGCAGATGTGGAGCGGGATATAGAGGCTATCTGTAAGTGGCGAGAACAACTTGCCGCCCGTCAAGGCTGGGACCTGACGATAAAAGAAGTCTGAGTTTGGAGGGAGGGATCGCCCGTTTCGGGAGCTGGCAAAAGCCACATGGCCCAGCAAGTATGTTTTCCTCCCTGTCCTTTTGGATTGACCTTCAAAAGGTAGTTTTCTGATATGTGCTCATTGCGATGTTGATCGACGAGCTGAAGTTTCACGTCAAGTCGGTCGAGTCCCTCCTGTACCAAGGCCTTGCCTATTACGTACGTGAAGCGTCACATTATGGAGTAGAGACTGAATGGGAACATGTGCAGAGTGTAACGCTCTATCAGACCTGAGAGCAGAGATGGGATTGGTTCCATGTCTAAAGAGTCTAGCAGTGATGGTGATGGAATCGATACGACAAGACAAGAGACTTAGGTCGTTGATTTTGGGAATCTTAAGTCTGTGATGTGCAGAACGTATAGGCTTACTTCCCTTTTTTTTTTTTTTTTTTTTTTTTTTTTCACGCACACTGGCTGCTTACGTGCTGACAATGGGTATCTGGCTGGATGTGCTGCACATTGACCTGTAAGCTCGGAGGTTTTGGTGATGTGATGTGATGTGATGTGATGTGATGTGCGTAATGCTGTTGGTATAGGAGGGAAGGTGGGAGGTGGGTGTTGAGTGGGTCCAAAAACCAAGAACGGCATGAAGCCCGGCGGATATCCAATCAACACAGGCCCGCAGCCCTGCAGTCAGAACAAAGTGCAGAACTTGAGTTGACACATGCAACCACTCACATCCCTCCACATCCACATTGACATCCACATCCACATTCACGCAACACACCACCACGCCACACCACACCACACCACACACCATCAAATTCACGCTGGTTCGAGTCGATGCCCTGCTAGGCGAGGAACCATCGCGACTTACCTTGCCCTTCACTGGCTCCGAACTCGAGGAATCCTGGAAAGCGACCACCCGCTTTTAGAACACCACCTCGCTGCCTGGAGTCCCTTGAGCGTCTTCTCTCGGCCATTTAGTACCCGACACAAAGTGTCGTCATTACTTCCGCGCGCGACCTCGATTGAGCCAAGCTCCCGCGCCTCGTCTTCACCTAGTACCAATAGCCCCCGTCGTGAATTTATGTAACCTTCGCAGCCCCTCTACGCCGCCGTTTTGCGCTCTCAAAATCTGCTCTCGTCGTGGTAGCGCAAATCCCATCCAGCTTTGGCAGTCTGCACGATACAACGTAGCCATGAGCCATCTTGCACGGCAACAGACCGTACCGCCGACAAAGGGTTCGTTGGGATGGCAGGCCAGCCCCCCGACCTCGAGATTCTGGTTCACGTAGCAGCGCCGAGTAGAGTTGCAGATGATGCTACACACAGACAGCTTGCCAAGGCATACCTTGCCTTTCAGCTCGATTCAGGGCTAGAAGCGAGGCTGCAAATAGCGAAAGCAAGAGTGCCCATAAGCCTCGGCAGCCAGGAAGGGCAAAGAGCAACGTCTAGAGCTTTGCAGAGTGCTGTTGCCGATTCTTTTTCCGAGAAGCACCTTTCAACACCTGTCCCAGAGCAGCAGGCATTTTTGCAAGACTCGCAAGATTTGAGTTTCTCAAGTGCAATCGACAATAGGTCTTCGCCGCGACTTCGTCGACCATCGATGCCATGCCCATCTCAGCAAGACCATCTGTCGGCGTCAATCCCTGGGTCCCAAGGCCAAACTCCTCCGCAGTCATCGTGGACAGCACCTCCCAGCCAGATTGAGGATTCTTATCCGCTCCCTGGCGCCGGTATAGTCAACGTGACGCCTACCAGAGTGCTTCAGTGGTTCCTCCAGCAGCATGGTCCTTCTACTAGTCCGTCCTCTGCGGGAAATCCGGGAACGGACAGGCCCGCAGCGCCCAGTTCCGACTGTATCAACATTCCGTCGTCTATACCAATTCCTGATAGTGAAGAGCGCCCAAGTCATGGACCAAAGAGTAGCATGTCAAAGGACATCATACCTGTGACTCCCGCTCCACTAGTTGGTTCACGCAAACGACAAGCACCACCAGACCATCATGACCAGACGATTGACCTCGAATTTGACATAACACACATCTCTAGCAGCTTCGTCAGCGTACCTTCCTCGATTCCCGCAGCAAGGGTTGTGTCCAAATCACCACCAACCAAGAAGTCCAAGAAGGATGACGAGTGTGGTATACAGCCTGATATTACTCAATTGGCCCGCACTTCAAGCGACGCTGGTCCCGTCCCGTCATCTGGCCCGTCTACCATTGCGGCTATGGCCAGTACTCTAGAGATCGTGCCTCCTTCGCCTCCTGTTTCCGTCGACAACCTTGACCCCGCGTCGCTCGTCTCGACAAAGCTGGATAAGTTGGCCAGAGATCTCTCCTCTCGGTATGACCCAACGTCCTTTCGTCAACTTGAACCGTTTGAAAGAGGGTACTGGCTCGTGGACTGTGCGTCCTGGACGGACGCCGTGCGACTGGACACATGGGTGTTTCTAACCAACTATTTACAAAGCGGCTTGGCAGGATGGGGCGTCTGGTGTCGTCGGGATAGAACACACGACTGGATTCGGTTTTACTGCTGGGCCTATATCGCTAAGCATACTTATTTATTACTGTATTTAGCGAGCGGTCGGCAGGTCAAATTCTCCGGTGCCAAGTGGCATGATGCGACGGGACATGTTGTGCTCGAAGTGGCGGGCGTGGATAAGCGACGATCAGCAGGCTGAGATTCACCAGGGCGTGTCTTCATACCCGGGAATGCTGTGGACTTGGATACGTATTCTTCCTGCTTTGAGCTTTGGATGTGGGCGGTATGGGACATTGTCTAGAAGAGGACGGGCACACGGGTCCAACAGGCCAAGTGAGGTCATAATGACAAAGTTGGGTATGCCATGGACTACACGCATCCACGCCTCCTGCTTCATCACCAGTGAATATTTACGAGTCGTAGGCGTCATGTCGCGCGCACGTAAACCCAAGTCACGGCATTCACACATGCCGTTGGACTGAAGCACGCATGTTCAACCGCAAGACAAGGCATCGCTCATCAATGCTGCGCATCAAAGTGGCTAGGGAATGCAACCATGCCTTAAATAAATGGCCTTGAAGCCTGTGTGGCGCAACGATGAAGATGCCGCGTCACTACAGGAACCAACTGAGTTGAGGGCAAGTCCGGACTGACATGGCACATACATCACTTGCGCAAACAAGGCTGCCATCGGCATCGGCACTGATCCCTGGACACCGAAAGACTTGGCACGCATCAGCACGGATCGTCGCAACCATTGTCGAACCGCAGATTACCCATGTGGAAAAGGTGCTCAACGACCACTAGAGGTACATAGTATACGTCCAACTCTACGTAATTCCAGGACGTTCCCGACAAAAGAAAACAAAGTCAGATCAGAAGAACAGCAAGACCAAGCAGTTTGCGCTTGGGAATACTCGGCACAGCAAGCACTTAAATCCCCTAGCTCCATGTTTACAGACCTAGCGAGCAAATTCAACTCAGGCCATCCGGTTCCTTTCCCGTCTCAGAACGAATCTGCCAGGCTCATTGCAATATACCCTTATGAAGGAACTTGGCGGACGGAGCCCTTCTGAGCCTGCCAGTACGCTTTAGCCTTCTCTTGCAACTCCTTGAACTGCCCATGCGACTTCTTAGCTTCCCTCTCCGCTGCTTCCTTGAAAGGCTGCTTCGCCGATTCAGACATGGATCGCCACTCCTCGGTCACCTGGCGGAAGGCATCCTGCATGTTACTATTGGGGGAATCGATATTTGCCTGTGCCAAGCGCGACTTGATGAAGAAGGTGTAGGGACTGAGGGGACGCTTGGGCAAACGGTCATCATGAATGAGGTAGAGGCGCGGCTTGTCGAGCTTGCGAGCGAGGCGGCGACGGGCAATGTTGGCCAGGTAGATGGCCTCGGGAGGGTACGAAGCGATCCATTTCTGACGGGTTTTCTGGTTGGTCGCCTGGTTCGCCGACGCAGTGGACTGGAGGCGCTGTTTCCCGGAAATTCGTTAGTTAGCACGTTCTTGCTTTCGCAGAGACACGTTTTTTCTTGGTTGCGGGCTCCGCCGCAGGCGTCCCTAACATACCTCTTTCTCCGACACGGACAGCCCGGCAAACTTCTCTGAGATGTCCTTCATCTTGTCTGGCAACGTGCCCTCTCTGCCACCAATATTGTCACTGATGTACACCGACCATGACGTGTTTGGCAGGAACGTCGGTCTCTTCAGCAAGGCCATCCTCTTCAATTCTGACAGGTTCGCCTTCTCCTTTTCTTCCGGAGTAAGCTTCTTCTTAGGTTTCTTGGTCGCCTTGGAGGCAGGCTTCTTGACCTCCTTCTTGGCCTTGGGCTTCTTAGCCTTAGGTTTCTTGGTCACCTTCTTGGTTGTGGCCTTCTTTTTCGTTGTCGCAGTGCTAGTCTTCTTCGTCTTGGCCGCCCCAGCGGAAGCTTTCTTTGCTGGCGAGTTCATCCATGCTGAGACGGTCAGAGAGCGTGCGGCAGCGGACGCAAGGGCATTGGGCTGCTTTGCAGATGCTCGGAGCAGTTGCGTGGCGAGCTTGGACGCAGGAGTCCTGCTCACGGTGAGGGCTCGGTGAGCCGCGACTCTGCCGACAGCTGTGAACATTGTCGTTACAATGATTCGCAGAGCTTGAATTGCTTCCTGATTGATAAATCGGTTGAGTGTCCCGGTTCCTGGTTTTGGGAATTGGGAATTGGGAATTGGCTCGCGCGGAATTATTGATGGTGATGCGAACGCGTCGTGCACAAAAACAATGGGAGCAAATGGGCGGATGGCGAAGACCAGGGCGAAATGACCAGGGCAAAAGCAATAACTGCCCTTCGTAAGCTTGGCAGCTACAGTACCACTTGGAGCTAGGGCAAGTCCTGGTAGCGCCTACTTCGTTTCTCGCTCAGCTTCCGCGTTATTGCATGTCTCCAGTACGAACTGAGTTACCGTCTCCAATTGAGCCAATCACTGCCACGACTCACGCTTAGGTAACAATGCCATTCCATTCTCCCATAAACCGTTCTCCCAAGGCTAGCGGGCCTAAGGCCTAGCAGGCTCCCGCGGGACGCGCGACCACAGCACAGCAGTGGACGGACAAAGCGCTCCATACAACCATAGCTCACATCATCAGCTCAGTCTTCATCGCAGAGCCACGTCCCTAGCCCAGAACCATCACCCTCACCAACTCCCTTCGCGCCAATCAGCCGCACCTAGCATCATCGTCCCGCTCTGTTAGCTGTTAGCAACACCCACCAACTCCCAAGTTTTGTTCTCCAAACACATCACCACTATGGATCACCGGCCACAAGCCTGGGGCAGAGTACGTTCCTCCACCTGTTCCCTAAGCACGTTCCAGAGGCGGACGCAAACTAACGAAGCACCCTGCAGCCCAGAGACGATGTGTACGGCGCCTACGATGCCTCCTTCATGCAGAGCAACGGCCCTACTTCTCATACACAGCAGCCCATCGTCACAGGAACGTCGGTTGTGGCCATCAAGTTCAAAGACGGCGTCGTCATAGCCGCTGACAACCTAGGTACGCTCTCTCCCTCCGGCGTACAACGGCCCGTCCGTGAACTGTCCACTGCTAATACGCCCTTCCTCAACAGCATCATACGGCTCCCTCGCCCGCTTCACTGACGTCAAGCGTCTCCGTCCCTTCGCCAATGCCTCTGTCGTTGGTTTCAGCGGCGACATCTCCGATATGCAATTTCTCGACCGACATCTCAAAGAACTCGCCATCGAGGAGACCTACAAGTCCCCGGACTCTACTCGTCTTAATGCATCGAACCTTCATCGGTACTTGGCCAAACTGCTGTACCGTCGCCGATCCAAGTTCGACCCTCTGTGGAATCATCTCCTTGTAGCAGGTCTCGACGACCAGGGCATGCCTTTCCTCGCTGCTGCCGATCTCCTGGGAACGACATACTCATCTCCCAGTCTGGCCACTGGTTTTGGTGCCATGTTGGCCCAACCCATAATGCGCCGCTACGCTCCAGACGAAGAATCCGCGGCGAAGCTTACACGCGAGGAAGCCGTCAACGTTATCAAAGAATGCATGAAGGTTCTTTTCTACCGAGATGCGAGAAGTCTAGATAGCTACTCTTTGGCTGTTGTGACCAAGGATGGTGTGGAGATCAAGGAGGACGAAAAGTTGGAAAACCAGAGCTGGGCTTTTGCGGAAGTAATCAAGGGCTACGGAACGCAGACAGTCTAAAGTACGTGATAGAGGGAAAGTGCCTCAATCTTGCTTTAAGTATAGAACTCGAATGCTTAGCGGGCTCTCTAAAAGGGCATTGTTGGGGGGCCAGTCATAGCAACCCAGCTTGACACAACGCTGGGAGTTACCATCACACCACAGCATATGAATTCCGGCTTCTGTCCGCTTGTCAGCACCCTCCCACCAACTACACACATCTTCTCTCGACTGAACTGGCCGTGACTAACAAGCCGGCTTGCTGTGTAACAGTAAAAAGATTTAAAAACATGTATTCGGTTTTCCTTTTTATAAAAAAAAAATCTCAATATTGATCCATCAACGGGCTTTGTATGCCGGCAGCAACTATTGTATTGTTCTGAATTCGCCATGTACTTGTATGTTGCAAGCTGCTGAACAAGAAGAGCTTACGAGCATGTACATTTTCTTTACCTCAAAACCACCCGAGTTCCTCCACCCAAGCGGCATTCGTTATCAAATCGCAATTATACGTTGCAACCAAATCGTTATTCATTTCTCACAGTAAAAAAGGTTCAACAACGAAACCGGCATAAACTCCCATAATCCATCCGACATCGCACCAGGGACAGTTAACGGACATCGTCAGGTATCGGGAAAAGGTAAAACTAGACGGATGCTCCGTATGCCAAACGATGCCTCAACACCTGAATTAAGGTTACACGCCAGCGAGACACACCATTGTAAGAAATGCGTGGACAGCTAAGAGTGTTTTCCTTTTACTCAACAGTGACAGACTTGGCCAAGTTGCGAGGAAAATCCACGTTAAGGCCCTCGAGCACGGCGAGCCAGTATGCAATCAACTGCAAGGGGATGACATTGAGAAGACCCTGCAGGCAATCCACAGTCTTTGGTATCTCAATCTTCTGCGCCTCGGACGTCTTAAATTCGGGATCGGCAGGATTGCAGAGAACAATCGGCTTGCCACCACGGGCAATGACTAATTTAAAAACTCATGTTAGTCCAGTGGCGCGAAAGAGAGTAAGAGCGCAAACCTTCCAAGGAAGAAGAAAGTTTTACGTACCTTGCTGATAAGCGTTAAGCGATTTCTTGAAGATTTCATCACGAGTCAGAATCATGATGATTGGCATATTCTCGTCGACCAAGGCCAGCACACCGTGCTTCAGTTCACCGGACATGACAGCCTCGCAGTGAAGATAGGAGATTTCCTTGATTTTGAGGGCACCTTCAAGGGCGGTAGAGAATTGACTTCCACGACCGAGCAGAAGCAGGGACTTCTGATTCTTGAAAACTTTCTCGCACATCTCCTTGATAGGCTGGTCCAGTTCTAAGATGGTCTTGATCTGTCCAGAGATATTGGCGAGGCCTTCCATAATCTCCTCACGCCTGGTCTTCTTGGAAGCTCGGTCCTCACTAAGAGACAAAGCGAACATGACCATGGCAATAAATTGAGAAGTGTAGGCCTTGGTGGAGGCAACACCAATCTCAGGGCCAGCATTGACGTGAACACCACAGTGCGTGAGAAGTGAGATAGAAGAGCCCACGACGTTCACAATACCAACAGTTAATGCGCCACGCTCCAAACAGTATCTAAGAGCCATTAACGAGTCAGCGGTCTCACCAGACTGGGAGACGAAGACGCATGTGTCATCGCGGAACACAGGGGCTTCTCGATCCAAGAAGTCAGAAGCCAACTCAACCGAAATGGGAATCTCAGCCAGCTCCTCGAAAATACCACGGACAGCCATACAGGAGTGGTAACTCGTGCCGCAGGCGATGAAAATGATGCGTCGAGAGCGGCGGATTGTTGAAATATACGATCGCAGGCCACCCAATGTAACACTCTTCTCCTTGATGTCGAGACGGCCACGCATGGTGTTGACGACTGACTCGGGCTGCTCGAAAATTTCCTTCTGCATAAAATGGTCGAACTTGCCCTTCATGATCTCTTGAAGTTCAAGCTCGAGAGTCTGGATAGCACGAACATTAGAGCTGCCATCAGCCTTCTTCAGTCTGTGAATGTTGAGAGAACCCTCATGGATATGAGCAATGTCGTCATCCTCGAGGTACAGCACCTTTTTGGTGTGCTCAACAATGGCAGATGGATCCGAAGACAGGAAGAATTCGGTAGGCATGGGCATGCCATCATCCGTCATGAAGGCGCGAGACTGTGAGCGGTGCAGAAGGGACTTGTCGGGGGCGCCGAGCAAGGTATTGGATGGTGAGAGGAAGTCAGTCGCGTTCTTCTTGAGGGCAACATTCTGTGAAGCGGCCTCAGCGGGCAAAGCCGTGTTGTCTTCCGCATACTCCACGTCAACGAAGTCCACCTTCATACGTCGCTGAGTCTTGACACCAATGACAAGGGGAGATCCCTTCCGGGCGGCAATGACCTCATGAGGGTAGTGCACTGACTTGATCAACAAGCCATAAGCACCTTCCAATTCCTGAATAACAGCCTTGGCAAGATCAGTGAAGCCAATCTGAGGGTGCTGGTCGTAGATGTACTTGGTCAGCTTAGCGATGCATTCTGTGTCGGTCTCGGTCTCGAACTTGAAGCCCTTGGACACCAAAAGTGTCTTTAACTCCTTGTAATTGGTTATGATACCGTTGTGCACAATGCTGAACTCCCAGGTGGGGTCAGACCGATGAGGATGGCAGTTGACGGTGGAAGGAGGGCCGTGGGTAGCCCATCTGGTGTGGGCAATACCAGCATGTGAATCGAAGACCTTGTCAAGATTGACTTTGGACTCGTCAATGAGCTTCTTCAACTTGGCAACCTTGCCAACCTCTTTGAAGGCGAAAACTTCATTCTTCTTATCGCCATCAATGGCAAGACCAGCAGAGTCGTATCCTCGGTATTCGAGACGGGAAAGGCCTGCAGCAAAGAACAGCCATTGTCAGCCTCCTTTGGGGTTGTGTTTCGAGATGGGGCTGCGTGTCAGCCTGAACAAGCTTACCATTGATCAGGGTGTCAAGAATGAACTTGCGGTCTTTCTCAACCAAGTAGTTGATGTATCCGAAGATGCCACTATAGTAGAGATTTCCAGGTCAATTGCTGCTTTGTTCTAAGATACCGCCTCTGTTTGTCTCTGGTCTTGTGGTGGACAACAAGGCGGGGCAATATTTTTGGCGGTGTCGACCGGGGGGGGGGGGGGGGGGGGGGGGGG